>JABMCL010000188.1:1417500-1537500 GCA_018857735.1 Alviniconcha marisindica | reverse complement strand
CGGATGTCGGTTGTCACATTAGGGACAAACTGTGACCAGTGCCGAAGCACGGTTCAGTGTTGCTTTACGTCCAGAGAAACCGTAAGGCTCGTTAGGACGGAAAGCCCAGGACGGCCACCTCGACTTTCACACAGCTCCTGAACTCTGACTGCCGGTGGATTTCTGGGTGCGCGATTTCTAGCGGGGGTGGGACAGGTTTCGTCACAGGATGAAAATACTGTTCTGCTGGCAGCTCAGTGGTAACAGGTGCTGGTCCACGCCACACGGTGTCTCAGCGCCAGCTTGGTCGACCTTGCACCTCCCGCGGCCGGTGCTTGCACGACTTCGTATTCGGACTAAAATTAGGTGACAAATAATCTGCGTGGCCAGCCTCTTGAGGGAGGGTTCGTTCGCACAGTTTAAACCTTTGATGATGATGATGAAGTGGTGCTTAATGTCCTCAGATGTCAGTTGACATATTAGGGACAAGTTGTGACCAATGCCGAAGCACGGTTCAACAATTCTTTACGTCCACGGAAACCAGAAGGCTCGTTTGGACGGACAGCCCAGGACGTCCACCTCGACTCTCCCTTAAACCTTTGAGAAGACGGAGGTGCTTTTATCCAAGCCAGGAAAGTTACGGGGGAAATGGCCTTTCGGGTGCAAGGTCTGGGAAAGTTTTGGAATCTCGTGGTAATGGTCTGCGGAAGGGGGAACCCGAGAAAGACATATCTGGGAGGCCAGACGATGGATGACGATTTCATGAAAACACACAACTGTGTTCCACTTGAAACCACTCTAGGGCCTGGTTCAGATTGGTGTGTTGTGACAGTTTTCGAATTGTTTGTGTAACCGAGGTTGGTGTAGAAAAAATGGTCTTTAGGTTTGGGAATTTTGAAGTTAACAACAACAAAAAGGACGACCGTGTTCTGCTATAGGCTATCTCGTGGGATTTGTGGGAGACTTTCCGGTTATTTGGCATACGCAATTATGCAAGTGATACTCGTGTCGCACAGCCGGGTATGCACCGGGACGACACTTGGCGAACGGAGAACTTGTCCCAACTTTTGTGATGTTATAAGTTGTGACGTCAGTCGATCCCTGTTGGCTCACAAGTCGTATCTTCCGAGAAATCGAGTTGTCGCGGCAATCGAAGGTTTTATCTGCGCGCTCCAGCGAGTGACCGTTCAATTTGCGTGTACGTGTCAACATTTAGTGCGTGTTCCCATCCTTTCTTGCGTCCGCTGCGGCGGCTTTTTAGACTTTTTAGATCAGTGGCCCGCGCCTGATGTTCGCTTCGCCGTTTGTGTACGCCTCACTGACGGCCGTCATCGGCTCGAGCTCCGGTTCATTCACTGGGTCAGGCTGGCGTCGTAGGCTGCATTGGCTGGCAGGCGGCTGCAGGGAGGGCAGGTGATAAGGAAATGCGGCCAGCACGGAGACCTTTCGGGAGGCGCGAGTTGCAGGCAGAGCCTGGCAACGGTTGAGGGGGCAGCGACGGTTGAGGGGGCAGCGTGCATCCTCCCGGCCCGGCCCTTGCGTCTCGGGGCGGGGGCCTGCAGCCAGCTGAGCAAGCCCCGGGAGGAGGAGGAGGAGGAGGTGGAGGAGCGCAGGCACTGTGTGCTGCTGGAAAACTGTAGTCAATGCACCCCTTTCGCTCCCCACCCCACTCCGCCCCGTTTCCTCCACCCTCCACCCGGGTCGGCCCCCTTGTCTTCACTGTCCTTTGGGTCTCCCGAGCGGCTTGGGGAAGGGGACTGCGATACTGTCGGTGTAGTGTGGTGCAGTGTGTGCCGCTTGCTTCGTTCGTCTCCCAGTCCGGCGGCCATGTTGAATCGAGGCTCGTGCACGACCGAAGGAAGGCGGGAAGGGTAGCCGGGGAGAAAAGCCCGAAGAGACAGACGGGGAGAGGCCGGGGCTCTTCTCTCTTCTCCCCCCCTCCACAATGCCGTGGTTGTGTCTGGCTGGCACGTTGGAGCCGTGTCGGCTTGTGTTTCCCTCAGTGCTAAGCCCACGACAAACGGCGAGGGTATAGAGTTGGTTCACTTGCTAGCCGTCCCTCGCTCTAGGGCTGCGGCACGGTTCCCGCTGTTGTAGTGTGATCAACAGAATGAACCGACAGCGCACGCTTCGGTGTGTGCCGGGTTGTGGCAGAGAAGGGAAGTAGAGAAAGAGAGCGAGAAGAGAGAAGAGAGAGAGGGGGAGGTTAGCGTGCGGCTTGCATAGCAGGCGGGGCTGGCGGCGCGAAGCTGTTGTAGCGGGCCACCCCCGGCACACCAGCGGCAGGCCGGGCCGTCAGCAGTGACTGCGGGATCAGCCAGACACCGCCACCATCACAACAACAAACGGTAGTCGCGGCCGCTGTTATCAACGCGCAGAAACACGTCGCACCGTGCGCTACACGTACCTTCCACCCACCCATCGGGGGCCCGAGCTGTCTGTCTGTATGTGTACATCTCCTCCGGTTTGTGGCCCTACACACACCGCTCACACACAGTCTTCGGGTCGTGTCGGGCTGGGCTCGTCGGCAGGGCTCGTAGCGGATGCGGAACTCGACGAGAGCGCTGGGTTTCCAGCTGGCTGGATTTCTGGTCTGCAAGCACGGGGGTTACCGAAAACCGACCGGGACTGACCGTGCTGTGGTGTCGGGCTCTTGCTGGTCATTGTGTGTGCCACGGTGGTTTACGCTACTACGTGCAGCAAGTGCGACGACGACTCGTTGGATTTACCTTCCCCGCCGCCTTGGAATAATAGGTAAGGAGGTTTGCCAATCGTAGTGAACGCGAGGGGCTGGAGATTTGTAGTCGCTGGCGAAGGTACCGTCGTCGTTGTGCGAGTTCCTCGTCGCGAGTTGAGCGAGTGATCGCTGTGCTTGTGCGTTGCAACACTTTCATAGCGTGTTTGGCAAATCCCGGCTTGTGTGTACAGTGAATATTTTGCCAGTGACACTAGACCAGTAGTGGCGTGCGATGTTACCTAGTACTTTATAATATGTCTAGATCTCTCGCCCTCACCAGTAGGCAGCCATTGGTATCAACACTGGCCGCATTGGCAGGCTATTGGTAGGGGGCAAGGGGTACCTGTTCCAAGTCCTATCCTCAGTGTGTATGCACGTAACTTTACACAATATGGGGTAGAAGGAGTTGGAAAGCTAGTTTTGTGTGTGTGTGTAGTTTTCAGCTTTGTGAAATGTTCAGACTCCCTTCCCTTTTGCTGCAGTTAAGTGGTTGCTCGGGTCGAAAGGAATTCCTCCTGTCCAGAAGTTATGGTGTAGTTGTGTGGAGGATGTACTACTCCTTGTAGACGCTGAGGCAAAGTAGTGATGTGGGCACGGTGGTTCTGTTTGCGTTGTCGGTTTACGACGGCTCCCTCAACAACACGGTCTTCTCTGGGGTAGACCCCATTACACCACAATTCTCTGGGAAGTGGCTCCTTTTTCTTTTTCTTTTTTCGTTAAGGGGGTGCACTTTGGAGTTAGATAACCCGCTGCGCATTCACCCAAGCCTGGCTGCATCGTACGTCAGCTTGACAGCAGTTGCCTAGCAACACCTTTCACCAGCCTTCTGCCGCCTGTTTGGAGTTGTGATAGGTGTTGATGTCTGTCAAAGCTGGGTGTTTGGGGTGTTCGTAATCGTGGTGATAAGCCGAGCTCAGTCACAATGAGCCAGGGTTTACAGCAGTCCAGTGCGTGTGCTGTAAGAATAAGGCTGTAGGCAGATGCGGTACTATGAGGTGCTTCGGTCTGACTGCTGGAGCAAGTGGTAGCTGGTCGTGTTTGATGGGACTTGACAGGTTGATTGTAAGTGTAATGGAGCATCAGTGATACGTCATGCCAGGATTTCAGGCTCACTTCACGCTACAATGATTGTGTAAGTACTGTTCACGTGATCTTCATAGTTGTTCCTACCAGTTTTGTTGTTGTTTTAAGAGAATGTCGTCAGTGCCAGACCATGGTGAATTAATTGCGGCCAGAGCAAATGTGTGTGAAACGGGTGGCCAGTGGAGTGGCCCACTGATTTTTCACCATCACCTGTTGTAGAACATACAGTGGGGACTTTCAGCCTGAACCACAGGACTTCAGGATCTGTGGTCACTTAGGACAGGTCTGTTAGCACCGACTGTCTCCAAAGATGACACAGGAATTAATTAATTGCTGGGAACCCGGAGATACCACAATTACCAGAGGTTAGTGTCCCATTTAAAGCCTTGAGCCTTGCATGCTTTACCTGCTGCCAGCAACTCTGCTAGTGCTACGCCCTGAGACAACCGTAATGGTTGATTGGGCGTAAAACACCAAAGACTTACTGGCAACTCTGTCCTCCTAGTTCGTTCAGCTTCGTTTCTCCAAGTCCTCTTGAACTTAAAGACACGTCAGACATGAACGGTGAGTTAAAGTGTTGAAGTGATACATGGTGGACATGAACGGTGATTAAAGTGTTGAAGTGATACATGGTGGACATGAACGGTGAGTTAAAGTGATACATGGTGGACATGAACGGTGATTAAAGTGTTGAAGTGATACATGGTGGACATGAACGGTGAGTTAAAGTGTTGAAGTGATACATGGTGGACATGAACTGTGATTAAAGTGTTGAAGTGCTACATGATGGACGTAAACGGTGAACTAAACTCTAGCCTGTCGTGTGCTGACTTTGCTTGGCTGATATATCACCTTCAGAGGTAGTGGAATGAATCAGAGGGATAGCTTACAGTGCATACCCAACACTGCCGTTGGCAGCAGTGGTGTGGGGCATTTCAATGCCGACAGTCAGTGGGGGCATAGTCAGTAGTCACAAGGCAGTGTCCTTAATGAACCCCAGTTTTGGAAGAGAAGATGAGCTAACGTGGATTCAGATTCGGCCCCGTTTGCTTCTCGGCCTGACCGCGAGGCGGGACCAGCCGGGCTTACGGCCCACTCGCACACAGCTCACCGTACAAGTAGAACCTAGAAGCGTTCAACGTTGAGCGTTGTCTGACTGGTCTCGCCTGCGACTGTGACCGAGGACGTCGAGTTCAAACATGGGAAAGTTGGGTCAAGGTCAGGAGTGCCTTTTGGGGGCAGTTGCTGAGTGAGACGCTGAGAAGATGGTCCTGAATGTAAACACCCCTTTAGAATGCTATTTTGCAGTACACTCAGTTGAAGAAGTCTGTCTACACGCACGCACACACACACACACACACACACACACACACACACACACACACACACACACACACACACACACTTGCTCGTGGTGGTTACAAAAGCGTTTCTGGCTTCATTAATATTGTGCCAGCGTTTTCCACGGGTGGAGTGCACAGTCGATAGAGAGTGAGCGAGGTGCAGGAGCCGGTGCCGAAGCTTGGTCACAGAGCCGGTCAGCTGACGCCGTGTTCCTGCCGCGGACTGTGTACTGCGTTGCCGGTCTCCAACTGCCGCGGTGTGTAGCGTGCAGACAAGAGAGAGAGAGGCACGGTGTCAACGTCGGCACTCGGTGCAGGCTCCTTGCCTTCCGCACACTTCCTTCAGTCCGATGGACTAACCGCTTCCGTTCACCTTCCTCGGCTCTCGCCGCTCGGAAGAAGAGGGAGGGGAGAGAGTGCAAAACTGTAATATGGAATCGCGTGTGGCGTGCAGGGCAACGGCACATTTCCACCCCGGCCCCTCTGATCTGCCACATGGGCTCGCATAACCAGTCACCTCCACATTCGCGCGCACACGCTGGCTCACAGGCGTGCACGCAGCAAGGTGCACTCACACACACACACTTGCACTGATGCATGCGTGTGCAAACGGACTCGTGCATGCTTCAGTGCATATTGGCAGGCACACGGTTTTGCGGAAGACGAAGAAAAGCGGGAAAGAGGGGCGGGAGGGGCTGCAGCAGGTGGGCAGCACGTGCGGTGTGTGTAAACACGGGGTAGATGACATTTTCTGGTCGTCTGGGGGCGGCCTGCGCTGCACTCCACAGCCCCCTTCCTCCCTGTCGTCGCTGAGCACTGCTCACCCCAACTGATCGACATCACTGCCCCACAACACCGCAACCCACATTGACATCGCTGTCCCACAACACCACACCACTACCCACATCGACATCGCTGTCCCACAACACCACAACCCACTGGTCGACATCGGTGTCCCACACTACTACCCACTGATCGACATCGCTGTCCCACAACACCACAACCCACATCAACATCGCTGTCCCACAACACAACCCACTGGTCGACATCGGTGTCCCACACTACTACCCACTGATCGACATCGCTGCCCCACAACACCCCAACCCACATCAACATCGCTGCCCCACAACACCCCAACCCACATTGACATCGCTGTCCCACAACACCCCAATCCACATTGACATCGCTGTCCCACAACACCCCAATCCACATTGACATCGCTGTCCCACAACACCACACCACTACCCACATTGACATCGCTGTTCCACAACACCACATCGACATCGCTGCCCCGCGAGTCACTGATCAATATCTCTGCCCCACAGCCCACATCGACATCGCTGCCCCGCAAGTCACTGATCAATATCTCTGGCCCACATCGTCATCGCTGTTGCACAGCCCGTATCAACCTCGCTGCACGCCACACAACGTCACAACCACATCAGCATCAGTTGCCGTACAGCACTGCGCCCCACGCCAGCATCCTCTCAGTCTGCTCTGCGTGCTCACGAACACATTTACCACGTGCATGGATAGACCTGGTACATGTATGATCTCAGTAGTCTTCCTTTTACTGCTGTTCCCGGAGTTCAGCACGTTTAGTTGGGTAGTGACGAGTGTGGTTGGTTAGTAGAGCTTTACTGGTGTAGCTGGTAAGTGACCAGTGCAGTTGGTTAGTTGCTGGATAGTTAGCTGCCCGCTGTCGGGGCGAGACACAGTGGATCCAGTGACAGGTAACTTTAGGTCTGATCCCCTTGTTCGTAACACCGCCTACGTCTGAAAAGGAGGATGAAGATATATAAACACGGGGGGGGGGGGGGGTGATAAGGAAAAATAACTCCTGTCAGCGGGTCAGTAGGCTATGCAGGCAGTGCTGTGACCTACTGGAGGCCTCACCTTGCACAGCTTGTGGTGCTGCATCTGCTCCACCCCTCCCCCACTGGGAATTCATCCACTTTTGCAAATGAACTGTACAGGTTCGGGTCCTTGTTGCTGCACTGGGCTGCCCGGGCCCGGTTGTCTCCAGAGATACCGCCGGGGGGGGGGGGGGGCAGCTCTGTACCTAACGCTACATGTCACCACCCAGTTGACTGTGGTGCGGCTGGTCGTCGTCGTAATAGTGCGTTGTGGAGGGGAAAGTGTGCTGAGCTTAGCTGAGTGGGAAAGCGAGGTGGCGGTGTGTCAACCACAAGAGGTGGGGAACTTTGGAAGAAGAGACAGAACCATAGCGGATCGAACAGAGTACTGACTTTCAAGTTGTTAGACTCATTTAACGCCGAGTTAAAAACAAAAAACAACAACAGAAGAACCATAGCGGATCGAACAGAGTACTGACTTTCAAGTTGTTAGACTCGTTTAACGCCGAGTTAACAACAACAACAACAACAACAACCATAGCGGATCGAACAGAGTACTGACTTTCAAGTTGTTAGACTCGTTTAACGCCGAGTTAACAACAACAACAACAAGAACCATAGCGGATCGAACAGCGTACTGACTTTCAAATTGCTAGACTCGTTTAACGCCGAGTTAACAACAACAACAACAAGAACCATAGCGGATCGAACAGAGTACTAACTTTCAGGTTGTTAGACTCGTTTAACGCCGAGTTGTCTCCGGAGAGGTACTGGCAGGGACCGAGATCCCAGGTCAGTGATCAATACCGATCACTACACCGTCATGCCACCCAAACGAGTCTGCATTAAGATGGAGAGCGGTGTGAGCCATTTTTGTGTCCATGAGGGGCAGTCGCCAGACGACGTTCGTAAGTCGCAACAATAGCTTTAGAGCAGGGGCTACCCCTGCCCTAAAGCTAAAGCAATAGCTTTAGGGCAGGGGCTCCCTAAAGAAGAAGTCCCTGCCCTAAAGCTATTGCTTCTTCCCTAAAGAAGAAGTCACTGCCCTAAAGCTATTGCTTCTTCCCTAAAGAAGAAGTCACTGCCCTTAAAGCATTGCTTCTTCCCTAAAGAAGAAGTCACTGCCCTAAAGCTATTGCTTCTTCCCTAAAGAAGAAGTCACTGCCCTAAAGCTATTGCTTCTTCCCTAAAGAAGAAGTCACTGCCCTAAAGCTATTGCTTCTTCCCTAAAGAAGAAGTCACTGCCCTAAAGCTATTGCTTCTTCCCTAAAGAAGAAGTCCCTGCTCCTAAAGCTATTGCTTCTTCCACCTTCGCTGAAGACGAAGCACGCACACGGTGCGCAAAAGTCGGCTGCATCCGCTTTGGATATAAAATAGGTCCATGGGGAAGCCGACAGTGTTGACGTTAATTGTCTGAGGTGGCACGTAATTATATATTCACTGACAGCTGCTGAAAATGTGTGGCTGCTTCAAACGGCGCTGTGCCACGGTGCTGTGCGTTTGGAGCACGTCAACTGAAGGGCGGAGGGGGAAAATACGCGCCTGTTTTGTGAGCTGTGTCGGTGCGACGACGTAAAGCGAAATCGATGTTAAAACTAGATTCACCAGGTCTAGGCCAGTCTCACCGCTGGGAGTATGTCGCGGCCCCTCGATCCGGTTCACTGGGCCAGATTCTATGGGGGGGGGGGGGGGGCGAGAAAATGAAACGAGAAGTGGCGCGGCGAAAGGTCAGTGGCCCGGTGTCACAGTGCGAGGGCTCCGCTGTAATGTCCCTGCTGCCTGCCTCCATAAACGGTGCTGCCCCAGTGTTTGGTTTGCCGCCGCCACAGTCGGCTTGTCCGTGTCCCTGTATACCTCCTGCTCGTGGACAATGGGGGGGGCAGAGAGCGCAAGACAAAGCGAAAAAGACCTATTCTGACCGCTGTTTGCCTTGTGGGGAGGGGGGGGGGGGGGGACAGAGAGCACAAGACAAAGCGAAAAAGACACCTATTCTGACCGCTGTTCGCCTTCGATAAAATAGAACGCAGTTTTTGGTTGCCAGTGGAACTAAGAGCGAAGGAGCGGTGTTTTGTTGCTTAGTTGATTACATTGCTGAGCCAAGCCCGTGGTTTACTCGATGTTGAACTGGGTGATCTGGTTATAATCTTCACGTCTTGAAGACCTGGTTCCATGGTTCCTTGATTTCTCTTGTGAATCATTCCAATGGAAACTTGGGTTCTGTGCACAAAGGCTGCCGTGGCTGCCCCACAGTCTTTGCTGCAGGTCGTTGGGTTCCATGGGTTCTGTGCACGAAGGCTGCCCTACAGTCTGCTGCAGGTCGTTGGGTTCTGTGTACGAAGGCTGCCGTGGCTGCCCCACAGTGTTTTTTCTCTCCACAGGCCACAGTTGACGCCCGAGGTTGTCGTGTGGAGGGCATGCCTGCAGCACATGTCTTGTCTTGTCATGCCGCTGCCGGTCTGAGCCTTCGTCGTGTTTTCTTTCTTCGCACCAGCAGTGCCCGTGGGTCGGGGCTGGCCAAGGCCAACGTGAGAAAGCGGACTCAAAGCGTCGGCGGACTTAGCGGTTGGCTCTGCTCACAAGGCACGTCCAGGCGTTGTGATCCTCCACGTTGTTCCCGGGCTGTTCGCGAGACTTTAGCCGTTGTGTGTCAATTCAAACGGAGGGGCCGGCCCCGCGCAGGGAGCCAGTGGAGTGACACCTCCCTCGTATTGTGCGGCGCCGCCCCGCTCGCCTTTGATGTACACCTGATGTGAAGGCAGCCCCCCCACCCCCCCACCCCCACCCTCTCCTGGCCCTTTCTCTCTGCAGGCCTTGCTGGTGGTGCATACCCCGCGTGCCCACTGCCTACCCCCCTTCTCCCACCCCGCCCCCTTCCCTCTTGCACACCGCCCCCCTCCCTCTTGCACACCGCTACCTTTTTGGTGCTGTCAGCGGTGATGGAAGAGGTGGCAGAGTCGGATTACAACACATGGAGCGAACTTTGGTGTCGCTCAGCCGGAGGTCGGCCAGCGTGTCACGGGGATTAGTTTTATGTCCAGATCCGCTTCTGCCTGCAACACAACCCCTTCGGCCCCGCTTTGAACTCGCGGCTTACGAGTCACGACCATAAAAAAAATCTCCTCCCAGAAAAAGAAGAGGTGCGAGTGGGAAACCTTGAATCAGTTGAAAGAAGGATGTGCGTCTGATCGGTAAGTGAGGGTGTAAAGAGTAAAGGCTAAAAGAGAAGAGTACCGCGGTACAAAAACCAAACTGGCCGTCGCGGTGTTCTCGTAAGATGGTTCGTTTGCTGTTGGATTTTAATGTCCCGTCGATCGCTTAGGGTCACCTCAGGACGATCGTAAGATGGGCCTTTGTCGGAGGTTCCAGTGTGGTGATGGTTGGTCCCAAAATGGGCCTTCGTCAGAGGTTCCAGTGTGGTGATGGCAGAGGTTCCAGTGTGGTGATGGTTGGTCCCGACACAGACCTTTGTCAGAGGTTCCAGTGTGGTGATGGTTGGTCCCGACACAGACCTTTGTCAGAGGTTCCAGTGTGGTGATGGTTGGTCCCGACACAGACCTTTGTCAGAGGTTCCAGTGTGGTGATGGTTGGTCCCGACACAGACCTTTGTCAGAGGTTCCAGTGTACTGGCTCCCCACCCTTTTTTGGCCTCACGCTTATTAATTCCCCCGTCTTTTTATGCGCCCTTGTGAAGCTCCTGTCTAAGGGGGCTTTGTGGCGTGAGCGACATTCGATATGATTAAAAGCATTGATGACTGAGGCGACAGCCTCTCTTTTCAGGAGGGAAGCCTTCAGGGTGACGGCATTTGATAGAGAACACTGTTGCACACGAGTTGGTTGGATCGGAGCGTACAAAAAAATTAATTTAAATCTCATCCGTCAATACAATGTTTCACGGTTTCAGCTCTTGTGGATGTGTGGGTGGGGGTGGGGGCTGCACACTATTTGTGCTGCAGTGTTGTTTCAGACATTCACGAACTTTGGTGTTGTTTTGATGGAAGCCACCTTATGACCCCCACCCCCCCACTCTCTCTCTTCTCTCTCTCTCTCTCTCTCTCTCCTCTCCTCTCTCTCTCTCTCTTCTTACTCTCATCTCTGTTTGATTCAGTACTGTCTGTTGAAAGTATTGTCTGATAATGTTATTGTTAAGTCCAGTGGGGGGGGGAGATAATTTGCATACAGACCAAAGGAACCGGGTGTAAATAAAATAAATCACTTCGAAGCATTGAAAGTGGCATTGTTTGAGGGGGGGTGGTCTTGTACGAATGAAACATACTTGGGGGGCACTGTGATTTGCCATGTTTCAAGCGTAAGGCGGCTAAAACAGTAAAAGACAATAAATCCTACATAATCGCGCTTTTCAACTTTAAAACAAAGCAAGGGGTCGTCACCCTTTTTTTTGGGGGGGGGGGATGTGCAAGGTGTTTTGGGAGGTTGGTGTGGGGTATTGTGCACTTTGGATCACGTGTTTTTGTTTTTGGGGGGGGGTATATGAACGTGTTTTGGAGGTTGGTGTGTGGGGAGAGGAGGTATATGCAACGTGTTTTGGAGGTTGGTGTGTGGGGAGAGGAGGTATATGCAACGTGTTTTGGAGGTTGGTGTGTGGGGAGGAGGAGGTATATGCAACGTGTTTTGGAGGGTTGGTGTGTGGGGAGGGGGTTATGCAACGTGTGGAGGTTGTTGGGGAGGGGGCATACGTGTTTTGGGAGGTTGTTTGGGGGGGGTATGTGCAACGTGTTGCACCTGTCGTTGCAGACGTGCTCAGTACCCGCAACACGCCCACTGTTGGAGGTGCTGGTACTATCTTTTGATTCCGTGCCTCCCTCCCCCCGGGACCCCCCCCCCTTCCGGGACAGTTGGCTGGTTCATAGCACTAGACCTGGACATCTCCGTTCCCCAGGACAATTAAATGGCGTTGTCGTTTGGACACCTCCGTTCCCCAGGATAAATGCGCTGTTGTCTGGACACCTCCGTTCTCTAGGACAAATGGCGCTGTCGTCTGGACACCTCCGTTGCCCGGGACAAATGGCGCTGTCGTCCGGACACCTCCGTTGCCCGGGACAAATGGCGCTGTCAGCTCGGCCATCCACCGAGGGACGAAGACCCGACGGCGGGCGAAGACGTAACGTAGCGATCAATAGACCGGCCCCCTTCAGCTCTTGACCCACAGGGGCAGGCCCGGCTGTGTGCAGCTACTTGACACGTACGAGTGCTAATAAATGTTTTCGCGCTTCGCCGCAGAATCGGCTTTCACGCGGCTCCGAAAGGGGCCCCGTCGCTGCCCTTTGCCAGTCCATTCTGACGTGGCCCGCACAATCACGCGTAAAGGATCAAGGTAGTAAATTCCCCTCTTCAAAGAAGTTCGGGGTCTGCGAAAAGCGCTGCCGCTGTTTAAAAAGGGACCTGGCCGAGAAATGGGTCTCGATGCGGGAAGGGAGGTTTCTCTCCGCGGGTGCAAGTTACCACCGGCTCCCCTAATGGTCTGATGCCTTCAAAGGCTGTCGTGTACACGAGATTGGTCTGTGTTCCTTCCGGATTCCTTGACCGTTCCGTGATCTGTGAAGGGGAAAACATTATTGGGGGTGGGGGGGGAGGGGGGTGGGGGTGGAGAGAGACATGTGACAGTCTCCTAACAGTGCTAAACCTTTTCGATGCCTTGGAGCCGGTTTCATTTCGCTACCCCCCCCCCCCCCCCCACCGCACCCCCGTCGTCCTCCCTCCTGTCTGTCCCTTGTTGGACCCCCCTTTTTTTTTTCTTCCTCTGCTTTGTTTGTTCCTCCTGTGGGGTATTGATTGGAGTGAGTCACTGCTTGTATGCAGGCATTCGATTACACCATAAATTGGGGCTTCTGTTGGAACTTGCAGCGTTCAGTGGAGTCTGTTTGGGACGGTGTTTCCTGCTGGGCTTGTGCCAGAAGCAAGGTGTGCTTGGTCATTTTCTTTCAGGGGATATGGGGGGGGGGGGGGACACACAGACACAAAGAAGTGTTTTTAACAGCTGCAAGGTCCGGTTTCGGAAGCAGCACAGTGGCTGCCAGACTGTATACAGACATCTCGCAGTTGTAATGTGTCAGTCGTTAGACCTCCTGTCACATTTGAAGATATATATCCGGGGACCTGTCATAGTCTGCAGTGAACACTGGTTGTTGTATTGCTTTTTTTTTGTTTTGGGGGGTGATTGTGTCAAGCAGGAAGTGTAAAACATCAAGGGAACAACACACCCCCCCCCCCCCGAGCGCGCGCGCGCACACACACACACGGACGAGATTTTGAGATTGCGAGGGCCGTGATGTGTGGGTACATGTTTGATCAGGCGGTGCGAGTTCCGAGAGACGTCTCCGGCTGTTTAACGTTCCCGCGACTGGAATGTCTTGCAGAGAAACACGTCACTGCGCCTCGCCTCACCTCGCCCCCTAACCCCCACCCAGCCACCCCTCCCTGTCAACACCGTTATGTCACCTCGGGGAACAGGGTCGGCGCCGCTGTCGACAGGTTGGTTGCCGACACCCCCGTTGACTCACAGTGCTGTCAACACCGCTGGCCCTGTCAGTTCTCGTGTCTCTGGCCCACTTTGTCAAAGGCTAAAAACGCTAGCACCTCGCATAGTGCATGCAGCGCACACTGCCGACTTGTCGAAGGCTAGAAACGCTAGCGCCTTGCAAAGTGCGTGCAGCGCACACTGCCGACTTGTCGAAGGCTAGAAACGCTAGCACCTTGCATACTGCAGCGCACACTGCCGACATGTCAAAGGCTAGAAACGCTAGCGCCTTGCAAAGTGCGTGCAGCGCACACTGCCGACTTGTCAAAGGCTAGAAACGCTAGCACCTTGCATAGTGCAGCGCACACTATCACAGTTGGTACAATAGGAAAGGCCAACCACTCGGGTCGATACCCGATTGCATTCCCTTGTTTGTACAGTGACTTGCAACAGGGAGGGCTGTTGCACTTTGCCTTTTGTACGTGCTGGGAGGCAAGAGCACTGGGGGGGGGGGGGGGCAAGAACACATGGTACTGGTGGGCTATTGTTACACGAGGCAATGTTTTATGGGAATATGTTTTTATTCCTGATGTAGAAGATTGCATCTCTGTAGAGGGCAGTGCGCGCTTAAAATTTCTGGTGGGTTTGGTTGGTATTCAGTGTGAGCGTACACTGCTTTAGTTTTATTGAAGTGTTGTGATTCAAAAATGAATCTCCACTTTACCAGTGACGATAGTGGCTCATCCAGTTGAGAGATCACTTCTTTAGTTTTCTGGTCATGCTTTCGCAAGTTTACTGTGTCGCAGCATCAGTATCATCCTCGGGCAGATTCAGTGTATGTGAAGAGAAAGAAAGAAAGAAAGAATGTCCTACTCCCTTCATAAAGAACCTACTTGGTATATATATTAGCAAAGAGAAGTAACTTCGCAAGTAGAACACTGTCCGTATGGATCGGAAGAAGCAGTGGGTTTCCATGACAAAGTTCAGTTTCAAGACCTAGAACTAGAAGCAGAGCCAGAGGGCAGCTTGCAAGTTGCATGCTTAGCGAACATTTCCAGCAAGGGATACACGCGCGGTACATGTACTTGTGGCTCTGGGCTCCTTCGTCAGTAGTGTGTGCCTTCGACAGTGAACTGTTGACGGACAGCCGGCACTGGAGCACTTTTGAAGTGATCGGTTGGTTGGACGACCGGCTTGTTTTGTTGGTTGTGGGCTTGATGCTGTTTTGATGGGGGCAATGAAGTGGTGTAGCGAGCCTCCATTGTGCGTCAGGGGCCGTTTGGGATGCGGGCTATTGATCAATCAATGCCACGGGCCATTAGCCCGTTCTGCTCACTTGGCGCTCCAAATAGTTGGCGGACTGATACAGCCAGGACCCGCTCTGCATTAGGGACAGGAAGGGGGGGCGGGGGAGGGGGTGGAGGCGAAATCCTGTATTGTCCTGGTAGTGGTCAGTAGTACCACGAGCTGGGCACATTTCCTTTTGTAGTTTAACAGCACAAGTGGTAGGAATGGAGGGGTAGGATGTCCTCTTGTTCAACCCCTCCCCCCCCCCCCCACCACCACCTCCCTCTTTCTTTCCCTGTGTCAAAGTAGCGTTAAATAAAATAAAATATAAAATAATAAAACTTTTTACTTGCATACAAACTAGCTGGTTGTGATAAGGTGAGCTGATGGCGTGGAAAGTATATGTACATGTGTGCATCTTGTGATGGGATGTTGGCCAGAAACTTCGGCCTGGTTGAACAACTGTTGCAGTTGTAGTGGCGTCGCTACAGGTGTTGCAGCAAGTCTAGCTGTAGCGACACCACTACTACTGCAACAGCACAAGCACCTTTTTGCCCCAAGTCCCGTTGTCACGGTTATTTTGGCAGTGTTATACAACTTGCAGTTTGTATCAGACGTCAGTTTACACACCGTTTAAACTATCTAGCCACACTCCTCAACTGTCAGCGAAGATAAGTCTGCCTGATTGATACCGAGCCCTACAGGGTGAGATCAGCATCACCCTTATCATCCGCAGGTCTGGAACTGTTCTTTAAAAACTGGCATTTACCCAAATGTTGCAGTTTGTGGTGTATTTACTGCACAAGTTCTGCTCCGTTTCTCCTCCTCCTCCTCCCCATCATCACCAGTAGAGACTGACAAGGGACATGCTGTTGTTGTTTTCCTCCCTAGACCCTTCATCACAGTCATTTCCACAGTGACCCGTCATCACAGTCATTACCACAGTGACCCGTCATCACAGTCATTACCACAGTGACCCGTCATCACAGTCATTACCACAGTGACCCGTCATTACCACAGTGACCCTTCATCACAATCATTACCACAGTGACCCTACATCACAGTCATTACCACAGTGACCCGTCATCACAGTCATTACCACAGTGACCCGTCATCACAGTCAGTACCACAGTGACCCGTCATCACCGTCATTACCACAGTGACCCGTCATCACAGTCATTACCACAGTGACCCTACATCACAGTCATTACCACAGTGGCCCGTCATCACAGTCAGTACCACAGTGACCCGTCATTACCACAGTGACCCGTCATCACAGTCAGTACCACAGTGACCCTTCATCACAGTCATTACCACAGTGACCCGTCATCACAATCATTACCACAGTGACCCTTCATCACAGTCATTACCACAGTGACCCGTCATCACAGTCATTACCACAGTGACCCTACATCACAGTCATTACACACAGTGACCCGTCATCACAGTCATTAACACAGTGACCCGTCATCACAGTCATTACCACAGTGACCCGTCATCACAGTCATTAACACAGTGACCCGTCATCACAGTCATTACCACAGTGAGCCGTCATCACAGTCATTACCACAGTGACCCTACATCACAGTCATTACGGTCATCACAGTCATTACCACAGTGACCCTACATCACAGTCATTACCACAGTGACCCTACATCGTAGTCATTACCACAGTGACCCTTCATCACAGTCATTACCACAGTGAGCCGTCATCACAGTCATTACCACAGTGACCCTACATCACAGTCATTACCACAGTGACCCTACATCACAGTCATTACCACAGTGAGCCGTCATCACAGTCATTACCACAGTGACCCTACATCACAGTCATTACCACAGTGAGCCGTCATCACAGTCATTACCACAGTGACCCTACATCACAGTCATTACGGTCATCACAGTCATTACCACAGTGACCCTACATCACAGTCATTACCACAGTGACCCTACATCGTAGTCATTACCACAGTGACCCTTCATCACAGTCATTACCACAGTGAGCCGTCATCACAGTCATTAACACAGTGACCCTACATCACAGTCATTACCACAGTGACCCTACATCACAGTCATTACCACAGTGAGCCGTCATCACAGTCATTACCACAGTGACCCTACATCACAGTCATTACCACAGTGAGCCGTCATCACAGTCATTACCACAGTGACCCTACATCACAGTCATTACGGTCATCACAGTCATTACCACAGTGACCCTACATCACAGTCATTACCACAGTGAGCCGTCATCACAGTCATGACCACAGTGACCCTACATCACAGTCATTACCATACCACAGCAGCAGTGAGAGAGAGGTCAACTTGTGTGTCTTTGGTTTCAGGGCGAGCTGATTGAGTACTACTACTTCTGGAAGAAGACACAGAATGCTCTGAGCAACCGGGGCCAGGTGAAGAAACTGAAGAAGGGCAAGAAGACCACACGCTCCTCGCAGCCCGACGTTGAATTCTGTGAGTTCATCATCACCGTGCCTCATTGACATTGTCCGCTTGATGTTGTTCACGGCTGAGCCTCATTGACATTGTCCGCTTGATGTTGTTCACGGCTGAGCCTCATTGACGTTGTCCGCTTGATGTTGTTCACGGCTGAGCCTCATTGACGTTGTCCGCTTGACGTTGTTCACGGCTGAGCCTCATTGACGTTGTCCGCTTGATGTTGTTCACGGCTGAGCCTCATTGACATTGTCCGCTTGACGTTGTTCACGGCTGAGCCTCATTGACATTGTCCGCTTGACGTTGTTCACGGCCGAGCCTCATTGACATTGTCCGCTTGACGTTGTTCACGGCCGAGCCTCATTGACATTGTCCGCTTGACGTTGTTCACGGCCGAGCCTCATTGACATTGTCCGCTTGACGTTGTTCACGGCCGAGCCTCATTGACATTGTCCGCTTGACGTTGTTCACGGCCGAGCCTCATTGACATTGTCCGCTTGACGTTGTTCACGGCCGAGCCTCATTGACATTGTCCGCTTGACGTTGTTCACGGCCGAGCCTCATTGACATTGTCCGCTTGACGTTGTTCACGGCCGAGCCTCATTGACATTGTCCGCTTGACGTTGTTCACGGCCGAGCCTCATTGACATTGTCCGCTTGACGTTGTTCACGGCCGAGCCTCATTGACATTGTCCGCTTGAGGTTGTTCACGGCTGAGCCTCATTGACGTTGTCCGCTTGATGTTGTTCACGGCTGAGCCTCATTGATGTTGTTCACGGCTGAGCCTCATTGACATTGTCCGCTTGATGTTGTTCACGGCTGAGCCTCATTGACATTGTCCGCTTGATGTTGTTCACGGCTGAGCCTCATTGACATTGTCCGCTTGATGTTGTTCACGGCTGAGCCTCATTGACATTGTCCGCTTGATGTTGTTCACGGCTGAGCCTCATTGACATTGTCCGCTTGATGTTGTTCACGGCTGAGCCTCATTGACATTGTCCGCTTGATGTTGTTCACGGCTGAGCCTCATTGTTGCTCACAGCGTGCCTACCTCGTCACGTCACGGGGCAGGTTTAGACTTGCTTGGGTTGATTCAGATTACAGTGACGCCTTATCTCACACTCTGTACGAAGACGTCAGATTTTGTGTGCGAAAACTTCCGAGTTGATTGGTGATAACTTGCCGTCATTCCATATCATGTTGCAAGTCTTGATGGCCGTGCCTCAGCTTCGATAGTTGAGACATTGTAGTGATAGTGATACCCATTCCTGAAGGCACTTACAAAGATAAGTTCTGGTGGTGCTTCTCACAGTCATTGCTCATCTCAGGCATGATTAAACTTACGTCAGACAATTGTATTCGATTATAGCCTCACCAGAAAAAGTGCACAGAACAGATGGAACCCAAGCCTGTTTCCATGGAAAAGCCAGTGTCAGAACTAAATTATATATGTTATATAACAAATGGAACCCAAGCCTGTTTCTATGGAAAAGCCAGTGTCAGAACTAAATTATGTATGTTATATGACATGGCATGTGCATCCTTGGGTGTAATATGTATCCACACCCCATGTGTTCATAGCCCACAGTAGAGCCACCGTGCTCCTCTGATCCATTTCCTGTGCGTTTTTTGTTTTATTTTTGTGGGGGGGGGGGGGGCATGGCGCCATCCATGGGGTTAAGACGGGCTGTGGAGATAGTCGGGCTGCACACTTTACACCCCGTTTCCGGCCATCTACTGACAGTTGTACGCACACTCCGAACATCGCTTTCCGGCACCCTCCTCCAAAGGAAGGATGTCGTAAACCAGTGCTTGGAGTTTGTGTTGTACGTTGGAGTGTAAGTGTAAGTGGGGATTGAGAGAGATTTCAGTGACACGGAGTCCAGGCAGGGTTGGGGGCCCACAATAGATAAGACAGATAGACAGACCCAGCTGGCGTCAGTGTCTGGGCGTTGGACGGGGTTGAGGTGTCTCCTGCCTATCTTTCACAGCATCTGTGCCCTTGTCTGATGGATGGGATTGCATGCTTTGGTTTTTATCACTAATTATTGTTTGACGTGCTGTGTGTTTGACTGCTGGTACTTTGTCAGGTGTGTGATGTTCTGTGTGACATGACGTGGTGGGGATGGAGTGTGTGTGTGTGTGTGTGGTTGTGGTGGTTGTGTTTTTGGAGGGAGGGGCAGGGCTACAGCAATTATTCAGTTTTGAAGATGCCAGTGACACTAAACACTTTCAGTATATTACATATTATATTCGTGAACATAGAGTACATCTTCAGCATATTTTTTGTATATTTTATTTTAAATCTCGTCCTGGTTAACATTCACTTCACATAATTTGCAGCGTGTTTAGTTAGCACACCTTCAAATCAGCTGCTTGTAGCGTATGTATGTGACGTGACGCAAGTGCAAGCAATACAACAACATAGATGAAACAAACACAGAAGATACGTCAGAGTAAGCACAGGCTCGCCGTCACAGCGAACAAAACACACGACAACAAAACTGCATGTGAGGGGACAGCATGAGTGTACCTCGGTGGTACTTCTCGGGCAGAGCACCATTTGACGAATCTGGGTCACCCGTGAACAGTAAGTGAGATATAAATAAGTGTCCCTTTCCGGGTACAGGCAATGGACAAGGATGCAGCTGGGGTGACCTGTTTGTTCTCCAGGTAACACTTTAGGCAGTGATCGGTAATGGGGCTGTGATAAACAGGTGATCGGTAAGAGGGCTATGCATATGATAAGCATGTGATAGGTAAGGGGGCTGTGATAAACAGGTGATGGGTAAGGGGGCTGTGATAAGCAGGTGATAGGTAAGGGGGCTGTGATAAGCAGGTGATAGGTAAGGGGGCTGTGATAAACAGGTGATCGGTAAGGGGGCTGTGATAAGCAGGTGATAGGTAAGGGGGCTGTGATAAACAGGTGATCGGTAAGGGGGCTGTGATAAACAGGTGATCGGTAAGAGGGCTGTGATAAACAGGTGATCGGCAAGGGGGCTGTGATAAACAGGTGATCGGTAAGAGGGCTGTGATAAACAGATGATCGGTAAGGGGGCTGTGATAAACAGCTGGTCGGTAAGGGGGCTGTGATAAACGGGTGATCGTGTGGTTCAGGCCTCCCTTTCCAGCTTGGAGATTATCACAACTTCCACACAGCTCTCAGGCGTAAAGTAGTGAACGCGCAGGAAAAAAACACTACCCCGCAACAAAACAAGAATTTGAAGCCGGGGCTGGAATCAATGGGGTGTGGCGAGCCATTGAAGGCGGTGGCTGGCTTAATTGTGCTGACAGCCTACACGGGCTAAGCAGAGAAAGAAGAGGCTGTATTGTGGAGAAGGAGGGGGGTGGAGGCAGGGCCCCAAAGAGCCCGCCAGCCAATGGGCGGTGGAGACGGCAGCAGTCGGAGGAGAGCACTGGCCTGCAGTAGGCTGAGTTCCCCCCCCCCCCCCCCCCCCTTCCTCCTCACCGGGGGTACAGTGTGTCAACTCCATGAAGAGTTCCACCTTTCAGTATGCACACAGTATGTATGATCCCCATAACTCGATGTACATGGGGGGGGCACACATGTGCTTGCATGCATGCGTGTGTTTGTATACATGTGTGATACACGCACCCTACACCACACCAGAGCAGGCCGAAATCTGGCCAAAATAACCACTAGAACAACTAGCAGAATAAGCAGTGCAAAGGCGTTTAAGACTAATCCATGGTCGTACACCAAAACAAAAGCAGAGTTACAGACGCACACATATAAAGTAGAGAGAAAAAAAGCTTCCTGTCCAACAGTAAATATTAATAGATTAATAAAACAGAGGGGGGGGGTAATAATGCATAAGCATAAGCTTGTATATCGCTGTTACGTTCTGAGCGAGTTCATGAGTGTCCCCTCTCCAGCCTAGCCACCCAAATGAACCAGGCAGACTCCAGGAACTCGACTCTTCCAGCGGACAGTAGCATGCTTGTTGTCCATGCTTTGGTGCTGTGGGATGGCTCACAACTTTGCACCAGCACACGCAGTCAAATATATGTATAAAATATAGCTGTGGGAATCACTCACAATTTTGCACCACGCACAGACCCGAATATATAAGAATACAGCTGCTGGAGTCATTCACAACTTTGCACCAGCACACACACACACACCCAAATATATATATATATATATATATATATATATATATATATATATATATATATATGATATAGCTGTGGGAACTGCTTACAATCTTGCACCACACACAGACCCGAACATAGCAGCAGGAATTACTTGTAGCTTTGCGCCAACACACGAAGACCGAAACATGAAACTACAATGGCGGCGGAAGGCAGTAAGAGGGTGCTGCTTCATTGTGGATGGCGTTCGGAGTGAAAGCAGCATTAATCAGAGTGGCAGGACAAATCTGGCACAGCCCTCCCGTGCAAGATGGCAGCGGCAGATGATTCATTATTGACTGGGCCTCACTTTTTTGGGGCTGTTGGGAGAATGGCTGCAGCGATGAAGGAAGACGAGTCTGGAACCACTCGGTTCTTCAGATGATGTTGATACCAGTGCCGCTGATGGGTTGAGCAGTTGTTGTGGAAAGACCGGCATTCTGGTTTCAGAGGAGGAGAAAATGTAAACACGGTGTAGGCAACTGGGGAGGAAAATTGCGAAGCAGTTGGAATGCTGCTAACGCCGTCGTCGTTTTTGTGGTAGTTGTTTTTAATGCTCTAAGCTTTGGGGAGTGGGGAGGAGGGGGGTGATGATGTCTTGAAAGTTTTTTTTTCTCCCTTCTTCTTCTTCTTTTTTCTGTGTTTTAAGGTAGCGAAAAATCCAAGGGAAGAGAATGAAGTGATTTGGGGGGAGTGGGAGACTGTTGTGTGTCCCCCACCTGCCGTAATTGTGTGCAGCAAACAACAAGGTGGGAGGGCTGCGATCTGTGGAACAACAAGCCGTCACTGTGTGTGCAAGTGCACACGCACGCACACAGACAAGAAGGACGGGAGAGCGTGTACAAAGGCAACGGACGTAACGCTGAATCTCTGAACCGATTTCGTCCGTCCAGCAACCCCCCCCCCCCCCCCCCCCCCCCCCCCCCCCCCCGCAAGGCCAACGAACGGAGAGGTTGCCGGGTGTTTGTGTGTTGAAAGCATCCCACTCGCGTTTCCTTCAACGGAGACCATCGCCGTGTACTTGCGCGCTGAAAGCCCGTCTGCTTCGGAGGTCACAAAACGAGAGATGTTGTGTTGCCTTGTACGTGGAAAGCTTCCCACTCTAGGTCAGGACTGTCAAAACACTCCTGCGCCCGAATGTGTAACCTTTTAACAGCGGGGACACATCTACACGCCGAAGCTCGACTGTTTAGCTGGGCTGAAAAGACCGGCCGTCACAGCCGTAGGCGGGAAGTACGGGAAGAGTTTACCCAGCACACAAACACCGGTGTACAGCACAAGCGGACCACCCAGGGTAGACGGAAAGGTGTGAAACTGCTCTGTTGTGATGGCAGCGATGGCTCACTGGTCACATTCACCTCCTCCTAAATGCTGGGAGGGATGTTCCTCTTTAGAGGCCTCGTTACACCCGTTTGGTACAGATTTGCCAATCTGGGTAGGCAGGCAGGAGCTGTGACCTACTGCCTTCACACACACCACCGATTATAGGGGGGGGGGGTGGGGGTGTGTGTGGTATTTCACTTGACTGCAACAGTGTGTTTGCACGCCTAACATTGGGGTTGGTTGGTTTGTGTCTGACACCCCTTGTTTCTCAGTAGCAGTGTTGTGATAATGTTGAATAATATATTTTTTACATTTTTTCCTTTTCATCAAATTTCCAGTTATACAGTATGTAAAAAAAAGAAAAAAGAAGAAGGCACAAACCATGCTGGTCAGAATGAAATGGTTTATAAATAAAGAAATATGCAAATAAATGATAAGCTAATTGCAGTCTACACCCAGCTTAGATAGAGTCTTACTACACAGCTGTTAACTTTGGAGTCCATATGTTCTGGATGATGGCACCAGGCAGAGGGTGATAGTGATACTGACTGAGGCGTGAGATGCTGCTGGTGTTTACTAGTCACTGTAGACAAAGCAGCCAGTTTTATCAACTGTGTATTATGTGCATAACCATTGCCACCCCACCAGCTGCCCTTCTCAGTCAAGTGACTCCCAGTAAAGGGAAATGTGAAATGTTTCACAGTCACCCTGCTCCAAAAACTCCCCTGTCACCGCCATCTACTGCCTTTATTGAAAAGTGGCAGGTATCGGTAAAAACATAAATATGAGGCAACAAACGGTTCCACGTCCTTGGCGATATAATAAAGTGTAAACAGCTGGTGGATATTGGGCACAAGTGTGACAGATACACAGCTGTCTGCTTCACAGCATGCATGCGTGGAGGCACATGTGTGCACATCACACACACACACACACACACGCACACACACATTGTATCATGTACACACACACACATTGCACACACACACACACATGCATTGCCTCATGTACACACATACATTGCACGCACACATGCATTATGTTGTGTACACACACTTACACGTCACACACACACACACAGTGCATCATGTACACACACATTGTGTGCATTCTTGCGCACACGCACACACACACACACACACACACACACAATTGCACATGCAATATATCGTGTGCACACACACACAGGGACACACACACACTCACTCACACACACACACACACACACACACACTGAGCTGGATTGCTGTGGGTCTCAGTGCATCAACTGATAATGGGTTGGGTCTAAAGTGAAAACAGCAATCAGTAGAGAAAGAGGCTTGCTATCTGCAACATTACCCAGTGCTCCATCACAGCCCCAGTGGGGAAAAAAAGTCCTAAACGCTCCTGAATAAGAGGCCATCAAAGGGAGAGTCGTAAATTCAAGGAGCAATTACATATGCAGACATCAAATGAAGATAGCAGTTGCATCTCTTGGCCCTTGTTCTATGGCTGTGTGTGCTAATTGTGCAGTTGAAAGCTTTGAAGTTTGTATTCGTGACTGGGGGTCAGAACCAGGGGTCCTCATTTGTTTGCCAGGGATTTTATTTCACTCATCTCAAAGGCTGTTCTCTGTACCAGGTCTTGCAAGGTGCTTATACTTCAAACGTATGGGTTCACAGGATCAAGTCATTCGGTGGATGGCTTCATGCAAAGTGAAGTCTGTGCCTTGCTTTTCTTTTTTCCTTTTTTCTTTTACTGAGAAAGTTGATTCAGATTTGAAAGTCAAAAAAATAATTGTGGGGACATTTGCGGGCTTACATACTTCTAAGCCAATAAGTTCTTAGTGGGATTTTAACCAGTGGTAAAGAACTTTTTGTCTTGAATTTTATTTGCTGCTGATTCGTTTTAAATGCCTCAGTTGTGTGGCCTGGGATGAAGAGGGAAAGAGATGGTTTCAGAATGTCCAAACTGGTTCAGAATTGCACTGTTTCAGCTTCAGACGTTGCTATAGTGTGGAGGATTCCATCTGCCCTATACAACCTTTCATAATGATCACAATGAGGGCCATGCTAACACCAGTTTCAGAATGTCCAAACTGGTTCAGAATTGCACCGTTTCAGCTTCAGACATTGCTATAGTGTGGAGGATTCCATCTGCCCTATACAACCTTTCATAATGATCACAATGAGGGCCATGCTAACACCAGTTTCAGAATGTCCAAACTGGTTCAGAATTGCACTGTTTCAGCTTCAGACATTGCTATAGTGTGGAGGATTCCATCTGCCCTATACAACCTTTCATAATGATCACAATGAGGGCCATGCTAACACCAGTTTCAGAATGTCCAAACTGGTTCAGAATTGCACCATTTCAGCTTCAGACATTGCTATAGTGTGGAGGATTCCATCTGCCCTATACAACCTTTCATAATGATCACAATGAGGGCCATGCTAACACCAGTTTCAGAATGTCCAAACTGGTTCAGAATTGCACCGTTTCAGCTTCAGACATTGCTATAGTGTGGAGGATTCCATCTGCCCTATACAACCTTTCATAATGATCACAATGAGGGCCATGCTAACACCAGTTTCAGAATGTCCAAACTGGTTCAGAATTGCACCATTTCAGCTTCAGACATTGCTATAGTGTGGAGGATTCCATCTGCCCTATACAACCTTTCATAATGATCACAATGAGGGCCATGCTAACACCAGTTTTAGAATGTCCAAACTGGTTCAGAATTGCACCGTTTCAGCTTCAGACATTGCTATAGTGTGGAGGATTCCATCTGCCCTATACAACCTTTCATAATGATCACAATGAGGGCCATGCTAACACCAGTTTTAGAATGTCCAAACTGGTTCAGAATTGCACTGTTTCAGCTTCAGACATTGCTATAGTGTGGAGGATTCCATCTGCCCTATACAACCTTTCATAATGATCACAATGAGGGCCATGCTAACACCAGTTTTAGAATGTCCAAACTGGTTCAGAATTGCACTGTTTCAGCTTCAGACATTGCTATAGTGTGGAGGATTCCATCTGCCCTATACAACCTTTCATAATGATCACAATGAGGGCCATGCTAACACCAGTTTTAGAATGTCCAAACTGGTTCAGAATTGCACTGTTTCAGCTTCAGACATTGCTATAGTGTGGAGGATTCCATCTGCCCTATACAACCTTTCATAATGATCACAATGAGGGCCATGCTAACACCAGTTTTAGAATGTCCAAACTGGTTCAGAATTGCACTGTTTCAGCTTCAGACATTGCTAGAGTGTGGAGGATTCCATCTGCCCTATACAACCTTTCATAATGATCACAATGAGGGCCATGCTAACACCAGTTTTAGAATGTCCAAACTGGTTCAGAATTGCACCGTTTCAGCTTCAGACATTGCTATAGTGTGGAGGATTCCATCTGCCCTATACAACCTTTCATAATGATCACAATGAGGGCCATGCTAACACCAGTTTTAGAATGTCCAAACTGGTTCAGAATTGCACTGTTTCAGCTTCAGACATTGCTAGAGTGTGGAGGATTCCATCTGCCCTATACAACCTTTCATAATGATCACAATGAGGGCCATGCTAACACCAGTTTTAGAATGTCCAAACTGGTTCAGAATTGCACTGTTTCAGCTTCAGACATTGCTAGAGTGTGGAGGATTCCATCTGCCCTATACAACCTTTCATAATGATCACAATGAGGGCCATGCTAACACCAGTTTTAGAATGTCCAAACTGGTTCAGAATTGCACCGTTTCAGCTTCAGACATTGCTATAGTGTGGAGGATTCCATCTGCCCTATACAACCTTTCATAATGATCACAATGAGGGCCATGCTAACACCAGTTTCAGAATGTCCAAACTGGTTCAGAATTGCACTGTTTCAGCTTCAGACATTGCTAGAGTGTGGAGGGTCCCACCTGGCCTGTACAACCTTTCATAATGATCATAACGAGGGCCATGATAGCACCAGCGTGACTAAGCTGCAGTCTGGCTCAGAGAGCAGTGGGACGGGCCCCTGAAGGTGTCTGGGGGAACAAACGATGACAAGGGGACATAAATCTGACCTACTACCACAGGGTGACAGTGTCCCCTGAGCTGCCCGCCAGACTAATGGCCTGTGGATGAAGCCCTGGCAGGAACAATGGATTGGGGATGGGCTGAATTATGGCTCACTTTTCTTTCCCCTGGACGTGGACATGGGGCAGGGAGGGAGGGCAAGGTCTGTGTGACAGAGGTGACCAAGCCGTTGACCACATCACAGGAATAGGGTTTAGGGCCAACTTTCATTTGTTTCTGGCTAATTAATATCTAGTGGTGGGAACATCAGTATTCACTCATAGTTTTTGCTTCCCGGCTCAAGACCAGATATGACAATCGGCAGTAGAATTGGATTTGGGCCAGGGGTGGGAGTGGGGAGAACAGTTGTTGGTACTGTTTTAGTGAATGGGTATGTGTTTCGGGCCTGGCAAGTGTATCGGAAGAAGATTTGACATGTACAATGTGGAAAAAAATTCAATATGTGGATTCATTTCTTTTCAATATAGCTGGGCACATGCCACTGAATGATTTTGTTGGGGGGGAGGGGGGGGGGGCTGTTAGGAATATGTAGGGATTGAACAGTGTTTGCTGCTGACCTGCTTACTGTGTACTCTGGCCCTTCTGTACACAAAGTGCAATACTGCAAGTTTGGTCTCAGTCACAAAAGGAGCCCATTCTAACCATAATCTTTGAAAAACTCTTGATACAAAGTGAATCAGCATCCTTTGGGATCTGGTTTTTTTATTCATTCAGCTTTCTTCCGGTTGATTCAGAGGCCACTTTTGACAGAGGGGTTCCTCTCTGGTCAGCATTGCTGAGTGAGAGTAGGCTTCATTGGGGTGGCGGTTTGGCGGACTAGGCATTGCCTTACTAGGAGCTGGGTCTTGCACTAATGGGTGTGTGGCAGAGGAGTTGGTGCAGGTATTGTGTTCTGCAAATGTTGCAGACAGATAAGAGAGCTTTTTCATTTGAGCGGCTCATGGACCTTATGTTTGGAAGAGGGGAAAGGTCAAAGGTGTCTGAGTATGCTGTCCTCCAAGCACTATATGATGAGCTGGTTGTTTGGGTGGATGGAGGATGGGCAGGGGAATTGTTGCCTGGTAATGGTATTCCATCCTCCAAACACTGTATTGTATACAGTGCACTGGGTCTTTGGATAGAGTGATGCATTGATGTATGTTGGACAACAGAACTGGCAGTGTGGTGTAGGTTCTCTGTCCTCCAAGTATCATTTAGTGAGCTGGGTCTTTAGATGGCTGTATGTTGGACAACAGAACTGGCAGTGTAAGACAGGTTCTCTGTCCTCCAAGTATCTTACAGTGTGCTGGGTTTTTGGATGGTTGTATGTTGGACAACAGAACTGGCAATGTAGGACAGGTCCTCTGTCCCCCAAGTATCGTACAGTGTGCTGGCTCTTTGGATGGCTGTATGTTGGACAGCAGAACTTGTATAGGTCCTCTGTCCCCCAAGTATCGTACAGTGTGCTGGCTCTTTGGGTGGGTTGTTCATTGCCAAGAAGATTATCATTAATACAAATCTGTTTTGCACTTCATTTATGTGTTTGCAACAAACTTGGATAAAATCACCCTCAGGGAGTTGTGACTGACTGACAAAGACGTTTAACATGTGACAAGAGCCAAGAGGGTCTCCATCATTTGTTGGGCCTTTGAGTTTGACCACCAAATCTGTGGACAGCCTGAACCTCTCCAATGACTTGAGCTTAGATTCCAGCAGTGTGAACTGCTCTAATTTCTCAGCACTGCCCCACTTTGGGATCCCAAGAATTAATTTGTTCACATACTGTATGGTTTTTTTTTTACTGTTGCTTAGCTTCCTGTGAAGCCACTGTTGAATAAATGATCATACCCTCCCAGATTGTGCTGCATTTCACAGGACTGAGTTTGTTGTGGACTACTTTAGTGGACCACAGCTGGAGGAGTGAGTGCTGGATGACTGTGATTAGTCTTCTACCCGTCTACCACCCTGCTTTTCGCATTTTGTTTTTCAGGGGATCACAGCTCGGCTCAGATGACTCCACGATTATTCTGCTACCAACCAGTCTACCGCTAATCAGCTGTTCTGTTTTGACGTCACTGTTGTTTGTTTTCAGTGGACCACAGCTCGGTGAGCGAGTGCTCCGACGACTCGGAGGACAGTGATGGAGGACGAGACTTGAGCAACTACACCTGCCAGCACTGCTTTACCAACAGTAAGTCAGCACACCTCTTTACTCACAGCTTACCAGACATCATTGTCATTTGCTGGCGTACCACCGCAAAACCCCAAAGTTCACAGAATGTTGCTTGAGAAAGTAGGTAGCTAGTGTTACCGTTTCCCCACTTCCATGTACTGTCACACAAACAAGTGCAATGTGTGCAGTGTTGCTGTGTTACATACAAGGGCAGTGCAAGTGCTTTACATACAAGTGCAGTGCTAGTGTTTACATACAGGTGCAGTGTTAATGTTTTACATGCAGGTGCAGTGTTAGTGTTTTACATACAAGGGCAGTGTTAGTGTTTTACGTACAGGTGCAGTGTTAATGTTTTACATACAGGTGCAGTGTTAGTGTTTTACATGCAAGTGCAGTGTTAGTGTTTTACATACAAGGGCAGTGTTACTGTTAGTGTTTTACATACAAGGGCAGTGTTAGTGTTTTACATACAAGGGCAGTGTTAGTGTTTTACATGCAAGTGCAGTGTTAGTGTTTTACATACAAGGGCAGTGTTAGTGTTTTACATACAAGGGCAGTGTTAGTGTTTTACACACAAGGGCAGTGTTAGTGTTTTACATACAAGGGCAGTGCTAGTGTTGTACATGCAAGTGCAGTGTTAGTGTTTTACATACAAGGGCAGTGTTAGTGTTTTACATACAAGGGCAGTGTTAATGTTTTATATACAAGTGCAGTGTTACTGTCACACGTACAAGTGCATTGTTAGTGTTTTACTTTTTAATACACACAAGTGCATGGTTGCTGTCGCACATAAAAGTGCAGTGATAATGTTATATTTTATACATACAAGTGCAGTGTTGCATGCACACCGGCAGCTGTGCTCTGACCTCATGATTTCAGTAACGGAGTTTGCCATGTGGTATCACCCTGATATAACCGCGCTGGTCGACAGGGCGTAAAACACCAGTTTACTTACTTGCCGTGTGGTGAAAACAGAAAAGTACTTACTGTCGCTGAATGTGGTCCTGGCATGGGACTCTGAACATTTTGCCTCAGCCTCTGTGTCCTGGCTAGAGGCAGCATGATGCCAATGATGACACTGTCAGGTAGCCATGATCGGAGCCACGCAAGCTGTAAGTGCCTCCCAAATCAGCCTGGCAGGTACTCGGAGAATGCAGGCTTTTGGGATACCCTGTATCAAAAGCTTGCCATGCGCTTAAGGAATCTTGCCTTAAGAGATCTTATACCCCCCAAAAACAGTCTGTTAAAAATTTTATGAATTTTTTAGGGTGGGTAAGGTTTCTTTTCGTGGGCAGGAGAAGGAGGCTGGCATCATGCGCCAGAGCTGGAGCAGGCTTTCTCTGTCACCCAGAGACGAGCAGACGGGCCTGTCAGGTCTAAGTGACGTGCATTGTCAGCCCCACGTCAGGGATCAATAAAGCCCATGATAAATGTGTAATGAGCAATTGAGGGGCATATCCTGATAAATATTGTTGCTTTCACTGGTAGAAGGCCGACCAACTGTGCTGTGTTTGCCCGGCGAATAGACAGGCACAACCCTGGGCTCGGCTCACATTGATTTTCTCCCTCCTGTCCCCGCCGGCATCGGCAAGGCGTGCTGTAGTCTCTGCCTGCTGCTGCCCTGCACAGGATGAGGGGTGGTGGTGGTGGTGGGGGGGGTCGTCAATACAAATTGGGACCAGAACTGGATGTGGGAGCTGCGGGACATCACCCCTGAGCTGCTGGTCTTGTTCCTGCAGTGCTCTGCTAAGACCCCATAAAATATTCACATTCTTCGTCTTGGCTGCCTGGCGCTTCATTGGCTGGTGGCGATTTATGTCGTGAGGAGAGCGGTTTGTCGGCTGCACGAACAACGCTTTCTTTTGCGCTGGCTGGAGATAAGGTGTCTTTGGGTCTTTCCGTTGTCGTGGTTTCTACCAATGACGCTCCACCTTTCCCACCTCGCTCATCAAATATTCATGAATTGTGTCCAGTTTATGGCTGCGTGCAGCAGAACACAGAAAAAGTGTTGATTGATGCCTTTTGACTTTTTTTCTCTCTCTTTCTTGTGGTTAGGAATGGCGAGTTCCCCGACTGGTTGCCTAACTCATTGGACTGTAAATCCAGTGACGGACATTTTGACTCAGGGATGCGACAGGGTTAAGAGCACTTTACGAGTTTGGAGTCAGTGTTGAGGGCATTTTTATTGATTTGCATGCTTGAAAGCATGCAACTGTTCAAAACCTTGGTGCTGGGATTTTCATGGAAACTGCAAGCACTGGTCATCCATGTCAAAACCTCACTGAAGATGATACTTGCTGGTCTGCACCCATCTTTTATGTTTTTTGTGACTTTGACCTTACTTCAAGGTCATGTGGAGAGCGACCTTGAACATGTAGCCTGCCCCTGCCCACATGCAAATTTCTCTCACTCAATTTTGTGTGTGTCTGACACAAAAGAAAAGTGGAAAAAGTTCAGAGTGATGTAAAATATACAAGGCTGCCTAGTGTTTGTAGTCTTCAGATTTCTTTCACGCCCTCATCCCCTCATCTTTCACGCACTGTGTGTCCATCTTGACTGCCTGTGTGTCATTAGTGGATGCAGAATTGATCACCGGCTGTTGAGTGGCGCCTTTGTTCAGAAAGCACCGGTTTCAACAGCAGCTTCTGGCCTGGCGCAGCCTGTGAAGGCACAGTGACAAATTAGCAGCTCCTGGGGGATGTAAGGCTTAGTCAGGTCTGCGTAAAGCTTAAATTGTCAGAGCAGGCGCTCTGTGGAGAAATTCATGGGCCTGCTCCGCCTCTTAGGCCCCAGCGATCATGAAAAACGCAGGCTTGATTCTCGCCTTCCCAGCTGGCTGAGCTGCTTTCACTCTTCCATCGGCTGCTGATGCTTCTTCCAGCTGCATACACCTGTCAGACTGAGGGGGGGGGGGAGAGGGGGGATGCGGTGTGTGCACACTAGGGGATAGGTAGAGGTATTTATTGGCTAACTTTTGCATACAAGTCGTTCATAGTCTTGACACTTGCATGCATGTTAGCCGTGAATGATGTGGACAGCGAACAAAATTAAGCTTGACAGTGAATGAAATTAAAATTAAATACGGTGACATTGCGTGTAACGGCAACATCAATTTGTTTCAAAAACTAGCCAACCTGCCTACTTTTTCTGGTTTTTGACTCGGTGAAAAATGAGCCTGTCACTGGGCTTGGGGTAATTATGATCGGCATTACTCTCTGTCCAACCACTGCAATGACTTTTTACTTGCAGTTTGGGTGGACACGTGTCCTCCATGTCAAATTAGGCGTAATGGCTGTACTTGTTACATGATAAGTTAATGCACAGTATGCTTGTGTTGCTCCAGCATTGATTAGCAAGGTTCCTACGGTCTTCAAAAGTCTGTGGAGGTTGGGGAAAACAATATGCCATTTTCAAAGCATTGAAAGTTGAAAAAAATATGTCTGTGCGACTGAGGTCTTTGACTGGGTTTGAGGGTTTGTGAATCTGGACTCCTCACGGTCAAACAAAATGACTCGTGGACTTTGAGAGTGATTGGCAAGATCGTGGATAGTTTCATACTGGGGCTGTTGTGTGTGCTTGGGATCGTAATGAGACAATACTTTGGAAGCTGAGCTGTAAAGTGCTGGGTGTACTTGCATCATGTGTGGTGAATTAAGAGACTGTAGGCTAGTAATCCATCAGACGTGGTCTCTGTATTTTGAAAATTGAAAAGTCTTGAAAACTTGGCAAAGTTTGTCAATGTTTAACTCTGAGTGAAAAGAGTGTAAGAACTGTGTTTAACTTTCAGGGAGTGTGACTGAATGAGAGAAAGGTGTACACCCAGTGTGGCTGAACGAGAGAAGAGTGCATACCCATTGAGACTGAATGAGAGAAAAGTGTACATATGGTGTGACTGAATGAGAAAAAAGTGTACACCCAGAGTGACCAAATGAGAGAAGAGTGTACACATGGTGTGACTGAATGAGGGAAAAGTGTACACATGGTGTGACTGAATGAGAAAAAGTGTACACCCAGTGTGACTGAATGAGAGAAAAGTGTCCACCCAGTGTGACTGAATGAGAGAAAAGTGTCCACCCAGTGTGATTGAATGAGAGAAAAGTCAACACCCAGTGTGACTGAATGAGAGAAAAGGGATGTGCACACAGTGTGACTGAATGAGAGAAAAGTGTCCACCCAGTGTGACTGAATGAGAGAAAAGTGTCCACCCAGTGTGATTGAATGAGAGAAAATTTCACACCCAGTGTGTGAGGGCTGAATGAGAGAAAAGTGTGCACACAGTGTGACTGAATGAGAGAAAAGTGTCCACCCAGTGTGACTGAATGAGAGAAAAGTGTCCACCCAGTGTGATTGAATGAGAGAAAAGTCAACACCCAGTGTGACTGAATGAGAGAAAAGTGTGCACACAGTGTTTGAAAAGTCTGTATAATGAGAGAAAAGTGTCCACCCAGTGTGACTGAATGAGAGAAAAGTGTCCACCCAGTGTGACTGAATGAGAGAAAAGTGTGCACACAGTGTGACTGAATGAGAGAAAAGTGTCCACCCAGTGTGACTGAAGGAGAGAAAAGTGTCCACCCAGTGTGATTGAATGAGAGAAAAGTCAACACCCAGTGTGACTGAATGAGAGAAAAGTGTGCACACAGTGTGACTGAATGAGAGAAAAGTGTCCACCCAGTGTGACTGAAGGAGACAACGTGTGATTAACTGTGGTGTTGTTTGCAGTCTCCAGGGACTGGCATCATGCAGGCAAGGACCGCAGCTTGCTATGTACGGAATGTCGCCTGTTCTTCAAGAAGTACGGGGAGGATCGCCCTCTAGACGGGGACAAGGACACCTCATCCTATCTCTTCAAGCCCGTCAAGGAGGAGGAGGACACTGTCAACGGCAAACACAATATGCGCACACGACGAGGCAATTCTGCTGTGAGTTTCCGTCACACCTTGGTTGGGATGGAGGGAAGGTGGTGTGGGTTTGGAGGGAGGAGTGCTTAGTGCGCTGCTGTGGAGTTTTTGTTGGTGGCGCACCGCATGCACCTGGCTTTGCTGCAGAATTGCTGAGGTAGCTGATGTGGCGGAGGGGTTCTCGTGGTGACCCTCACCAGCTTCAGCGGTTCCAGTGTGGCCAGACGCTATTCGCCCCCAGCCCTTTTCATTGGGTTCTGCGGGTGAAAACTGGCCATAAGTAATGAGCAGAGGGATGCAGCTGTGTGTACTTCATTCTTGACCATGCTGCCATTTTCACACTGAAATAAAGTAGAATAAAATTGACCTTCCACCCCCACCCCCCCCCCACCCCCACCCCCCACCCCACTCACCCCAACACATTAGCAGACAAGGGCAGTGCACCGTCAGGCAGCTTGTTGAAGTGTTTGCTGACAGAGACGGCAGTTGTGGCCCTGAAGGACAGCAGTCTGGTGCCTGGGCTGCACAGGCTCCGTGCTGAACGGGTTAACCCATGCACAGCGTTGTGCTTTGTGTGCTAGTCTCTGTGCTTTGCGTGCTAGTCGCTGTGCCTTTTGTCTTCTAGTCCGGTTGGGAAACTGGACTGAAGGTCTAGTCCCGTGAATGAGGATGAAGAGTATGTCAGCCCCGTGTGCTTCTTCTGACTGCGCAGGGAAAAGATCCATAGGCAGTCTGAAACTGAAGACAAATAAGGGCATATGGTCTTGAAGTTTTAAGGCAGTGTGAATTGGTCAGTGATGAAGGAAAGGGGATGGGGGGGGGAGGGGGGGGGGGGGGGGGGCATGTTTTGAGGGATAACTTCCCCACCATGTGCCTGGCAGGGTGATACAAAAGGCAAGGAAGGGGTGAGGGGTGCGTTGGAAACGGGGTAATTAACCAGGGTACTCCCCACTGTGTGCCTGGCAGGGTGATACAAAAGGCAAGAAGAGCGAACGCAACAGCACCAGCAGTCCCGACATAGAGGGCGCCAGCAACAAGCTGGGCCACAGCTCCCCCAGCGTGGCCAGCTCCGGCAGCTGCAGCAGCAACGAGAAAGACCCCAGCAAAGACCAGAACAACGCACAGGTCAGCATGCTGCTGCCAGCGCAGGCCACTTCTCTTCTCTCACTGCCTGTCAACCGCATGGAGGAGGAGAAGAAGAAAGAAGAAGTTGGGTTGTTGAAGAAAGGGATCCTGACCATCTTGCACATGCAGTGTTGTTGTTTTTTAGGTGTTTTTTATACACAGTATATCCTGTCCTAGTCTGGTAATGGCAGTCCATCTTCAGGGGTACTTGACCATAGTCCTCGCTCACACCGTGCCATTGTGAGCTGTTTGATTATTGAAACAGTTAGTGCTGTTGTGGAAACAGGCAAGAAAGCGTGTACTGCATGTTCTTTCTCTGACTAATCACCTTCTTTGTTTGCTGTCAGCCTGTGTTTCCATCTTTCTCGAAGCGAACTGCACCGCAGCCCCCTTGTTTAATGTCATCGCTTCTGTCTTCCATTGTCAGAGCAAACCCGACTCCAAGAGCAGAAAGCGACGAGCAGCAGACCTTGAGGGCAAGGTCAAGAAGAATCGGTCTGACTCGGAATCCATGCTTGACAGCAGTGACAATTCAGGAAACGAAGACCTGGGCAACGAGGCGGATTCTGATGATAACAATCAGGTGGGTTGAGGTTCGGTATCTCCACACTTGTCCAGAGTTCTCTTGTTACTCTCGACAGTAAGTGAACAAAGATCTGCAGGTCAAAACACTATTTTGTAAAAGGGAAGGCTTGGGTTGGACCAGTCTTTAGTCGGTTTACAACTTCTTCGTTCTCTGAATTTTTGTTGTTGTTTTATGTATTGCTGTGTTTGTGGGACTTACGAGGATTTATTTATGTTACCATTTTTGGAAATAGTTTGATCACTGAAAACCATTGAAATATTTTCAGTTCGCTCAACCTTTTTTTGGAAATCCAAACACAGAGTTGTTGAGAGAAGCACTTTTAAGCAGAACAAAGCAGAAAGACCAGCACATTTTCAGGATGGGTGCCTGGCCCTGGCAACAGACAAACAGGAGGCACAAGGAAAATGAGAGGTCATGAAAATTGTGAAACCAGGTTCAGTGCCAGCAATAAGCGTTCTTTCTCTCTGCTGCTGCTACTCTGTGCTGTTTGTCTACAGAAAGTGCAGTGTTGGAGTGTCGTGTGTTGCACGCTGTGTTTGAGTGGATGCAAACTTAATGAGAACAGCAAACGCACAGAATGTTTCCATCTTCCTGTATTACAGCACTTCCCTCTGTGTTTGATGCACATGTCCATCAGGTTCTGCTTGTCAGCTGTGTTTGAAGTAGTGGAAGAAGAGGAGTAAAAGAGTTGTGTGTTGCAGGATGTGTTTGAAGAAGGGGAGTAAAAGTGTTGTGTGTTGCAGGCTGTGTTTGAAGTAGGGGAGTAACAGTGTTGTGTGTTGCAGGCTGTGTTTGAAGAAGGGGAGTAAAAGTGTTGTGTGTTGCAGGATGTGTTTGAAGAAGGGAAGTAAAAGTGTTGTGTGTTGCAGGATGTGTTTGAAGAAGGGGAGTAAAAGTGTTGTGTGTTGCAGGCTGTGTTTGAAGTAGGGAAGTAAAAGTGTTGTGTGTTGCAGGATGTGTTTGAAGTAGGGGAGTAACAGTGTTGTGTGTTGCAGGCTGTGTTTGAAGAAGGGGAGTAAAAGTGTTGTGTGTTGCAGGCTGTGTTTGAAGTAGGGAAGTAAAAGTGTTGTGTGTTGCAGGATGTGTTTGAAGAAGGGAAGTAAAAGTGTTGTGTGTTGCAGGATGTGTTTGAAGAAGGGGAGTAACAGTGTTGTGTGTTGCAGGATGTGTTTGAAGAAGGGGAGTAACAGTGTTGTGTGTTGCAGGCTGTGTTTGAAGAAGGGGAGTAAAGGTGTTGTGTGTTGCAGGCTGTGTTTGAAGAAGGGGAGTAACAGTGTTGTGTGTTGCAGGCTGTGTTTGAAGACAGGGAGTAAAAGTGTTGTGTGTTGCAGGATGACCTGAGTGCCAGCTCCCAGCCTTCCACCCCAAGCTCCCTGGACACAGAGTTCAAGTCCGCCAAGGACTACATCAAGCCTGAGCCCCTGACACAGTCCCCGCTTGTGGGCCTGTCTCACCCTCACGCCCACCCAGCCACAGCCGCCACCACCGCCACCATCTCCACCACCACCACCACCAGCTCTTGCAGCGCCACGCCGGTCGTCACACCGGTACCTGCCTCGCAGGACGCCAACCCCGTGGGGTTCGGTGTCGGCGGACGTTTCCCGCTGGGCCTCAGCAACCCCAGCTTGCCTGTGGGGGCGACATTTGGAGACGTGAAGCCACAGCTAGGGCTGTATCCCCACCCCCATCCGCACCCCTTGGCGGGGAGTCTCGCTTCGCTGCCGCCCAGGCTTCCCTTGGAAGCTACCGCCGTGTCCATCCCGTCATCGGAGACGGGCGCAGTACCTGCAGGAGGGTTACCCGTGTCATCGCTGGTGTCCCAGCCTCCCGGCACTCTCACCACAACTTCGTCAGTCTTGACATCATCGTCGTCCTCGTCATCTTCATCTTCGCTAACGGCAGCTGCAGCATCCACTTCAGGGTCTTCGTCAACAATGACGTCGATGTCGTCGACGGGAGTGACACTCATGTCTTCGGGCTCCGGAGCCAGCGGGGAGGGGGAGAGGGAGAAGAAGTACACACCGCCCCAACCGCAGCCCTTGCCGGGGATGGGGGGCTCCCTCTTCAGCCCCTACACCCACCCCTATTACCCCTATGCCGCTCACCTGGGTCCACGCCTGGCGGGCCCCCCGCCCCCGGTGCCCAGCCTGGTGCCTATCAAAAAGGAGCCGGGCGAGGCCGTCCGGGGCGAGGCCGGAGATGTGGTGTCTAAAGACTCCTCCGTTGAATCTCACACTGTGCACCGGCCGCTCCCACAGTCCTTGTCATCATCCTCATCCTCATCCTCATCCTCATCGCAGTCATCCTCATCAGAACAGAAGCTGGCGCAGCCCCCGCACATGTCGGTGCCCCCGCCCTTGACGAGCATAGACTCTAGCAGCATGCCTGGCGGCCTGGTGGACCGCAGCACCCTGGTTGGGCCGGACAGCCTGAGAGACAATTCGCGGGAGGCAATTCTGCGGGAGTCCAGGGAAATTCCACTGCTGGGTGGCAGCAGCGCAAGCAGCAGCATCCCCACGGACCTCCCGACCCGCGCCCTGTTTCCTCCGCCCCTTACCTCCCTCACGCCCTCAGCCACGGTGACGTCGACGTCGCTGCCGCCTTCCCTGACCGGCAACATCCCCCACCACCTCCCGCTGGCTGTGCCCCCGATGGCTCAAGGGGACCGAGCTCGTCTGGAGGGACACGCCCCCGGTGCAGACCCAGGCCGACAGGACATCAGCATCGGCATTCCCCCGTCGCTGCGGCCGGGCATTAAGGTGGAGGATGGTGGGATTGTGGAGGAGGTGGTGGACGATTCGGACTCTGACAGAGAAGGGTCGACAACGCCAGGGCCCAGCCCTACACCCTGCAACAAGGAGGTGTATCACAGCAAATCCGCACTGTGAGTTCAGATAGCCTCACGCTTCTTACTGTGTGCCTTGGGATGGGTGGGTTGCTCTGAAAGGGTGGGTGGCAGTTTCGTATTTTGTCAGCAGGTCAGTTTCACAAAGTTGAAAGTGAAACATAATCGGGGGAACAAATGGGGGGGGGGGATCTGTTGGCCCAACAACAGATGGTAGATGTTAAGCAATACAAAAATGGGTGTTTGAGGCCCCATTTAATAATTACGTCTGAAGTTCTTTTATTCTTATGTTCAAGTCGGCGACTGCAAAGGGGTACCTGTTGAGTTGGGTCCAGCCAGGGTCAAGTTGACAAAGCCCCTGCAAAGGGTACCTGTTGAGTTGGGTTCAGCCAGGGTCAAGTTGATGAAGCCTCGGCAAAGGGGGTACCTGTTGAGTTGGGTTCAGCCAGGGTCAAGTTGATGAAGCCTCAGCAAAGGGGGTACCTGTTCAGCCAGGGTCAAATTGATGAAGCCTCAGCAAAGGGGTACCTGTTCAGTTGGGTTCAGCCAGGGTCAAGTTGTTGAAGCCTCTGTAAAGGCTTGATGTGACAGGTCCAGCCCAGACCGGCTGTTTAGGCCAGACGCTGGCAAACCTGCCCCAAGTGGGGGTCACCACTGGACAACAGCAGAGCCAACAGATGTATTGGGGACGATGAACTTGTTATGAACTTGGCAAGCAGTGTTAATGACACTTGACATTCTAGGGGTCAGACTTGGCACGCAAGCTGGGTTTCTGAATTGCAGCTCCTCGCAGAGCAGCTTGAAAGAGTTGCAAACGCCACTGAGTGCACCAGACTTTAATTAATAGTCTTAATGCACGCATGCACACAACAAATCTGAGTGCACCAGAGACTTTAATTAATAGTCTTAATGCACGCATGCACACAACAAATCTGAGTGCACCAGAGACTTTAATTAATAGTCTTAATGCACGCATGCACACAACAAATCTGAGTGCACCAGAGACTTTAATTAATAGTCTTAATGCACGCATGCACACAACAAATCTGAGTGCACCAGAGACTTTAATTAATAGTCTTAATGCACGCATGCACACAACAAATCTGAGTGCACCAGAGACTTTCATTAATAGTCTTAATGCACACATGCACACAACAAATCTGAGTGCACCAGAGACTTTGGTTAATAGTCTTAATGCACGCATGCACACAACAGATCTGAGTCAGTAACATTGAAGCAACCATGGATCTGATGCACTGCCCAGTGGCATAATGCATAGGGCCCACTTTTAAGTTCCTGTGCGTATGTGTCAAGTCAGATGCCTGTGGGTGACGCACAGGTCAGAACTTAATAGCACCAGGCCCCCAGATTAGAGAGTCCGATATTTGTACATAATGATTAACGCTGGCAAATACACCAGGCCCCCAGATTAGAGAGTCCGATATTTGTACATAATGATTAACGCTGGCAAATACACCAGGCCCCCAGATTAGAGAGTCCGATATTTGTACATAATGATTAACGCTGGCAAATACACCAGGCCCCAGATTAGAGAGTCCGATATTTGTACATAATGATTAACACTGGCAAATACACCAGGCCCCAGATTAGAGAGTCAGATATGTGTACATGATGATTAACGCTGGCAGATCACCCGACTGAGTATAGCTGTGCAATGGAGCGGTCAACTGAGAGCTTAGAGACTGCATGCTGCTCCAGTCTGTGGTGAAGAATTGGCTGCCCGCCCGTCCCTTTGACCTGCAGCCTGACACTGGAACATCCTGTCCAGCTGCAACATCCTAATGCAGTCCTGACCTTTCCTGCACTCCCTTGCAGAACAAAGTTCTCAATTTTTTTGTCAGCATGATCTGGCTGAGGGACTTGTCAGCATAATCCGGCTGAGGGACTTGTCAGCATGATCTGGCTGAGGGACTTGTCAGCATGATCTGGCTGAGGGACTTGTCAGCATAATCCGGCTGAGGGACTTGTCAGCATAATCCAGCTGAGGGACTTGTCAGCATAATCTGGCTGAGGGACTTTTTTGTCAGCATGATCTGGCTGAGGGACTTGTCAGCATAATCCGGCTGAGGGACTTGTCAGCATAATCCAGCTGAGGGATTTGTCAGCATAATCTGGCTGAGGGACTTGTCAACATGATCTGGCTGAGGGACTTGTCAGCATAATCCGGCTAAGGGACTTGTCAGCATAATCCAGCTGAGGGACTTGTCAGCATGATCTGGCTGAGGGACTTGTCAGCATAATCTGGCTGAGGGACTTGTCAGCATGATCTGGCTGAGGGACTTGTCAGCATAATCCGGCTGAGGGACTTGTCAGCATAATCTGGCTGAGGGACTTGTCAGCATAATCTGGCTGAGGGACTTGTCAGCATGATCCGGCTGAGGGACTTGTCAGCATAATCTGGCTGAGGGACTTGTCAGCATGATCCGGCTGAGGGACTTGTCAGCATAATCTGGCTGAGGGACTTGTCAGCATGATCTGGCTGAGGAACTTTTCTCCAAACCAAACTGGGAGCAAAGTTCTGAGAGTTGTTATGTTAACATAATCTTGCTTAGGTACTGTCGTTTCCCGAAATGAAAGGGAAGCAAACTTCTCATGAACTTGCAGTTTGGCCTGTCCTTTCTTAAAGGCTGTTCTTCAACAACAAAAATGGCAGTATCTGCGTAAATTGTGTGACAGGGTGGGGGTTACGGTGGGCTTCAGCGGCAATTCTTGTCTCAGGTATGTGAGTGTGGGTGTGCGTGTTGTCAGCTGAGTCGGGTCGAACCTTGCATGCTGAGATAGTCCAGGTGGAAGTTCTACAGGTGACAACTGAAAGCAGCAGCAGGAAGGAATTTGCAGAGTAACATCAGTCAGCACAGTGCTCATCATGCCAGGTGTTGTTCGCAGGTTCATCAAGGTGCTTGACCGTGGAGAGCGCAACTGCTGTTCGCGTTGTGACCTCATCTTCAGGCCTCTGCCCTCTTCGTCTCTGGCCAAGAAACGAGAAGAGCGGGCCAGGAAACCCACTTCATCCTCGACAGCATCTTCATCCTCTACATCAACTCATCAGTCAATGCGAGACGATAAGCCAAGGGAGGTGAGTGGAAGTGTATCTGTTTTGTTGTTATTGGGTTGTTGTTGTTTTTTGTGTTTTTTTTTGGGGGGGGGGGTCCTGGGTGTTAATCAGTTACGTGGTGTTGACTGTATTTATCAGGAGCAGAGCAGCAGTCTGCAACACGGTCATTGTCTTTTCATGGTTAAAAAGTCCCAGCTGGACATTCCTCTCATGCAGGCTATCCAGACATAAGAGTATGCTGCTGACAGAGATTGCTGGGTAAAAATGGGAACACTAAAGGTTGTGTTTTTGCAACTTTCACACATCAGATTTTAACATGCAAGATAATAAATGGAATGAAAACGTGCTGTGTGTATTTTGTATTCGATTTCTGTGGCGAGGGCGTGTGATGTTCCTTTGGCTCTGTTCCCCTGTAGTGTTCAGGCACGCTTTCCTCAGCAGCTCAGTCATCCTTTCCTCAGCAGCTCTTGTCCTTTCACCTGCGTATGCCTTGTTAGGCCACTGGTGCGCCCAGAACTTGGCGCATATCTTTTTGTAATTGGACTTTGTGAGTCGTGTCATCACTGACTGATCTTGGCCTTCCCTGGACAGAGGCGACCGGACACTCCGCCCAAGTCGGTGTCGGTGGATTCTCAAGGTCCTAGCAGCTCCTTGACCTCGTCTCAGCACACGCTGTACCCAGAGCGACACACACCTCGACCCTATCAGGACACGCCAGCCCTGCGACAGTTGTCGGAGTATGCACGGCCGCACGCCATGGGTAAGTATCAGCGGGAAAGCGTTGTGATGTTGGAGGGCTCAGCATCAGTGCTGTTTGGTTATCTGTGGGGGTTGCGGGCAGTGACAGTAGAGCCCACTGACTCTGAAACAAGAGTGGCTAGAACTCTCGAAATGACTTCTTTCTTCCTAACAGTTCTTTTATCGCTTTGAGAATCAGACCAACCTCAGGAATGTTTCGAAGGCAAGGCTGAGTAGACTCAGGGTTCGTGTTAACTGGTAATTTTCAGTCTTTGGCCAGTCAGGTTCAGTGTATACCAGACCCAAAATCAGTCAGATGTACTGGTTGTCATTTCGTTTGACCTGTGCAGGAAAAACAAAACAAAAAATAGCAGTCAGCAGAAGGACATGTTAATCAGCATGATGCGCTTTTTGTGAAAACTTGCTGAAAAAGAACAGGACTTCGCTGTTTGTGTCGGCATACGCTGATCAGTAGTGATAGGGTGTTGTGCTGAACACGCACACACACACACACACACACACAGGCATGCATGCACACTTACACACACAAACCCCCCACATTTGCTGTTAAAGAAAGCACACATACAGAATTGCTCTTAGGAAATGATAAAGAGCATCATAAGGTAATGGTTTGGTAATATAGAGATTGCCGGATTGGTTTGTTGTGACTGAGAGCTTGTCTGCCAGTGCTGCGTTGATGCCCTGTTTGTCTGCCAGCTGAGGATGAGGTGTGTTACAGGTCAAGACCCGCAGAGGGCCTACCTGGGCCTGGGCGGCCCTCCCCACATGGACCCGCTGGCCGGCTATCGACACCTTGCCATGTACCCGCCTGGGTCCAGAGAGAGGTGCGTCTGCCACTCAGGCTCACCCACACCTACACACATGCATGGACTTTCACATGCACACACCCACATGGGTATATACAGCCATGCACATTCACACAAATGTAAATACATGCACGCGGACATGCCTCTCATTGACTTTTAAAGTTTTTTCTTTACCCTGACCCATTTGATCTAATACAATACGTAGGAATGGCAGGCAGGTGATAATATAATGTCTTTTGGTTTGTTTGTTGTTTTGAAGTCGGCACACATTTATATGACACTCTCAGAAGTGGAATCTGCAAGATTTTGCTACTGATATGTTGGTAGAACCAGTGGAGGTTAATGTTCATGTCTCCAAGCCAAGAGCATTGTGCAAGTGTGTGTGTGTGTGTGAGAGAGACGATATTTGTGTGTGTGTGACAGTATGTATGTGTGTGACTGTATGTGTGACAGTCTGTGTGACAATATGTGTGTGTGTATGTGACAGTCAGTTACAGTAAAAGTTATGTGTGTCAGGTTGGAACTGGAGCTAGAGCGAGACAAACGTGAGCGTGATGCCAGAGAGCGGGAACTTCGTGAAAGGGAACTGCGCGAGATGGAGTTGAGGGAGAAGATGAAAGCCGACATGGATCTGAAGCCGCCAGGTATGCCGGCTTCTAAACCAGGTACTGTATCATCCTCTGTTTGTGTGTGCGTCCGTCTATTTGTCCATCACACTGTGCTTGCTTCATGCCAGGTAATGTTATCTTACAGAGTGACAGTAAAACGAACCAGTGCCACAGTAACAGAATGATAATAGAACAAACAAGTCCTGCAGTGACGCAATGACAGTAGAACAAACAAGTTCTGCAGTGACAGAACGACAGGAGAACAAACAAGTCCTACAATGACACAATGACAGTAGAACAAACAAGTTCTGCAGTGACAGAATGACAGGAGAACAAACAAGTCCTGCAATGACACAATGACAGTAGAACAAACAAGTCCTGCAGTGTCAGAATGACAGTAGAACAAACAAATCATGCAGTGACACAATGATAATAGAACAAACACGTCCCGCAGTGACACAATGACAGTAGAACAAACCTGCAGTGACACAATGACAGTAGAACAAACAAGTCCTGCAGTGACAGAATGACAGTAGAACAAACAAGTCCTGCAGTGACAGAATGACAGTAGAACAAACAAATCATGCAGTGACACAATGATAATAGAACAAACACGTCCCGCAGTAACACAATGACAGTAGAACAAACCTGCAGTGACACAGTGACAGTAGAACAAACAAGTCCTGCAGTGACAGAACGACAGTAGAACAAACAAGTCCTGCAATGACACAATGACAGTAGAACAAACAAGTCCTGCAGTGGCACAATGATAATAGAACAAACAAATCATGCAGTGACACAATGATAATAGAACAAACAAGTCCCGCAGAGACACAATGACAGTAGAACAAACAAGTCCTGCAGTGACAGAACCACAGTAGAACAAACAAGTCCTACAATGACAGTAGAACAAACAAGTCCTGCGGTGACACAATGATAATAGAACAAACAAATCATGCATTGGCACAATGATAATAGAACAAACAAGTCCCGCAGTGACACAATGACAGTAGAATAAACAAGTCTTGCAGTGACAGAACGACAGTAGAACAAACAAGTCCTGCAGTGACAGAACAACAGTAGAACAAACAAATCAAGCAGTGACACAATGATAATAGAACAAACAAGTCCCGCAGTGACACAATGACAGTAGAATAAACAAGTCTTGCAGTGACAGAACGACAGTAGAACAAACAAGTCCCGCAGTGACACAATGACAGTAGAACAAACCTGAAGTGACACAATGACAGTAGAACAAACAAGTCCTGCAGTGACACAATGACAGTAGAACAAACAAGTCCTGCAGTGACATAATGACAGTAGAACAAACAAGTCCTGCAGTGACATAATGACAGTAGAACAAACAAGTCCTGCAATGACATAATGACAGAACAAACAAGTCCTGCAGTGACACAATGACAGTAGAACAAACAAGTCCTGCAGTGACACAATGACAGTAGAACAAACAAGTCCTGCAGTGACACAATGACAGTAGAACAAACAAGTCCTGCAGTGACACAATGACAGTAGAACAAACAAGTCCTGCAGTGACACAATGACAGTAGAACAAACAAGTCCTGCAGTGACACAATGACAGTAGAACAAACAAGTCCTGCAGTGACACAATGACAGTAGAACAAACAAGTCCTGCAGTGACACAATGACAGTAGAACAAACAAGTCCTGCAGTGACACAATGACAGTAGAACAAACAAGTCCTGCAGTGACACAATTGACAGTAGAACAAACAAGTCCTGCAGTGACACAATGACAGTAGAACAAACAAGTCCTGCAGTGACACAATGACAGTAGAACAAACAAGTCCTGCAGTGACACAATGACAGTAGAACAAACAAGTCCTGCAGTGACACAATGACAGTAGAACAAACAATTTCCTGCAGTGACACAATGACAGTAGAACAAACAAGTCCTGCAGTGACACAATGACAGTAGAACAAACAAGTCCTGCAGTGACACAATGACAGTAGAACAAACAAGTCCTGCAGTGACACAATGACAGAACAAACAAGTCCCACAGTGACACAATGACAGTAGAACAAACAAGTCCTGCAGTGACACAATGACAGAACAAACAAGTCCACAGTGACAGACTAACAGAACAAACAAGTCCCACAGTCATAGAATGACCATAGAATGAGAGTCTTTCCTAAAGTGACAGAATGACAGTAGAATGAACAAGGTTTCCCCTCGGTGATGGAAAAACAGTAGAATGAACAAGTCTGTCCTTCAGTGACAGAATGACAATGGAATGAACGAGTCTTTCCCTCAGTGACAGAACAACAGTAGAATAAACCAGTCTTTCCATCAGTGACAATAGAATGAACCAGCCTTTCCCTCAGTGACAGCAGAATGAACAAGTGTCTCTCTCAGTGACAGAATGACAGCAGAATGAACCAGACTTTCCCTCAGTGACAGCAGAATGAACCGACTTTCCCTCAGTGACAGCAGAATGAACCGGCCTTTCCCTCAGTGACAGCAGAATGAACCGGCCTTTCCCTCAGTGACAGCAGAATGAACAAGACTTTCCCTCAGTGACAGCAGAATGAACCAGCCTTTCCCTCAGTGACAGCAGAATGAACCAGCCTTTCCCTCAGTGACAGCAGAATGAACCAGACTTTCCCTCAGTGACAGCAGAATGAACCGGCCTTTCCCTCGGTGACAGCAGAATGAACCGGCCTTTCCCTCAGTGACAGCAGAATGAACCGGCCTTTCCTTCTGTCCTCAGGCTTGGAGCGCCTGCTGCCGCCAGGGGCCAACTCCATAGACCCCCACTGGCTGGAGATGCAGCGTCGATTTGCCTACCCCCCCACTGGCCTCGCCGTCCTTCCCCATGGGGGCGGGGGGGCCAACCACCTGCCAGGCGTCTATCCCCCCGTGTCCCTCGCTGGAGAGTTGGCCGCCAGGGAACGAGAAAAACTGGAGAGATTAGGTAAGTGGGCAGTCGCTTGTGTCTGTCATTCGGGTGGGGGTGGGGGCTGGTGTGGATGAATGGACAGGCTAGAAGAGCTGGGGGGGGGGGGGGGGGGGGGATTCAAATGTGTTAGGAATGCTATAGCTGTCCCTTGTCTTAACTTGCCATGCATTTACTTCTTACAGATGTTCAGAATACAGAATCTTTATTGTCTGTGTGTGGGGACATAGAAATTTACCTATCCACTGCATAAATTACAACGTAATACATAAATGTACACAATATAGTAAGACAAAGTTTCACCCTTCCTGTGCTAATCTTGTTTAAAGACCTATTCATGATAAAGATAGGTTCTTGTGTGACAAGTTATTTTGTCTTTCTTTGTGCATTATGTTGACCAGTGTGTTGACTTCAGTCAACTGTAGTAGATATTTGATACATTGCATAAATGTACATGCAAATATAAAGTGTGCTTGTGTGTGCGTTGTATGCCTTGTGCAGTTTTTGTGACCACACAATTTAGGTCTTGCGTGCTGTTGTTTTACGATAAACTTGTCCTGGTGCATTCATCATGCATCCTGTGACAAGAAACGCCAAAGAAAATGTGATGGAAGAATGCCATAACTTACAATCCCCTACTCTATATTGCTGTGTGACTTTTTGAGTTTTTCATTTTCATCCTTTCCCCATGACTGTTGGTGTAGTTTGATAGAAGAGATTTCTTTCTGCGAAATGGCTGCCATAGAAACATTCCAGGGCTGATGCGCATAGACAAATTAGTTCTGAAGTCCCCGGTGAAGGCTGTGATGAGTTGTGAAGTCCCAACGACTTGCAGAGCTCGTCATTGTTTGGATACAGCTGTGGACTCCTTTGCTGGTTTGTCTCTGTTGGAGGGCGAGATCTGCCGGGTTCCTCGTTTTGGGTCAGTCGGAGGTTCAGCTGAGTGGCAAAGCCGTGTCTGTCAATTGATTGCCTTTGGTTTTGTGTAAATAGATACGTGACTGCCGGGAGGAATTGCGCCATCCAGAAGAGATGCAAAGAGACAAGGTCTGTGATGCAGAGGCTTTCACGGCAGTAAAGTTGACAAAATGTCATCAAAATGTTTCATTAAAGTTGACAAAATATCAACAAAATGTCTTAGCAAAGTTGACAAAATGTCAACAAAATGTCTCAGTAAAATTCACAAAGTGTCAGTACAAAATGTATCAGTAAAATTGACAAAATGTCTTTGTAATGTAAAGTTGACAAAATGTCAACAAAATGTCTCAGTAAGGTTCACAAAGTGTCAGTACAAAATGTATCAGTAAAACTGACAAAATGTCTCAATCAAGTTAAAATGTCAACAACATTTTACAAAATGTCTGAGTTGACAGAATATCAGCGACACTGTCATGGAAGTTGGCAAAATGTCTGTACAGTTGACAAAATGTCAGGGAAGTTGACAAGATGCCCAGTAAAGTTGACAAAATATCAGTAAAGTTGACAAAATGTCATCAAAATGTTTCATTAAAGTTGACAAAATATCAACAAAATGTCTTAGCAAAGTTGACAAAATGTCAACAAAATGTCTCAGTAAAATTCACAAAGTGTCAGTACAAAATGTTTCAGTAAAACTGACAAAATGTCTCAGTCAAGTTAACAGAATGTCAACAACATTTTACAAAATGTCCGAGTTGACAGAATATCAGCAACACTGTCATGGAAGTTGACAAAATGTCTGTAAAGTTGACAAAATGTCAGGGAAGTTGACAAAATGCCCAGTAAAGTTGACAAAATGCCCAGTTAGGTTGACAAAATGTCAGGAAAGTTGACAAAATGCCCAGTTAGGTTGACAAAATGTCAGTGAAGTTAACAGAATGTCTTGGTAAAGTTGATGAAATGCTGTAGCAGGTGAAGTGAACAAAGTGTCTCAGTACAGTTGATGAAGTGTCACAGTAGGTGTGCCACATGGCTCCTTTTGCCGGTGTCTGCAACTTGATTCGGATGGCAGACATCTGTTGGCATCAGCTACCCATTTACACAAAACCAGCGGCATTGTAATGAGCATAGCCCCTGCTGGCCCTCAGTGAACCTTCTGCTTGCTCCAGAAAGATGGGTGTTGCAGATCTTGACCCTTTGGGGGGGAAAAAACAACAACCAAACATTGTCATATTATTTGATGCCTTTGTGGCATTCCAGGTTTTAATGCTTTTGGTTTCTTCCGTCCCATTTTCTTTGCATGTAAAAACATTAAACTTTTCTTCTTCTTCTTCTTCATCTTCTTCCTTTTTAAGCAAAATATATATATATAGTTCTCCATTTGTGTAAATGTACTCTGCGTGTGTTAAGACAAAATTTTCAAGAACCCTGCTACAGAAGTAGACTCTAAATAATGTTTCTTTGAGTTTCCATGAAACTCCAAAAGAAAAACTGGGTTCCCCTTACCCCTCGCCTTTTAGTGAGCTTTAAACATGAACTTGATACTTATACTTGGTACTGTGGTAACTTGTTGCAGAGAGAAAACTGATTGAAATTGTTGGAAACTTTTCACTGGAAAAACTGATTAAACTTGCCACAAAAAAAGGGGGAAGGAACTGATCCTTGAACAAAAACTAAAAAAGCCTGATTGAATTTGCCCCAGGAAAAGATGGCCTTGTTATTTGAAAAAAAGAAGAAGAAAGAAACCGATTGAATTTGGCACTTTGGAAATATATATTTTAAAAATTGTTTGCAAATGTTGGATGAATTTTGATAGAAAAGACTTTTTGTTGAGTTATGCAGAAGTGCTGCCTGTGTTTTGACAACAAATGGTCAGACTATAAAGCAGGTTAGGTACAGCGAATTTAGAGCTCAGATTTATCTCTGGTATCTATATATATCTCTGGTATCTATATTCAGCAGTGTATGAGACTCATTACACCCCCACCCCCCGCCCCTCTCCCAAACCACACCTTTCATTTTTTTTTCCCCATGCAGGAAAGTGGGAGTTAAGTTGAAGGTTGAGGTCTGGCAAACACACAGCACAGTGCATTTACAGACACCTCCCAGGCATGTTGAGCAAGCCCAGTATTAAGGTAGTGCAGAGACAAAGAGAGCGAGCCATGTGAGAGTGAAGCGCCCAGCGCTGCGTACTGAGCCCAACGCTTGGTTCCTGTAGGCATACCTGCTGGCCACCACCCTCCGCTGGCCGTTGACCTCTCCTACGCCCGTGTGGTGGAGTCGATCTCTGCGGAGCGTCAGCAGGCGGAGCGCCTGGCCCTGGTGCAGCCCAGCAACCCCGAGGCCCTGGCGCGACTGCAGATGGCCAACCTGGCCAACAACCAGGCCGCTGCCGTGGCGGCTGCAGCCATGCACGCCCACACCCATGCCCACACCCATTCCCACACCCACCTGCACCTACACCAGCAGCAGGAGAACAACTTGGCTGCAGCGGCAGCGGCTCTGGCGGGATCGGGTGGAGGCTCCCTGCCCGGCCCCCTCCACCCCATGGCCCACCACCTATACCCCCACATGCCGCCACCACCCGCAGGTAAGACCGCCCTCATCCGCTGACCCTCTCGGTCAGCTCGCTCCCGCCGCCCCCCTCCCCACCCCCCACCCAACAGGGGTGCGTCACTGCCTCTGGCACAACCCAACTTGGAGACCAAAACCGGGGCAGTCAAAACTGAAACCAGATGGGTAAAATCTAACAGCTAATCCAGTCAAAGCCGAAAGCAAGCCGGTTTGACTGCGTGGTCAAAAACGGTTAACAGTCCATCTCGAAGATCTGAAACGTAGAGAAAGCAGCGCTGTAGGAATCCAGCACATTTGGATTTAGATCTTTGGATTGAGATGGGTACGCTGCCTTTTCCTGGAATGAAACAAGAAGCTGTTTTGAGCTGAAGGAATCCAAGTTGGGCTTGAGCTATAGCTGGTGTTCTACCCTGTTGGCATTAGAGTGATCCAGGTAAGAGATGCGCTTTTTTTTTTTTTTTTTTTTTTTCCTCCCGCATTTTCTTTTTTGCGTGTGTGTGTTGTTGTTTTTTTCCTCCCCCATTCAGCCGAAGGGATTGGTATGGCAGACATGTTGTAGGGAGGATGTGTTTGTGTGTCTCTGTGGAACTGAACATTTCTGCTGTGTGAAACTCGGAGAAGAAGAAAAAAACAAAGTAGTTTTGAAATTTCCAAAAAGAAAATTGGCGTTGTTCTGACATTTCACTGCCCGCACTGATGCACAAGTAAGACTGGTAAACAACGAAATAGCATCAAAACAGCTAATGAAAACTGAAGCAAAAGTCTCTTCTGGTGAGCAGAAGAGACGGAAAAGTCGAAGAATTGCAAGCAGAAAGTTTCACAATCTGTCCTCCTCTGTGTAACCCAAGCTGCTGGCATTCCTCACAAAGGCATCACATTTTCTTTGGCGCCGCGCTTTTCTGTTGTGCCCACTCTGCATCCCCCCTTTTTGAAATTTTGTCCTCCACAGATGTGCAGCAGTTGGAACAGATGTCCACGCAGTTTATTTACCAGTATTATACACAGCGAGGTCTGAGTAGCGACCAGCTGGTCTATATGCAGCGAGTGACCAACGAGCTGTACTTGCGCACAAAACCCGACCGAGGGGTGATAGACCCGGCGCAGTTGATATATCAATTCTCTCGTAAGTTGTCTATCCTTTCTGCCTTCCTGCCTTGTCTGTCTCCGCTCTTTGGGCGAGCCTCTTTTTTTCGCCCTGCCTTGCTGTCTGTGTGTACTCGTTACGCCTCTTCACCCCCCACCCCACCCCTCCCCATTTGTCCCCTCCCCCCACCTCCCCTCTCCTTTCTTTCAGTCTTTGCTGTGTAGAAATGCCATCTTTCTGAATTTGCCTGTCTCCATTCTGGACAAGCCTTTTCTTTTGCCCTACTTGATTTCTGTGTGTCTACTCTTTAAACAGGCCCCCACCCTGCTGTGTAGTAATGCCTTCTTTCTGAATTGTCTTATCTGCCTATCTGTCTCCATTTACACTCTTGGGGCAAGTCTTTTCTTCTTTTTTTCCCTGTCTACTCTTTAGACAGCCTCCCCCCTCCCTCCCTCCCCCAACCCCCCCCACTTCCCCCCCCCCCCCCCCCCCCCCCCCCCCCCCTGTTCTGTGTACTCTGTAGAAATGCTTTCTTTCACCTGTTCCTCCCAGTGTCCCTTCTTCATCCTCCCCTTTCTATTTTTGCCCAGTAGACTTGCACACTCCCCCCCCCCCCCCCCCCCCCCCTTCTGCCCCAACTTTGGGGCAGGCTTGGAGATGGTCACCAACCCTCATTCTGCCCCTTGCCCTCCCCAGCCAGCCCCTCACCCTCCCCAGCCAGCCCCTCGCCCTCCCCACCCTCCCCAGCCAGCCCCTTGCCCTCCCCAGCCAGCCTCCTCTGATGAGTTGGATCCACCTCACCCCCTCCCTGTTATCCCCAGAGCTTGCATCTGCCTTGTCATAGAGCTACATGAGAGGTAACTGTCTCCACCACCACCACCCCCCACCACCCCCCACTGCAGTTACTTCCCTTGCAATGCAAGTAGATGGGTAAATAAACACTAAGTAGTTGGATTTGAACTGCTAGTCATCCGCACACGGTTGATCTGATAGGCACAAAAAGAAGTAGGTAAACAGAAGTGAAAGTAAGTAAAGGGGAGAGGGAGGGGGCTGAAACCTTCTTGTAGGTTTTAATATTTATTATAGGCTAGTTATTTATCATCAGTCAAAAGCACTGCTCGTGAAAGATTCCGATTGGCCAGCCTGATCTTTGGTTTGTGTGTCGGCTGTTGGGTTGGGGGCAAGGTATTGACCACAAGACCACTGTCCGCTATAGTACTACAGGGCTATAGTACTACAGGGCATCATCAACGTAAAACAGCAGCTGGCACTCAGGAGTTGCAGGTGGCCTCATGCCAGCCTCAGATTTCTCCATCTTTATGGGGCTGTGGCTGACCACCCAGCCACTGACGTCCCGTGGTGACCTTGTCCTCAGCGTTTCTGGTGGCTAGTGTCTGCCATGCTTTTTCCTTGGGCTGGATTGGAAACAGTTTAAGGGGCTTCATCTAGGTCATCTGTGTTTTTATCCCATGCTTGTTTGGCACTGGTGGGAGGAAAGTTACTGTTTTTCATTGTTGCATGCAGTCGAACCTCTCAGACTTCCCAGGAACAGCGAGGGTAATCTTTGACAGAGATTTCATTTGAAAGAACAGGAAAGGGGGGGGGGGGTCCCTTTTTATCATTTTATAGCTGTCACTGAGGTATTTCTACAACAAATACTCAAATGATCAGTGCCCTGTCCAGAAATTGAAGATTGTCTCCGGCGCCCCCCTCCCCAGTTCGACCTGTGGAAGAACTTGCAAGCCAAACTTTTTGACATGTGCCAATGGGCCCATTGAATTCTGATTAAAGTTCAGTTGATCTGGTAGCATGGTTTTCCTTACCTCAACAATTTATGCAGAAAAGACGGGAAAGGAAAGCAGTTGGCAATTTAAGAACATTTATCTGCAATTTAAGAACATTTATCATAGAAAAATTGTCATGAGAAAAATGGGCGTTATTGTTAGAAGTGACATAAATAGTAAAACAGACACATGAATGAAATGATTAAACTTTTAGAAATGATGTATGCAGTGTTGACCCCTGCAGGGTTTTGCCGTGGGAAGTCCAGGTCATTTTCCCTCAGGAAAGCCAGCCATGACAGTAGCGACCCATTCTGTCTCCTTGCCAGTGTTTAAAGGAACTAGTCCTCTCAAAACATGCTTTGCCCAGCAGGTAGAAGAAATGAATATGGAAACTTGAAAGCAGGCATTTTATTTTTAGATGGCTGATTGGTTTTATTTTAAATGTAAGAACTGTTTCTGTATGTCCAGTCAAATGTAAGAACTGTTTCTGTATGTCCAGTGCAGCTAATCAGTCCTGAAACTCAGTCGAGAAATTGAATGTATTTCAAGACAAACTTTGATTTTGAGTACTTGGCTGGAGAAGACTGGTTCCTGTAATGTGGCCCTTCCTGTTAGTCTCAAGTCAATAGGTTCTGTTTGTGTCTTGTCCTTCAGATGAAAGGTAAAGAACTACCAGTACTAAATCTCTTGATCTCTTGCATGGATGGGGGTGGGGGGTGGGGGGAGAACAGAGAAGAACCCTGGCAATATTCTGTAAAACTCCCACCGCCATTAGGACATAGTCTTGGTCATGCGGCTGGTTTCCTGTGGGAAAGTGCCCCTTATTTCCCATGAGGAAAAGCCTCGTTGGGGACAGTATTGTTGTGGGGAAAATGATGACAAGACATTGACAGCTATATCGGCCATGACAAGAAAGACACTGACAGCTGTATTGGCCGTGAAAAGAAAGACTGACAGCTATATTGGTTGTGACAAGAAAGACATTGACAGCTGTATTGGCCATGATAAGAAAGACAGGGACGGCTGTGTTGGCTGTGAAAAGAAAGACATTGACGGCTGTATTGGCCATAACCAAAAAGGCATTGACAAGCTGTATTGGCCATAACCAAAAAGGCATTGACAGCTGTATTGGCCATAACCAAAAAGGCCTTGACAGCTGGATTGGCCATGACAAGAACATCATTGATAGCTGTACTGGCCATAACAAGAAAGACATTGGCCGCTGTATTGGCTGTGACAAGAGATGTTGGCAGCTGTATTGGTCATGACAGTAAGACATTGGCAGTTGTATTGGCCATGACAAGAAAGACATTGACAGCTGTATTGGCCATGACAAGAGACATCGACAGCTGTATTGGCCATGACAAGAAGACATTGACAGCTGTATTGGCCATGACAAGAAAGACATTGACAGCTGTATTGGCCATGAAAGAAGACATTGACAGCTGTATTGGCCGTGACAAGAAAGACATTGACAGCTGTATTGGCCATGACAAAAAGACACTGACACTGTATTGGCCATGACAAAAGGACAGCTTGACAGCGGTATATGGCATGCAACCTTCACACGTCTCTGGCCATGTACAAGGTCCCCATGCACACCCTACTGGCCCAGCAGTCAACAGCGGACTTGCAGACTGTATTGGCCTACATGGAACCCACCTTGGACCAGGTACCTGTCTTTGGGTTCTCTGTCACACTGACATGGACCCCACGTTTGGGTCACACACCAGGACCCCAGTCCTTTACACCTACTGGACCCAGCTGCACACAGCGGTACCATCAGTTCTCTGCACGACCTGCATGGACCCCAGCTTGGCCAACCAGGTACCAGTCATTGTTTCTCTTTCACACCTACATGGACCCCAGCTTGTCACACACCAGGTACCGTCATGTTTCTCTTTTCACACCTACATGGACCCCACGCTTGGCCACACCAGGTACCTGTCATGTTTCTCTTTTCACACCTACATGGACCCCAGCTTGTCACACACCAGGTACCGTCATGTTTCTCTTTTCACACCTACATGGACCCCACTTGCCCACCAGGTACCTCATGTTTCTCTTTTCACACCTACATGGACCCCACTTGATTTTTCACACCTGCATGGCACCCCAGCCATTGTCACACACCAGGTACCGTCATGTTTCTCTTTTCACACCTACATGGACCCCAGCTTGTCACCACCAGGTACCGTCATGTTTCTCTTTTCACACCTACATGGACCCCAGCTTGTCACACACCAGGTACCGTCATGTTTCTCTTTTCACACCTACATGGACCCCAGCTTGTCACACACCAGGTACCGGTCATGTTTCTCTTTTCACACCTACATGGAACCCACCTTGGCCCACCAGGTACCTGTAATTGTTTCTCTTTTCACACCTACATGGACCCAAACTTGTCACACACCAGGTACCCGTCATGTTTCTCTTTTCACACCTACATGGAACCCACCTTGGCCCACCAGGTACCTGTAATTCTCTTTTCACACCTACATGGACCCCAGCTTGTCACACACCAGGTACCCGTCATGTTTCTCTTTTCACACCTACATGGAACCCACCTTGGCCCACCAGCTACCCGTCATTGTTTCTCTTTTCACACCTACATGGACCCCAACTTGGCCCACCAGGTACCCGTCATTGTTTCTCTTTTCACACCTACATGGACCCCAACTTGGCACACACCAGGTACCGGTCATGTTTCTCTTGTCACACCTACATGGACCCCAATTTGGGTCACACACCAGGTACCCGTCATTGTTGCTCTTGTCACACCTACATGGACCCCAACTTGTCACACACCAGGTACCCGTCATTGTTTCTCTTGTCACACCTACATGGACCCCAACTTGTCACACACCAGGTACCGGTCATTGTTGCTCTCCGTCCTGTTGTGACAGTGACACCCACATGGACCCCACATTGTGACCCATTTCCGGGGTGGGGTTCCCGGGGTGCAGAGGTTAGGTCCCCTCTGCTGGGGAACCGGGAGCAATGGAGTGCCCTGATCTGCGGCCCACAATTCTGCCTTTACAGTTATTTCCCTTTTCCGGCTTGTTCATATTCTCCCAGATCTCTTTCATGGTGAACTGGCTTGCGGTGAGCAGTGAATGCGATGGGATGAACTGGGATCCCCCTAACACGATCCCAGGGGTTGACTAAGCCTTAGAGAATAAGTCACCAAGCCAGTGAGTCGGAACAAAGTGCACGTTGAAAAGGAAATGGGGAAAACATTTAGTTTTAAATTGCTGGTGTAAAGTGATACGAATGTCTACAAAATTGCTGACAGGCCGTCTCTAGTGAAGTGAGTTTTTCATGTACAAAACACAAGGCTGCAGCTGTTTAAACTTTTCTGTTCGTATTCAACACTTGGTTCACAGCGGTATGGCAACATGAGGCAAATGATGAAACAGGCAGAAGTTGTATTTATCTGCATGCGCACAACTTTCCTGTGATAATTTTTTCTTTCTTTGCCGAGGCATGTTATATTTTTGCAGCAGACATCAGGCCTGTCCATTGTGTTCCTCTTGGCTTAAATTTGCTGTTACAGCGTGCGGCACCCGCATCCCCTGTTATGGAATGAAAATTTGCTTGTTAATGTTAGTGTGTTTGGCATCACACTACACATAAAATGGCAAAACATTGATTTTCTTAGACCCTGTGCATTATTTAAGGATTTTCTCAGTGTTCTGTGCGCTGTGAAGGAAATGTAAGAGTGTTATTCTGTGTGCACAGCTATTGGCACAGACACGCATTGAGTGCCGCATTTCTCATGTTTTGTGTGCTGTGAAGGAAGTGTAACAGAATGTAATTTTGTGTCCACAGCTATCAGCACAGACACAGTAGGAAGTGTTGCATTTCTCGTGTGTTTTGTGAGCTGTGAAGTACATGTAAGAGTGTAATCCTGTGTCCACAGCTGTCGGCACAGACACAGTAGGAAGGGTTGCATTTCTCGCGTGTTTTGTGAGCTGTGAAGGAAATGTAAGAGAGTGTAATTCTGTGTCCACAGCTATCAGCCCAGGCGCATCAAGAAGCCATCCATCGACAGCTGGCCCTGGAGAGGGAACGCTTCGGCCCTGCCAGTCACCTCCCTCACTAGACCCTCCGCACCTCCCCTTCTGCCCATCGTCCACACAGCTCCTCTGTGCTGCCAGCCGTCACCAGCATCGCTCCTGCGGGAACTGGGACCTGCAGCTAGGACCTGCTCACCTGCCTTTTCTCACCTGTTCCGTGGAGAGGGTGGAATGAAGGGAGATGGCAGTGAAGGCGCGCCCCTCGTCTTGTGCGTCTCCTGCCATGGTTTGACCGACACCGTTACTGCTGCGGCAGCGTTCTTTTGCCCGTCACGCCTGAGTGGGACTCCCGCAGGACCGCAACCTGAACTCACAGCGAGCAGGCGGTCCCGGTCCCCGGCCCGAGTGTGCTGACAGAGCAGACATCAAAAACAAGCATCGCCTGGTCTGAGGTCTGAGGCGGAGCCCTGAAGGTGCAAGAAAACGAGGGTTCTGAGAGGTGACCCTGAGAGAGAGAACTGGGGATGGTAGGCTTGACCCTGAAGGGGTAAGAAAACAAGGGAGTTCTGATCCTTGACCCTGAAGGGGTAAGAAAACGAGGGAGTTCTGATCCTTGACCCTGAAGGGGTAAGAAAACAAGGGAGTTCTAATCCTTGACCCTGAAGGGGTAAGAAAAGAGGGTTGTGGAGGAGGAGGGGGCTGGAGGAGGAATAGAGGAAATAAACTTTAGACCAGCCCCAAAGGAGCCAGGAGCCCAGGGTTCTGAAGCTGCACTGAAGGAGTAAGGGAGGGAGGTTTGGCCAGGTAAGGGAACAGGGTTCAAAATCTTGGGTCTGAAGGAGGGGAACTGCAGTTCTAAAGCTGGGCCACAAAGGAGGGGAACTGCAGTTCTAAAGCTGGGCCCTGAAGGAGGGGAACTGGAGTTCAAAAGCTGGGCCAGGAAGGAGGGGAACTGCAGTTCTAAAGCTGGGCCACGAAGGAGGGGAACTGCAGTTCTAAAGCTGGGCCCTGAAGGAGGGGAACTGCAGTTCTAACTCAAGCTGGGCCCTGACGGAGGGGAACTGGAGTTCAAAAGCCAGGCCACGAAGGAGGGGAACTGGAGTTCTAACTAAAGCCGGGCCACGAAGGAGGGGAACTGGAGTTCCAACTCAAGCTGGGCCACGAAGGAGGGGAACTGGAGTTCTAACTAAAGCCGGGCCACGAAGGAGGGGAACTGGAGTTCTAACTAAAGCCGGGCCACGAAGGAGGGGAACTGGAGTTCTAACTAAAGCCAGGCCACAAAGGAGGGGAACTGGAGTTCTAACTCAAGCCGGGCCACGAAGGAGGGGAACTGGAGTTCTAACTCAAGCTGGGCCACGAAGGAGGGGAACTGGAGTTCTAACTAAAGCCGGGCCCTGAAGGAGCAAGAGAAGACTGGGAAGGGAGGCTTGGCCCTGAGGGAGATGGGGAAGGAGGGTGTGGACACGATGAAATGTGCACATCCTGACCAAAGCTGTTCAGCTCCATGGCCAGGACAGGAAGTGTGTTATTTCTTTGTTCAGATGGAGAGCCCAGTGTCTGCACAGAGCAACTCTATGCGGGAGTCTGAGAAACCTGTTCAGCCAAAGCTAAACGTGTACAGTCTGTTCGCACAGTTAGGTCTACTCTTGCCATTTGTTGCCCAGTGACAGCAGGTGCTGAAGCTGAACTCTGTGCTCTGAAACAAATACCGACAGAACCCGATCTAGATGTCAGTATTGACAGAACAAAACAAGCAGCAAAACTAAACACAAATCAGGGGAATCCTGTAGGGGGGAAAAAAGACGGAACGCATGAACTGGGTTCCTCTGAGAATAGAAGCTTGGGCCTGGAGTGAAAACCCATCTGTGAGCAGAACAGGATTTCCCAGAGGGACAGTGAGCGGAGCTCACTTCCTTGTCCAAAGGGGAGCAATCCTCACCCTGTGTTGACTGTCAGTGGCTTTTCCACAAGATGGAATAGACGTTGATTCTGCGCACAAGCTACATCCAGCCTCGATGCAGTCGAGCGGAGTTCACATGTGCAGATGTTGTATTTCCTTTTTGAGCCGTTGTCTGCTCATGCTCTCAGCGGCAGGCAGTGCAAAACTTTCAACTTGGGCTGTGCAAAATTACTTGTGAGTATACATGTGTGGAATCCAATTGCGTACTGCCAGTGTAAAGTTGCCATGGTTTAGGCGGGTCATCTTTACATGAGAACGATTGCGAGTGTATTTTATTATGCATGAATCATTGAATGTTTGTGCATGTGTGACTGGGTGTGGTGACATGGATGCGTGTGTAAGTTTGCCAAGGAAACATTGTGAAGGGATCAAGCAAGGGACTGTTTGCGAGTCCGTTTCTCTTTGTTTCTATTTATCGAGTAGGAAGATTTTCTGTTCCTTCCAAACCAGTTGTACAGTTGCCACCTGCATGACGTGTTCATGCGGTGGAGACCTTTCTTGGAGTGTTTTCGGTGGCAGGTGTTCTTTGTACATACAGTTAAGCAGGAATTCCCAATGATGGAAAACAGTTCAGGAATTCCCTTAAGAGAAAACAGTTCAGTTTTAGTGTTCTGTGCAAATCATGCAAAGGGAAGTCTTTTTTTGTTCATGTTTTTTTGTTTAAAAACAAAACTGACCATGTGAGATCTTTTTCACTATTTTTACAGTAATATTCACATACTTACCTTCTGCTGAGCACCTGTGTTCTGTACAAACAAGTTTATTTCTTGGGTACTGTAGAGATCAGTATGTGTTCATTCAACTTGAATGTTATTAGGCTGTGTATTAACTTGAGCATAATTTGTTTTTTCTTTACCTCTTTTGTTTCAAATCACTTTGTGGGGAGGGGGGGTTTGCAAACAAGGCTGGCGATTAGACAAGCTAACCGATGGGAAAGCACTAAACGTACAAATTGACACATCTTGCAGTATTCTGATCCATCGGTTCCTTCCTCACAATCTGTTTCGCGATCTTGACTTGCCATCTGTTTTTAGTGGCTTAAAAAACGGCTTTAGCATTATTTTGTTGGATTTGATGACAATCAGTATATATCCATCTCTTACACTGTTGATTCATAAGTTTGGTTTCATTTGTTCACAGGAGTTCGTAGGATGCATTTTCACCTTGTTCTTTGGTGTAGTTTTCACGCTTTTGGTGGGAGGGGGGTTCATGCTTTGACCAGTGGTATTCAATATTCTGTCAATACTGAGTGAGGGTAATGGTTCTGCATTTGTCCAAGATGCATCCATTTGCAAGTGTTCTAAGTTTATTTATCATTATCAGTCAGTAAACAAGATGCTGCATTGAACAACTGGAGTTGTTTTGTATATTGTGCTGGTTTGCTGCGCAAGCCACTGTGTACTCAACATTTACATAATTATCATTATTTACGGAGATTATTTCCCCCCCGACTTGATGTTGTGTTAATGTAAAGTGTGCTGGACATATGACCAGAACATTATTGTCTGCAATGTAAACAGCCCTTCACCCTCTTTGACACTTTTTGCACAGTTTGTACAGTTTGTCCATGTAGATGTGTGGAAGTATTTAATCGCTGTATTGTGCGCCTAATGCTTTTTTCTTTTTGAGGACTACTTCCCTGCCTGTAAGTACCAAGTACTTCTCTCCATGCAGTTCCTGTGGCGTTGTAGCTTGTCTTGATTGAGAGAAATTACTCTGTGCATGTGGCTGTGTTTGAGAGAAGGAAAGGAAGCAGGAAGGAAGGAAGGAAGAGTGATGGATAACTCTCCAGATGAGTTGAGACAAATGGCACAAAAGGAGTAGCATGTTGATGTACATCACACAAATTGTGCACAACTGTTTATCATTGATTGTACACTTTGCAGTATATCTGGAGAAAAAAAAAGATAGGATATGTATGAGCAGAAAGCTTGAATGTACTTTTAAAAAAGAGAGAAAACAAATTGGGGGGTGGGGGGGGGGGGGGGGGGGTAGAGAGCACCTAAGGGATACTGTAAGGACGGATATGTATGAGCAGAAAGCTTGAATGTACTTTTAAAAAGAAAGAAAACAAATTGGGGGGGGGGGGGGGGGGGTAGAGAGCACCTAAGGGATACTGTAAGGACGGATATGTATGAGCAGAAAGCTTGAATGTACTTTTAAAAAAGAAAGAAAACAAATTGGGGGGGTGGGGGGGGAAGGGGGGGTAGAGAGCACCTAAGGGATACTGTAAGGACGGGGAGTAGCCCTGCCGATCAGGATGTCAGAACTGCATTCAATTAACAAACTGTACAAATGGTTATTTATAAGTGAGAAAAAAAAGTTTTGCTGACAGTTCCATCAAATGTAAACACTTGCCAGCAGTGCTAGGATGTATGCCGTTTTCTTCTGTATTTTTTCTCTCCAACATTACTGGCTCATGCGCGTGCACGAGTGCATGTTTGTGTGCGACCAGTGCTCATAGAGCCTGGGAACTTGCCATAAAACGTATACAAGTATCCTTTGATTTGCGGGAGTAAACATGGTGTGAAAATGTGCACCTTCTATGTACCTATCCACCTACACTTGAATGTTTGGACGTTAGTGCCAAGATAGGTAGCTCTTCAATAAAGTGTATCAATGCTTTATGGATCCTGTTGCCAAGGTGTGAGAATGTCTGCAGGTGTGGAATGGTTTGTCAGTGCCGTTTTTATTACAGTCGGTTTGGTGTGTGTGTGTTTTCTGCAGAGATATTCATGGCCTGCATCAAGCTTTCTCTTTCATACCAGTTTAACTCATTCAACACATCTACCAGTCCGCGTAGATATACACTGCAGCCAGCATAAGGCAGTAACACCTAAATTTTGCCAAAATCACCCGTTTTCAAAAAATCGCCAACTAATGTAAAAGCAATACATAAACACGACATTTGGCGCTGATAAAAGATTAGGGTTTCCTCTCTTTTACTGACATTTTCTTGTTTGATAGCAGCATTGCTTTATGTCTTTTGGGAGCTTTAAAAATGTAAACAAAAAAGTTTTCTTCACCTCCATCATTGGCGCCAGGTTTGTCGTTCATTTCGCCGTCTTTATGGGTCTCATGCTCTGGATTGCCATCGATTTTGGGCACATCTTCAGCAAAATCCTCATCTTCTACACTTTCATTGCTACTTTCATAGTGATTGACTTCTAATTCATCGTCTGAACCAGGCTACAGGATCACTTTTAAAGCCTGAAAGCTAAGTCTGCCATTTTGCCATCGCAGAAGAGAGAGTTCCGCTCATTTCGGCAAGCAGTGAGACAAAATCTGGGGTTGGTCAGTTTATTTTTGGAAAATCAATCTAAAAATGTGTAAAATTTGTAAAACAATGTCAGATGACGCAGGAAGGATTCCCCTTCATGTGGGTGTGATTTGTTTGCATATGCGTGGGAAATTGCAGTGTGTTGATTTTAGACCACTGTGAGAAGTTGCTACATGCACGTCAACCCCACTGATGCATCGCAAGGGAGACAGCAGCTACTGTGACTATATTGCATTTGGCATGAAAAGAACTGATGCATTTCTGGCATGAAAGAACCAATGCATTTTTGGCATAGAGAGAACTGATGCATTTCTGGCTGAAAAGAGAACCAATGCATTTTGGGGCATGAAGAGAGAAACAATGGATTTTGAGGCCATGAAATAACATACAACGTTGACTTTTTGACTCTCTGCTGGCATGCACACGCACACACTCAATCTGCACACACTACACAAGCACAGACAACGATCCTAGTTGACCTTATATTCCATACAATGACAATTTACAAATGATGGTCAAGTACAGTGAATAGTGGTGACAATGTAACTGCAGTAATTAATGGGGGCGTCACATCGTTGGCACACACACAGCAAGAAGTAATAAATTAAGCTAGGACAAAAGAACAGTCCCACACTAAAGGCGGCTCACCCTACAACACGCAGCTACCAGCTAAATAAAAAGAAAGAGATGTACCTAAAGGAAAGGGTCATTACAATCCTATGCAGTCAAACTACAGGCCCACAAAACATGCTTTGGTAACTGTTCGTCACTGTGGCTGGTGGACAGAAGAACACAGCTGTAGTTGTCTGCAAGTATCCAAGCAAAATGTGTGGTGTACCTGTAGATTTGACCATTTACGCATGAAATTCTCATTATGTAGTTGTACGCTTCGCTGAAGACCTGCTCTCACATGCTACATGGTGGAGTAAATGACCAGAAATGTACAGCTGAAGTTTGGTATGGGTCTGGAGAAGAAATGCACACCTGATGCTAAAGTTTTACAACAAGCTTGTCCAGTAACACTCAAGAAAATGAGAAAACCGAGATTCAAATGAACAAAAGCCTCGCTCTAGAAACATTGTGGGAATGACAAAGAAGCTCAGAGATGACTGGCTTGCCTTCTTCTTCTTCTTCTGCTACCATTTCTCTGCAATTCAGGGCAACCTTCATACTGCGGTCAGGTGCTTACGCAGTGTTGCTAGTGTCACCTTGGCAATGTGGCACATGCGTAAAGCTCTTTATTCTGAAGCCAGCTGACAAAAATTTGGGAGTGTTCACTCTTTAGCTTAGCAAACATCGTGGCCAACATGCTGCCTTCCCACAGCACACAGTGCTTGCAAGCAGCTGCCCAGCAACGGGCAACAGGACTGAATAAAAACAGTCATGTTGCCCTCTCAGAAAACATGCACTTGAGGCATTTCAGCAACCTCCATTACCAAAACGTGACACAAAGGCTGCAGGGTGTTTGACAAGCTTACTGAGAATGGCTGTGCGCTCCTGACGTTTCACGCAGACTACATCTGGGAGTTCAGATCTGCTGTCCTGACGTTTCACGCAGACTACATCTGGGAGTTCAGATCTGCTGTCCTGACGTTTCACGCAGACTACATCTGGGAGTTCAGATCTGCTGTCACGCCACATGGATAGGAATTTAAAAGGGAGAGCTAGCATGTAACCATTGTGATCAAATATGCTTCCCAGCATCAGTGACGAAGTTTAGCCGATCTGAACAGCCTGTAATGTAATGTGCAAAACAAGGTGTCCTTCCCTTGACAGTCATCAACATGACACACTAGCACACAGTGATCACAATAACAAACGTTACATCTCTGAGGCACCTCCAGCTTCTTCCGTCACAGCCTTCCTTTGATGTAAACTTCACACTACTGCCTGTGCGTTCACAAATGACACATGAAGAATGTAAACACACAGCTGACAACAAGCTCTGTTGTGGTGTGTGTATATATATACATATCTATGTATGAAACTCCCACAGGCACACTCAAGATGAACCATTCAATCAACAGAAGAAAGTAACATAACACAAAATCCTTGCCATAACATTTTGGACACAAACAAAAAGTACACCCAGTGTGCTCACAAAACATAACCACGTGCACATAAAGACTGCAGATCAAGTAGCAAAGACTGTGCAGTTTCTTACCAACACAAAGCAAGCTGGGGTGAAAAAAAAGGGTGCCAGGTTGATTCAAAACAGCAGCCTTCGATAATGCCACTGGCTTCGGGATCACGTCAACAGACAAAACACTTTTCTGTGCGTATCTTTTCTGAAGATTTTTTTTTATTGAGGTGCTTTGTCGTCCATAAACAACTCGCCATTATTGATATCAACTGCACCAACAATGCTGGGATGACTAAAGAGAGAAGAAACAAAGCGACTGCATCTTTTACAAGCATTTTGTGGCAGGCCCTACCATGGAATGTCTTTAGCAGTCACGGTGAGGTCATAATGCTAGCTGCTTCACCCTTCCCACTTCCACTTTCACTGCTGAACCCAAAGCAACTCTTAGTGCATGCTAAAAAAGAAGAACTGTTGGACACGGACAGAAACGCTCCCATCTACTCTGGTGACTCGACACTCACATTTCAATCTCTACCTTAATATTGCACATTTATACATCTCACATTTCACGTGGAATAGAGGAAACCAACCAGCTAAAGAACAGATATGATGTGTACACAAGTCAAACTACACATATACATTTGTCAACAGAAATATCACGAGAAGTGCCAGAAGTGCACAGTTTGTCATAATTTTACATCATCGGTAATGACAATCACAAACTGAAACAATGGGTTTAATTAACAACAACAAAATCCCAAAGAAATGTGGGTTAAACAATGTACACATAACAGCGTCAAGACAGTGAATGTATTACACTTGAAATCCAATGCATTACAACAGTTGAAATCCACCATGCTCATTTTAGCTCCAGAAGCTGACACGGAGCAGGAATCAGAAATGCTTGGAAAACAAAAACCTTAATACCTCTCACAGTTTAATTACGAATACAACAGAAGTCACTGGTTATTCACATCAGTGGTTACTTACACCAACAGTTACTTTACAGGAAACTCGAATTTCTATATAAATGTGTCTACATCCAGTGCCCCAACTGTCTTGGCGACATTTTCAGCACTAGAACCAGAAAACCACAAAAAATCCACTTTTTTTGTTTTTGGTCTATCCACTCAAAAATCCCTTTCTTGATCACATACAAAATAAAGACTCCATATTGGCTTCGTATCTATGGACTAGCTGTACTGAAGTGAGGGTTTGCTGTGTGGAGGGGGTGGGGGTGGGGGGTCAGAAACGGCCCATTGCTGACTTCTGGTCAGACTAGTCGAAATTGTAATCGGCAAGCTCTGGCCCACCAGCAGTGCATCAAGACAGGGCATGCGGTGGGCGAAGCGGTCAAGTGACAGGGACAGTGTCTGCCAGGAGCTGGGTCGGTGGTGTAAACGCTATCTGTACCAACTAGCATTTCCACCATCCACCCTTTTGCTCTGACAAAACACAGACATCAACAAGAACAAAACAGAAACACTGCTCTTTCCGTTTTAGTAGGTTGTGTTGTTGTTGTTTACATTGGTCTTATTGTAACAGAAACATTACTTTCATTCTACTATGTGCGTGCTGGATTTTCAAAGAGGATTTGGAGCGTGGAGGAGTTGCACCTGCAACAACAGTTCACAGGTCTAAGCAAACAAAACGGAGTAAAAATCTTCCATTTTGACGATCCATACAAAAACCAGACAAAAATCAACAAAATAACGCAGTTGATGAGGACAGACACAACCCATGGCAGAGAAGAAATTGTCTGTAAGATGTGACTGGACTCCAGACTGGGGACCCACATGAAGCTCAAGACTTGTAGCTTTCGTTCAAAATGTGCCTAAACCTCTTGTGCGGCTGCTCATCCTAAGAAGAAGCAACATCCTACATTTTCATACAGCAAGTTTCAAAGTACTACAGCAACAAAAAGGACTCGAATCAAACTTGTATATTTTGTGGACCAGTTTGTGGTTCACAGATTTCTGGAGTCTTTTACTTTTTATCAAATCACCTGTGTGTTCAGGTTCATTTCTTGTTTATAAGGATTGTTTGATGCCCAAGGCTAAACATACCTGATTCAAATACCTCTCCATCTGAGATCCAGAGATTTAATATTTAAAAAAAAAATTAAAAAAAAATTAAAGGAGATAAAAAGACTGCCACAAGTTAGCAATTTTCTATTCTCTGGTTCCCCTGACAAGATCTAACTTCATTCCTCGACTGTAACTTCTCTACTAAAGAGCCCCCCCGTGGGCTCCGCCCCACCCAGTCGGATGAGCGTCAATAACACCTGACGTGTGGCCTTGTCCTTCTCTCTTGCATCACGGCCTGAGCTAAGAACCCAAAGATTTAAAACATTAAAAAAAAAAACAACTCCAGCCGTGGTGTATTCTCAGTGGCTAGGCAGGTGGAGGCAGCTGATCATTGTTGTCCTCCTTTATCCCCTCCCCCCGAGCCTGAGCCGGTGCCACCGTCGGAGATGGCTGGTGCCTTCGTCGTCGTTCCACCGCTGCCGCTGTCACCACCGCCGCCGCCTGTGCTGGTTGCCACCCACACTGCACACAAATGTCAAGGTCAGTAGCCAGCACGTCCTCCATCACCGTCCAGGCTAGCTTTTTACACAGCACGACTCATTTTCTCTCTTTATCAATAATCAAGACACATTATATCTGGCATGTGTTTTGGGTGGACTACTCCAGCAACCTGAGCTGCAGACATCTAAAAAGGTTCACTTCAATGACTGTGCCTTAGAGCCACACTGAAAATGTTGTTGTTTTAAACAGGAATTGTTTTGCAGCACCACTGCCCCTTGGCAAGTCAGTAAAGAAGTGTGCACTTACTGTTTGTGTTCATGTCTAACTGCCCCCTGGCAAGTCAGTAAAAGACGTGTGCACTTACTGTTTGTGTTCATGTCTAACTGCCCCTTGGCAAGTCAGTAAAAGACGTGTGCACTTACTGTTTGTGTTCATGTCTAACTGCCCCTTGGCAAGTCAGTAAAGACGCGTGCACTTACTGTTTGTGTTCATGTCTAAATGCCGCTTGGCAAGTCAGTAAAAGACGTGTGCACTTACTGTTTGTGTTCATGTCTAACTGCCCCTTGGCAAGTCAGTAAAAGACGTGTGCACTTACTGTTTGTGTTCATGTCTAACTGCCCTTTGGCAAGTCAGTAAAGATGTGTGCACTTACTGTTTGTGTTCATGTCTAAATGCCCCTTGGCAAGTCAGTAAAACACGTGTGCACTTACTGTTTGTGTTCATTTCTAACTGCCCCTTGGCAAGTCAGTAAAAGACGTGTGCACTTACTGTTTGTGTTCATGTCTAAATGCCCCTTGGCAAGTCAGTAAAACTGTGCACTTACTGTTTGTGTTCATGTCTAAATGCCCCTTGGCAAGTCAGTAAAAGACGTGTGCACTTACTGTTTGTGTTCATGTCTAACTGCCCCTTGGCAATCCAACAAAAGACGTGTGCACTTACTGTTTGTGTTCAGGTCTAACTGCCCGCTGGCAAGCCAACAAAAGACGTGTGCACTTACTGTTTGTGTGTTCAGGTCTAACTGCCCCCTGGCAAGCCAACAAAAGGCGTGTGCACTTACTGTTTGTGTTCATGTCTAACTTCCCCTTGGCAAGTCAGTAAAGACGTGTGCACTTACTGTTTGTGTTCATGTCTAACTTCCCCTTGACAAGTCAGTAAAATGTGTGCACTTACTGTTTGTGTTCATGTCTAACTGCCCCTTGGCAAGTCAGTAAAATGTGTGCACTTACTGTTTGTGTTCATGTCTAATGCCTGCAAGCAAAGGTGTGCACTTACTGTTTGTGTTCATGTCAATGCCCCTGCAAGTCAGTAAAGACGTGTGCACTTACTGTTTGTGTTCATGTCTAAATGCCGCTTGGCAAGTCAGTAAAGATGTGTGCTCTTACTGTTTGTGTTCATGTCTAACTGCCCCTTGGCAAGTCAGTAAAAGACGTGTGCACTTACTGTTTGTGTTCATGTCTAACTGGCCCTTGGCAAGTCAGTAAAAGACGTGTGCACTTACTGTTTGTGTTCATGTCTAAATGCCGCTTGGCAAGTCAGTAAAGATGTGTGCACTTACTGTTTGTGTTCATGTCTAACTGGCCCTTGGCAAGTCAGTAAAGACGTGTGCACTTACTGTTTGTGTTCATGTCTAACTACAACAATGACAGAAAGCCCGACAGAATTTGGCCACTTTTCCACTGCAGTGCTTGCAGCATGGATGGCAAAAAGAGCGAGCCAGACACAGGAATTTCACCCAAAGATGTCCGGATTTATGTAGAAACCCTGATGATGAAAAACTCCCCTTAGCTACAATTCAAATGCCACAATGTCAATGATGAAAAACTCCCTTTAGCTACAATTCAAATGCCACAATGTCAATGATGAAAAACTCCCTTTAGCTACAATTCAAATGCCACAATGTCAATGATGAAAAACTCCCTTTAGCTACAATTCAAATGCCACAATGTCAATGATGAAAAACTGCTGCCTTAGCTACAATTCAAGCGCAATGTCAATAAAAAATCATTTAAAAAACAGCTAAAAATGGCTAATGAATGAGATCAATAGATCAAAATGAATGAAGACAACAGAGTTTAACTAACAATAATGAGGTCAACAGACCAAAGAGAAGGAAGTGCACAAACCAAAACGAAGACAATAAACTAAAATGAATAGGTAAATAGAGCATCATGAAGGAAAACAACAGACTCAAGTTTAAGAGGTCAACAGACCAAAATGAATGACAGTAACAGACCAGAGAGTCAATAGACCAAAGTGAACGAGGCCAACAGACCAAAAAGTATATTAAGACAGACCAAAATGAATGAAGGCAACAAACCACAGAGAATTAAGTCAATAGACCAAAATGATTCCATACGATCAGGCTTTGCATTAATCAATAATTTACCAGTTAAGTTCAGCATACATACCAGGTCGGATGTACTGGCCGTTATTTTCTTTATTTTTTTTATCTTTTTTATCACAGCACTGATAGAGTGCATGTGGCATGTGCTCTCAACAGGAAAGGGAGCAGGGCATTTACCAGTAGCAGTACAGACAGCGGTCTATCTGACCGGTTACAGTGACCGACCAGATTCCATGAACCACTTCCGTTTACCAGTAGCAGTACAGACAGCAGTGTATCTGACAGGTCACAGTGACCGACCAGATTCCACAAACCACTTTTCCCACCTTATAGATGTCACAACGGCTTGAAAATGTCTAGTGCAATCACTGAACCACAGCAAATGAAGCCAAGACCAAAATGAAGACTACAGACCAAAGAGAATGTCAATAGACCAGAATAAATCAAAAGAACAGACCACAAAGAATGAAGACACTGTGAATGATGTCAACTGACTGAAATGAATGACGACAACAGACCAAAGTGAACAAGGTCAATGGACCAAAAGGAATGACGACAACAGACCAAAGTCAACCGAAACGAATGACGACAACAGACCAAAGTGAACGAGGTCAACGGACCAAAATAAATGGAGACAACAGACCACAGTGAATGAGGACAATTGACTAAATAAATGAAGCTCAGACATAACACCAACAAGAATGAAGTCAACACACCAAAATGATGGAAATTGAAAGATCCAAATAATGATGTTACAGTTAATGAACTGTTACTCTGTATGAGTAAAATGCAAGCAGAGTAAGTGATGGAAGACGGACCATTCTTCAAAAACTCTTCAATTTTTTTTTCTTTCTGCTTTTGTCTTATTCTTCACATACTTATTACTTAACAACTCCTCCTCCAACTAAGACAAAGCTTGATCCAAACACAAAAAGGTTCAAAAGAACGCTTATTTATTATGACACGGACACACAGTATGCAAATTTTCAGGGAAATCCCCTTGATCAAGCTACAAAATGACACTTAAACAACAGTTAAATGGTTAAAAACGATTAAAACTGAGAAAGAAACTTATCTTCTTTTGGTTGATCTGTTGCCGCTTTAGGAAGATTGTACGCATGACACTGATGTCATGACATGATTGTCATGCCTACAATCTTCCTACAAGTGACAACCAAAAGATCAACCAAAAGAAGATACGTTTGTTTCTCCCTTTTCATCGCTTTTAACCATTTAACTGTTGTTTTAAGTGTCATTTTGTGGCTTGATGAAGGGGATTTCCCAGGAAATTTGCATACTGTCTGTCCGTGTCATAATAGACAAGCGTTCTTTTGAACCCGTTTGTGTTTGGATCTTGTTTTAGAACGCTAGCAGTCATTCTGTTTCAGATTTTTTTAAAGACAAAGCTTCCTCAAAGACTACTTCATGTTGATATTTACATTTAAGGTGGTTGTGAGCAGCAGCCATAGCTGTACTACAGCTTGTAACAAAGCAACATCTCCGTAAAAGTATTCCCCATCCTCAAAGACAGATGCAGGAGAAGAAGGGGTTAACACACATCTGAGGCTATCAATGCCAAATAACAAGGATGTGTTTCAATTCCAATTTAAACTTCTTCAGACAGCATTTCGTAACATGCTATCGCAAAAAAAAACACCCACACACACAAGCCCCTGAGCAATGTCGCAGCATCAGTGCTGAGCTTTAGACTTTGGTGAAAGACCACATGCAGGTTTTGAAAAGAAAGGCAGTGCACAAGATACAAAAAGAAGCGGCCACGACCCAGCAGCTCCCTATACTCAGTGTACCAGAGGTGGGGTAGGGGAAGAAAGGACCAGGCATCATCTAGGCAGGAAAACAATGACCAGTGTCCAGTCACATCAGAGGCAAGCCACAACCCAACAGGCAATAATCTATGTCCAGGTCAACGCCGTGGTATTGTTGCCAGGGTCACCGAAGCAGGGATGGTGCTGCTGCCAGCACATGCAGTCATATGGTAAGAGAAAAACTTGGCAGGCAGAAAGGAAGGAAGGCAGTCAAAATTCTCAAAACTACTGCTTATCTTGGGGAGTGCCCTAAATAGGTTGCCACACTGACGCCCAATATCCACGCTCAGCCCTATCTGCTACAGGTCCTCAAACATATACATAGGCAAAATACCACATGAACTGATGTCAAAACTGTTAATGTCAAAATAAGTCCACATTTGGAAATTCATTCTGTGTAGACGAGTTCACACACACACACACGCGCACACATGTACACATACACACACACATACACACACACACACACACATGCACGCACAGCAGATAAAGTGATAATGCTGACAGTAAATTTTACCCAATGATTAACTATGAACACAAACTCTGTCTACAAGTGTACAAGATGAGTAAAAGAAGATGAGGCTTGATACAAGTACAGGAAGCACTAGAACCCAGTTACCATCAGACAACAACAGAAGCTTGAATCTCCTATCACACTCGCCAAGTCCCCACTCTGGCACAGTTGTTATCAAAATTACCGGCCTTCCTTATACATCTCTATAAAAACTGCTTGTGTTTGTCAACGCGTGTTCACCAACACAAAAGATAAATTACTACTAGCAGACTGAAATCAGAACTGCAGCCAAGCCAGTCAATATTTCATATCACCTTCAATCTGTTTATCATTATGCCGTTACATGAACAGCAATTAGCCTAATACCAATGCCAATCTCTAATTCTGCCATTGCAAGACAAAGCTGCTTTACAAATGCTTCAGTGCCTTCATTAAAGCACTCATCACTTGTGTCTTTTTGCTGATGTCAACTACAATGGGTACGATTATGTTAAAGAATAGCTTCTGTTTCTGATGAAATGAACAATTATGTTTAATGTGTATGACAATGTTGAAAATGGCAATTTAAAAGTACAAAAATTAAAACAACAATCTACTGGGGCTGTAACCGATAAAGGTACAACAAATACCTGTGCTACATTCAACTACTACATGTCCACACCTGATAAAAATGTATACCAGGTGACATGGCAGCAATCATAAAAATATGTAAAAAAGCACACACTCATGCACGCACACACGCACGCACGCACGCGCACACACACACACGCACACACACTATATTGCTTCAATGACCCCCATTCCAATCATAAAGTATAACTTTATCTGGGCTGGCTGAAACTAGGTCAAGGTTATGAAAAGCATCAAACCAGAAAGCTAAACACAGACTATCATCTTACAGTTTGAAAGATTTTGCTATTAAAGACAGAAATAACAGTTTTAAAAATACAGAAAAGCAACCTTCACTTTTCTGACAACACAGAAAATATAAAACTATCTCCCTACAGGTGCTGTATAAAAATATAAAATACAGAAAAGCTACCATTAGGCATTATATTTCTGGTGACACAGGAAATATAGCAATTATCTCTCTACAGCTGAAAGTCTGCACATTCAGGGAGGAACTTGCAAAATAAAAATGCCAGATTCAGTGTTACATTTACCATGCTGTGTTCTTAAAATCAAATCTTGGTATCAGTGCAACTGGCATGAACGAGATCCCAGCTCAAAAGAGGTTACACAGGTGAAAATCTGGAAAGCTCTTACATAAACAATGTCTGGAAAAAATGTAATGCTAAAACCTTTGCCTACACAGGTAATGCACCAATTAGTCCCCTTTATAAAGCACAGTATTATGCACACAGCCTTGCTGAGTAATATACTCAACTCATACCTGCTTGATCTCAATCAGACAAACGGCAGAACCCACAAATTTCTGCAACTTGTGTTCCTTTGAGAACTCTACCGCCAAGTAAATCTGACTTCAGGACATTTGTAGCAGGCTAGACTATACATGGCAATGTGCAAGCATTCTACCAGTGACTGCCAGGCGACCAGTCTTCATTACGCTGACCAATCCACACTTTATAATATTCATAAGAGTCGAGAATGTGCACGCGCACACACACACACACATATATACACCCACACTTGCACACACACACACACACACACACACACACACACTTGGACACACACACACACACACACACACACACACACACACACACACACACACACAGCCAGTGATGCTCAACCCACTCAGCACTGACTGCCACAGATGCCCCAAATGGAAAAAAATGGCTGCATTAAATTTCAGGTGATTTCTGATTTTCATGAAGATTTGACTCGAACTTTCACATCACCAACCAAGCTCTGGACCTATAAGTACTGGAAGTCTGATTTGGCTAATTTTGCTGTTATGTCCAGGCAAGAAAAGACACCTCAGTTTCCCCTACATTTTGAAAACTGTATGAACCAAAGTAATGTCAAGCTTCACTACTTCAATGCCACTGTTGTTCAAAACGTGCACTTTTCTTTGTGGATTGTTAAGTTGTCCTTAATGCAGTTGTTGGAGCTGGTGTGTTTTGAGGCCCATGCTTTTTATTTGATGTACATGTAATACTTCTAGTTGTTGTTTTGCTTCGATCCTTTTGTAGGGAGCATCCTACCCCAACTCTGGATAACATGCCATGGAAACATGCACTATCAATGCATCATTATTATTAGAGAAGAGGGGGAGGTGCAGAAGAGAGCACAAGGGCTGGGTGGGGTGGGGTGGGGTGGGGGGGGATTAGGGAATATTCCCACAGTGCCTTTCAGTTTGATGCGATAAAGTGTGCTTCAGTGCTACAAGTCAACAAGTAAACCTCTACAAATTAGTAACAAAACAGAAAGGTGGGAGGTCTCAAAACAAACATGCCTAAGCAGCAGAGATCACACAAATGAAAACAAGAATTAGAGGAAATGTTCAACAAGCTTCAAATTGAAGTTCAATGCATAAGTTCTGAAAAGGTGGCGTTCTACTCAATACTTCCTTGACAAAGAGTTTAAAACCACCGAGAAAAGAATTTCTGGATTTTTTAAAAGATTTTTCTCTCTCACAACACTGAGAAATGCAACCTTAAAATCGAACCAAGGTTGCTGAAATTAGTACAACACAGTCCTAGTCAGAGAGATCTAGCACAACCATTACATCATTCACTAATATCAGCACAACAATCTCACAAATGATTTTAAACAAAAATAAAAACTCCCTGGAGATAAATGAGGCAAAGTCTTCACTACAGAGACACACTGTAGATGCACTGGTATATATGGTGGTAAAGAAACATTAAAAAAACACATGCACTGACCACAATACTAAAACAATCTCACCCTACAACCACTAAGTATACATGTACACAAATAACCCGATTACATAACTACAACGGACATACACCATAAATGTGCAGGCCGAGACCTTACACTGGCAGAGAAACTGCCAGCAGCGACATGCAAAGTGAGCCAAATACAAAAGGAGACGAAGCCAAAGCAAAAAGGATATTGAAGAAAAACACAAAATTAGCACACGGGCGACTAGCCAAGAGGTTGACACTGATGCGGTTTACCCATACCCTTAGCCTGATGTTGCCCAAACTGGCAGCATGAAGGAAAGCCAAGAGAGAAGCAAGAGAATGAAATTGAAAAGAAAGAACGGGCGAAGGAATGCATCATGGGTACTGCAGCAGGCAAAAACCAAAAGCCAGACCACAACTGGCGCTAGATCTGTCGGTACAGAGCCACCACAGAGAGAATGAATGGGTCCTTTTTACCTACTTGTTAGAATGATACTGCAACTCTTTTTTATTTCATATACAGTTTACTTATCGTGTCTATCAATATACTGTAAATGAAACCTTGGAATTCAAATTTTCCAAGTTCTGAGAACAAGAAAAAGTGCAGGACAAAATCAGCATATACCCTACCACATTCGTTTTTGGATACAAGAATTTTTTCAGGTTCACAAACGATGTAATAAATATCGCTTGTGAAAGAGACATCAATAATGGCTGTTTTCTGTTAAAAACAGCTGAGAAATGTGTTTCTTCCCGCATTTGTTTGATCTGAAATGGTGACTTACTTGTTTCTTTCACAAGTTGATGATCAATTCAAACCTTGCAACCCAAATTTTGTGGCTGGCATCTACCTGTATCACAGCTCTAGACAATCTAGTAAGAGGCAAACTGTTTCTGTACAGATGTCTGTTTTAAAGTTAATTCACTCCAAAAATGGCGTGGAAACATGTAACTTAGAGCTCACCATGAATCAGCTTCCAATGAAAAAAGATGTGCATTTTCCCGAGCAACTTTCAGTGAAACATTTTCTGTCCCAAGTATTCACAGAAGACGTTTAAATAAATTTGGACTATCAAAAGTGCAAAAAAAATATAAAAAAATGCGACAATGTCAAGTTACAAGGTTTTAAGTGGCCAACAACATCACTATTTGTCTCTATTTCCATGGAATGAACTCTAAGTGGTTCACCCCAGACCTGTCCCCACCCCCACACCCCACCCCACCACCACCACCCTCCCTACATTTTAATCAAGAAATTAAAGACTCTAAATTTGTAAGAAAATTCCACTTCTAAATGTATCACATTGTGGTGGAATTAACCTGTCCCCCACTGCTCAAATACTACGGCATATTCATCATCATAAAGTATAGAGGTGCCGGCAAGTTTACTATCTGTGATGATATTTCCTGGTGGTATTTGGCTTATGATCCTTCTCACACACCTCTACGGCCATGACAGGGAGCAGGTTGGTTCTGCACATAGCAGGAAGCAAGTAAGCAGCAGCGAACACGAAGCAACAACCACAGGGGAAGCAAACGACATACAGTCGGACACAGCTTTCTGACCACAATCTGACAGAACCGTTTTAAAACAATGATGTGGTAAAGCTCAAAGCTCCCACAGCCTGTCTCTTAACATTAGATATGGTGACTGCTGGTTTGGAAACTTAGTTTTACTTTAGTCTGCTTCTTCATGCTGGAATTGTAAGGAAAGTCAAGCGATGGCAGTGGTTTTGATATGATCTACCGTAACAGCTGAAAGAGTGAGTGTTGCGCCCACTGTGATTGGTATGATAGATTTAGTCTTCAGAACACAAATCTATATATATACATATAGTCTCTAGGCTAATCCAGCAATGTATTTTGAACAAGATGTACTGACCTTTGTACTTGTAAACAACGGGATGGGGATTACCATAATGTTTGTAAATAATGAGATGGGAATTACCATGTTTATAGACAGTTCCACAAGAGGATGATCACATGGTTCTATTCACCTCAAATAACATTTCTCCACACTTAGCATGGTTTAGGGAATGGCATGAATCTTATTTCAGCTTCAAGTCGACATGGGTACTGTGTGTCGGAGTTACATAACTGCCATGTGCACATTTTGACCATTGCTACTGCTGGTCTCCGCTGGCTTCTCTCAAGATCCGGACAGGACTAAACTGTGGAGGGAATGGCTGAAGGTGTGCTGCCTGTCAGCATGTGTCGACTGGCTTGTCACCGACAGCAGTCGTAATATTTTGGTGACGTGTTTAATTATCAACACTACAGTTTCCGTTATGTCTGACAAGTTAACCATTTTGCTTGAATGTCAAAATACAACATGATAAAGTGTGAACTAGTCCCTGTGTCTAACAATTATAACTACAAAGTTTGAACTCAACCATTACCATACACAAACTTGATGCCAACAATCTTCCAACCACCAAACAAGCTGCAAAAACTCAACCAAAACAAGTCTTTTTCTGTCATTTTTCTTTGTTTTTAACCATTTATCTGTTGTTTAAGTGTCATTCTGTGGCTTGGTAAAGGGGATTTTCCTGAAAATTTGCATACTGTGTGTCCATGTTAAAATAAATGTGTTCGTTTGAACCTTCTTGTGTTTGGATCATGCACAAACTTATTGAAATAATTACAATTTGAACTGTCTGACACAATTGTGACATTAAAGGTAAGCCTAGATGTACTGTGACGCAACTGTGACATTAAAGTCTAGATGTACTGTGATGCAACTGTGACATTTAAGAGAAGTCTAGATGTACTGTGACACAACTGTGACATTAAAGAGAAATCTAGATGACCACCACTGGGATGAAGAGGTTAAGCGCAGTAAGTGCTACGACCGTGCAACGTTTGACGCTGATCACACAATGCCCAGGAAAAGTGCAATGGCAAGGTTTCTGATCAGGCAAGCTGCTGGCTGGCCTTACACTGATCATTACACAGACTTTTATTTTTTTTAAATTATGCATATCAGAATGTTCCTTGTTACAACACCATCCTTGTATTTGAACTAGTTGAAATGATGCTAAAGGAGAAGACTACAAAGACAAGGAATGGCTGCACTCAGCGGCACATAGCAAAGCAGCCCAAGCCATCAGACTGTCACTGAATTGCTCATATTCAAGATATTTATATTATCAACAATAAATAATCATGTCACTGGCCACTGTCACTTCAATTCTAATATGCATACTGTATCTTAATTACCTATTTTTTTTATAGACATACACTGTATCTAAACAGCAAGCTGTCTACATCAACGAAAGTGCACCCAGCTAGACATCAACCGAGTATAATGTGAAAGAAAAATGAAGTACTTAAAATTTAAAAAGCTCAAGTCAGTGTTAATGAATAATGCTTCAAAGGGTTGCACAGCAGGCAAGGGTAGTGTCTAAAATGTTAGTGTGCAAACTACTGAATCCTAAGTATCTCTACTGCAACGGAGATAAAACAATAATGCAACAGAATACACTGAAAGCATTCCTGATATAGCGTTAGTGTCTGAAAAGCTCAACAAAATAAAATTTCTGCATCTTAATCCCAAAACTATACAGATTACTCAAAACATTGAGAGAAATACACAGGGAACAGGCAGACACCTAGAGGCTAGAGAAAGTAAGTAAAAACTGAGAATTTTTCGTTTATCACCAACAAATCCCCCCCCCCCCCCAATCAAAGATTTGCATTCAAGAACCACTACAGATTTATATTCCAGTACACCTTACCTTATGCTCTAACTCGTCTTACCTTATACTCTAACTTCTGCAACAGTTTTTTTGTTTGTTTTCGTTTTGTTTTCAAGCAGTATTCTGATGTAGCGAACCAACACCAGCTTCTTAATCCAGCTATTATAATTATGCAGTTTGGTAGCTGGTAAATGATTCACGCATCTGACAGCACAGTTCTAAGAAGGAAAAAGTGCTTTGTGCTAAAAAAAAATGATTTAAAAAAAAAAAGTGGCTCCCCAACTCTGCAGAACAGGGGAGATAATATCAGTCTGTGCAGCAAAGTACTGCAGTCTAAAAATGTGATTATTCCCCTTGGACTGACTGCTTTTTTTTTTTTTTTTAAATTGTCTTTCTTTTAATCCTAATCATCCCAAACACCTTGCTTCAAAATGGGGCCTCAGAGAAAATCTGCTGTTGTGCCATCAAGTGAGTTTTAGCAACACATAGGAACAATCTTTATTCACAAAAGTTGTTATTTGTTTTTTGTTTGGGGTTTGGTTTTGTGGGGTTTTTTGCTGGGGGGGGGGGGCTTCATTAACTTTTTATCTTCTGCATAATTTTTTAAAGCATTACAACCAATACACAGACAGTAGGCAGCTGGGATATAACAATTTATTTTTGTACTATTTAACTAAACTGAGGTGCACAATTTTAGGTTTTACATTTTTCTTTTTCTTTTTCATTTATTTTATAAACAGATGAAATATTACAGACACAGGGGTCACAAATACACACAAAAACCACATTTTATTACAAAATAAACTCCTCTCACGCAATTCCTCAAACCCCATGCGTTTACTATATGCAAAAAAATCCAGATCTGTATCACAGAATGCGTTTTAATTAAAGGCACCTCTTTGGAGAAATTCACACGTTAATATAGCTGTTGTTTCCAGATGTAATCTATGGGGATTTGGCTGTACTAAATCTAGGGAGATGGGACAGGGTAAAGGGACGGAAATGTCACAGGGACTGGCCCAAGCTGGTAATGCCATGTGCTGTAACACAAAGACAGGGGTGTAGATGGGGCAGGGTAAAGGGAAGGAAATGTCACAGGGACTGGCCCAAGCTGGTAATGCCATGTGCCGTAACACAAAGACAGGGGTGTAGATGGGACAGGAAAGGAGAGACACCCCTTGGGGGTCTGCCAAGGCTAGCACTGCGATGAAGCTAAACACAAGATTGCTGAATTCACTTCCATGATCCTTACCTCACACTAAATGACAATGCTGTAACCAGAGTTTTACTTTTACACACACACACACACACACGCGCGCGCGCGCAAAAAGAAGGGGGGGGTAAAGAACGGTGGCAAAGTATATTAGTGAAAACTGAAACTAAAGCAGAGTTAACACCAACAACCGAAAGGTGAAAGAGAGATAAATATTGCAATTCACTGTCCCTTAAACAGACGTGCAACTCAGCTGAACCTGCTAGAGCTAAAAACCTGCCCATGGTGGAGATTAACTTTTAAACTGGATGCTCTCTCACTTGAGGAGCAGGTCAGGGAGTTGGGGGGTGGGGGGGGGGGAGCAGTCAAGTCAAACACACTGGGAATCTCCGGGGAGGTCACTCATCACAGGTTCAGCTGTAGTAAGCACACACACCACACTCATGCACACAAACTTACCGGCAATAATAACTATAATCACAACAATGATACCAATGAGAATGAGCCACATCTGTTGAAAAGGAAGAAAGGAACAAAAACATAATCACACGAAAAACACAAAAACTGAAAAACAACACCAAAACAAATGCGTGTTCATTAAAACCTTAAGTAGCTAAAGTGTGTACAGGCACAGGTGACATACAGATCATGGGAAATGAGACACTGTATGGCTGTACTTATGGCTGCTGGTCTTTCCCCCACTCTGCTCAGTACACCGTCTCAACACTAGGCTGCCTGGTTTCAGCCACACCCATGGACAGCTCCTAGTAACTACTGCTAGACGAGTTCGACCTCAAGCTGAAGGCAACAAGAGGGGCCGAGAGTGAAATCCAGTCTGGGAGGAGGTTACAAAGAACGGCTGAACACGCCTCCATCACCTCTTTGGTGAAAAGATATTTTTCCATCACCTCTTTGGTGAAAACAGCACAGCTCAACCAAAAGCAGACAAGTCTTAGCTCTACAGCTCATTTTTCATTGTGTTTCACCGTTTAACTGTTGTTTAAATGTTTTGTAGCTTGATAAAGGGGATTACCCTGAACATTTGCATGGTGTGTTTAGTCCTAACAAATAGCATTCTTTTGAACCTTTATGCGTTTACACCTCTGACAGGTGTAATGCATGGCAACAATTTGGCAGTCACATTATCACGCTGTGATGAAGGAGAGCGAGATGGGTTCCACCCAACTTTAAGTGAAGTAGAGTGAGCTGGATTCAGTCCAACTTCCAGTGCTTGAAGATTGCAATGTGATGTAGTACAGCAAGTTGGGTTCAGTTCAGTTTCTTTCTGTTCTGTATAGTCTCCAACTTCAAGCCGAGTTACCTTTCAGCAGTCACCTGGAGCTACTCCATCCACATGCAAGTGCCAGTGACAACTCCTTCAAGCAATCATTACATATAAAAAAATTGTTGCAATCTATTTTCCTTATCTCTGGGTTTATTTTTTATTTTTTATTGTTGTTGCTCTTGTTTCACTTTCATTTTCATTAACATCTAGAAAAACGCACACTCTCAAAGAATGGTCCATGAGCAGTTTCAACAAGCACCTTGTTTACTGAAATCGCCCTGATATAACCGCACTGGTTGACTGGGCGTCAAACACCAATTTACTTACTTACTTGTTTACTGAAAAAGCTATACGTCATTCAACTCAGATGTGCCTTTTACACCCTTTTTCCTTCTTCTTTTCTTTCTTTTTCCTTCACCTTTTTGTCCTGTCCAGATCTTGTACAATGCTATCTTGTACAATGCTATCTCTACCCACATACAGCCATAATAAGCCATACAATGTGCATTTAGCTGTGCTCTGGGGAACAAAAACAACAATCATGCCTACATACATAAAACACAACAATTATAAAGTTTGAAATAAAAAATAAATCAAGAAATACAGTCCTACATACACAACATGGACAAAACACTGCATACAACAATGACTAATCCTAGACGACAGTGAATGATCCACAACATCACACATCTGTCACTCACCCACGATAATAATTATAATTATACCGATGATCACGCCTAGAATGATCATCATCTGAGAAGCAAGACATACCACATTATTATTTTATAATTGGAACATGAGCCAGTAAAACAACTGGTGACAGCCGCTTTGTTTTCACCCCCGATCACCCCCCACCCCCACAGTGCATGTTTAAAATTGTAAACAGGACTACTCGTCTCAATCTTAGCTTTAAACAATCACCCACAGAAAATTAATGACACATTCTGATACACAGCTCAACAGAGCAACAATCCTTTTATGTTTCACCAACAAGAACTTTTCATCACCAACTTCAGACACAGTTCCCTAGAAAACAGACCCACTGTTACTTTTTAATCACACCCTTAACCGACCTGCAGCCAGAATTGCCACAGAATGCTGCACAGTTCTCCTATCTACTTGCTGATGGTGGGCAGACAGGAGACTGATGTCAAGAAATAGTCACAAAGCCCTGTGCAACATACCAGCACCCAGTGGAAGCTCTCTTCTCCGACCATGCTAAAAATCAAACCTGCATGGTCTCGCTGCTTGGTGGCCCTTGCTCAGGGCTTTATTTACAAGAAAATATCAAAGGAATGGTTTCAGTAAAAAAAAAAAAAAAAAAAGGTATCAAAGGAGAGGCGGTCCTTGGTCACAATTCATTTACATAAAAGTTTTGGAAGGGAAATATTTCAGAAAAAAGAAGAAGAAAAAAGACCATAAAAGCGGGGTCTCCTTGGTCAGTACTTTATTTACCCCTTTCAAAAATATTTACAGGGCTCCATATGAAACCTCCAAGTGAAAATGCTTTCACATCTTCCATGTATTCGAGCCAAATAACACCTTTGCTTGGTGTTGTGCTAGTTCCTATGGCTCATTATATTTACACAATTCAGGTAAAAGCAATCTGGTGGAAAACAAACTTTTTATGACATGTAACTTTCATCTGTTTCACTGCCATTTTCTTCTTTCTGTTTTTCTCTCTTCCCCCCCCCCCCCCCACCCCCAGAAAACCATCGTTCAAATCTATTATGCGTGGCAGATATGACACAACATAGGACCAGAACAAGATGGCATAACCAACAACAAGAAAACAGAACTCCTGCCTACCTTGCAGTTTTTCCACCAGTATTTTCGCTTCAATTTGCCAGCACTGGCTTCAAACTGAGATGCTCCTGCTTGCAAGGCGTCTGAAAGGAACAGCTTTCATTGAATTCATACAACTTGGCCTGGACTGTCAGAACACAATGACACCAGCAAAAAAAAACAGGCTACATTACAATATTACACACAGCATAGTTATGTGGGGAACATCTTCAGCCATGACAAGCTCCTTGCATAACAGTATCCACCCTCCAGAAAATGGAGATAAATCCTCTGAAGACGGCACGTGGCTACCCATGTGGTGGGGTAACAAAAAAAGTCACACATGCTATTTCCTTTCCCTTTGAAATGCACTTGCCAATGCACAACTGCATACACCAAATCGCCCCCAGTGTTTGGCTGGGCAATGTTACAACAACTTGAAACAATCACTTCTTCAGAAATGCACATCAAAGGACAGCATCTGTCACAGAAATTAACAGCTATTCCATTTAAAGGGTTTTGTCCATCAAGCAATGGGAGGTGTAGCTTAAGTGTGTAACACAACTGATATAAACCTGCTTCCTGGCACAGTGCGTCCTGCTTCACAAATGATTAGAACTACCAGTTTACAACATCTTTTAAGTTTTTATGCATGTATACATGCAGATTGCCCTCTGAAATTATATATATTTTAATTATTACAGAAAAACAAGACATCAAAACTGAGTAAGAAAAGGACGGCTGATTAAAATGGCATTATTAACTTCCCAAATTACAGAAAAACTGATTGCACATGCATTTAATATACTTCCAACTAACCTGCCCTGTCATCCAGTTCAGAGATTTTCTGATCTCTTTCTAACACCTTGTCGACATTGACTCGCATAATATCCACAACCTGAAACCAACAAGAGCAACACAACAATATGAGCAGTGCCATCATCAGATCACTTCCATTATATTCAAATGCCATCTTATGACACTGTTCCATTTTTACAGACCTGTAAATCCTATCAATAAAGCATAAGATTAAGAATCCTTTCTCTAGATATAATTTGGGCAAACATGTCACAGTTCTCTCCCCCCCCCAAAAAAAAGTTCAAAACAGTACAGAATTGAAACCAAGTCATCTACTCCTAACAATTATGGCAATACATCAATTTTCTACAGGTCAAACCACTGACCAAATACAAGCAGCTCCTCTGAGCAAGATGAGTTTTAGTTAGTTGGTGCTTTGAGCCCAGTCAACCGCACAGGGTTACATCCGGGCTAAGAGCAAGATGAGGCAAGACAAAGACCGTGTTGGGAGTAACACAGCGCAGGTTGAAACAGTTGCATCATCAGCACATGAAACGCATTCACCAATACAATGTTTTATTTTACAGCCACAAAAACATGAAAAAGAAATCACCTAACTAATCACATCACACCTGTAACATCGCTCAACTAATCAAGCAGAGGGTTGAGAAAGCACCTGATCAACAAAAATGTTACAGACAGCATCATGAGTTTGTTTGTGAAGAGAGAAGTGCCGCTGACATCGCTTTCAAGCCTTAAAAGGAAAATCCTCCCAAAACAGGCCCGCCAACGACTTGCTGATGCAATCTCACCTCATCGACCTGTGCCTGCGTCTGCTGGAGACGCTTGCTCTGCTCCCGCGGCGCTGGCGGTCCGCCCGGCCCTCCAGACCTGCAACACACATGTACAGCTTGTACAGTCCATTATCTCCCATCATACTACCACTCGTACAGTCATAGGATGGTCATTCTGTCAGGTAGACCCATAGCTAAGCTGGGTACCAAGGACCTGGCTCCGATAGCAGGAACAGGACTCCAGCATGAAATCTGAAAGCTTTCAGAGGTTTTGTGTCCGAGTTAGAGACATCTCCATTTCAAAGAAACAATGCGACATCATGCATAGCACCATGCAAAAAGATGCCAGGAAATGCTGTCCTGACTCATTCGACAAAATTGATGTCGTCAGGTGGAACACATCAACACTTGTGATCAGGAGGAGAGTGCCCGTTTTCTTCAGAAGGTTCTCTAGCCAGCACGGATGACTTGACGCTAAAAACCCATTTTCTACGTATCAGAAGATCTGCTGTATCTACTGACTGAACTTGGAAGAGCTACTGTATTCTTCTTTCCTATCACTGACAAACTCCCTTGTATCCTTCTACTGGCTGGTTCTGCAGTACATGTATGTATCTATCATAATGTATACTGATGTAAAACAGTGCCCATGGTAATGGCATGCTGGTGGTCTGAAAGTGAAACTGACACTTGTGACAGATAAGGGTAAGTCTCTCACGGCTTTCTGCATCTTAAGACGCGGAAAAAATAGCAGTACGCTTGACGATGATCTGCGTCTTCGGATGCAGTAAGAATGAAACATTTTTAACAGTATGAGCAAGTTTCGCACTGATTGGAGGCAATAATATTATACTAACTGCATCAATTTCGGACACTTTCAGCAATCCCCCTTAGTCCAGTCGAGTGTTCCTTTGTCTGTTTTGGCCTTTGTAACACGCGTGTCAAACTGACGTTTCAAAATGGCAGTGCGCAGAGTGAACATGCGTTACTTGACGAGGGAAACTGTGGAATTAGTACAGAATGAGGGCTTGGATCTAGAAGATTTTTCGGACAATGGTTCTCAAGAGAACATTGTTGATTCTGGTGAGGAGTTTGTGCCAGTAGATCTCAAGGCGGACTCAAGTGACAGCAATAATAACATCTTCATTTTCATCACTGGGATCCATGCAACCAGTAGAATAAAACTTTCTTTATACTGTTTTTGGATAGTTCCTGCTTTGCTGTTGCGACAGAGAAAGGTATCTGATATGACTCTATGGATCATTTATCTGACAAGCACACATCCTAAGCTTTCTAAAAATGTATGTGTTTATCTTATTATTCCTAGTAGTTTATTTACAACAATTTTTTTTAAACGGGCATAAACAGTGTGTCGACAGGAGCCGAGAGCGTCATTTTGTGGCATCTTGAATGAGTTAAGCTTAACTTCAAGATAAGATAACTGTAATAACTTATATTCTCCTCTTCTTCTTGTTGCTCATGTTCACTAGATTTCAGCTGACAACTTAAACCCAACTTCTATCATCCATTACCAGCCAACACTGCCTGGACGAAAACAAAGGTCTTGAAGGTACAGGCTGGCCTGTGAGTGAACCAGTCCTCAACAATAAAAGAAACTACCATAAACACACAATTCTGGGTCCGTGTTGACTGTACATCTTCCCAAGGAACCTGTGCGCACGAACACAATCTGGCATCCGACTAATGACCCTCACTGCACAAACTAGTGGGTTCCATGTAAGAGTACTGAGACACTCCGCATTTTACTGGCCATGCAGTCAAGGACAAGATTCCAGACAGTTGGTTAGTAACTGGATTTTTAAAAAAGCACATTTAAAAACTTCTCACAATATATATATATTTCTGAGGTCAAATCTATCTAATCAATCCATACAACTTTCTTTCTTTTTTTTAAAGCTACATACATGTACACAAACATCAAATACAAATTAGTCTCTTCAATACAGCCCTTATTAAAACAGCATTATATTATTTTTTTTAAAGTTAGGACCTGCTGGTATCATCAATCATTTTGTCTGATTCATCAATACCAGACTTTCAAAAATGAAAAAAGAAAAAGAAAAAAAAGGAATGGACAGAAACAACAAACATATTTTTTTTAATATAAAATGCATAGTGGCAGATAACAACAACATATAATACGGCCGTAAGCTGCACATACCACCTACCAACTATCATCTCCTACTCCTAGCTGTTCAAAAAGAGCCATACAAAAAAAGAAGAAGAAGAAGCCCAGCACAAATACTGGACACCTTCCTGGTAAAAAAACAAACAAAAAGTCAGGGGAATGGACAAAACAAAAGGAGCAACATGACTAGGTAGAAAAACAAGAGAAAATATGGGAATGGGGAATCAAAGGAGAGCTACGAGATTCCAGACAAGAGAGAATCGGACATCCCCGGCATCCCTTCGGGGTCAGGGACAAGGCATTCCGTTAACCACATATTACTGGTACAGTTTACTTCTTCCACAGGTCTATGACACACTGTATTCATGCAGAGCAGACATACATGCATATTCTTGCTGAACACAAAATGTGCAAAGTAGGAAACACAGACAGCAAGCTTAGCCTATCCAAAATAGTACAACAGCTCCTGGGGACGAGGACAGCAGATGTGTGTGCCATTACTTTCTAGCTGTTCACTCATATTTCAGTCCTAGGGTACAGCTTGTGAATCATCTTCCACAGGCCAGGGCTGCCAGCTCCCCAAAATCTGCATCTACTAATCTGGTCTTTGTAAGACAATACAGTGAATCTCTTGACTATGAATAAGACCATGCTGATGAGGGAACACCTCTAATATACAGATATATATATAAAAGAAAGATTGAGAAGACGGTCTTTTTGCTAATGCACTAGGTATTGGGGATTTTCAGAAAAACACAGCAGGAAAAGGTACAGGAGGCTTGAAATTGTTTGCCACCGTTTGCCATCAACACAAAAACACTTACAATACATCAAACTCCACGCACCGGCTTACGACATCCTTCCTTCAACCACTGCTGTATTTAGTTACATCATAGGGTCCAGAAAACTGTCAGCTAACGAGCAGTTTTTCGAATAAAACAAGGCGTGACATTTATAGCCGCCAACAAAGTTTACACTAGCACAAATAAAACCACAATCGTTTGAATCGAGACGGAACTCTTTTTTTTTAACCCGGGTACAGTGGATGCGTCTCATGTTTACGTTCGTGTTTTGGCGCTAGGTTGCTTCTACAGTCATATTAGTACCCGAACCTTTCGGAGGGTGCTGACCGCATCACTGGACAGCTGCGCGGAGATACAGAGTGCCCCTTCAGTGGCGTAACTAAATCTGTCAGAGTTTGGAGGAAGGTGCCGGAAAGCGGTGCTCGGAGTGCGACAATACATATGACTTTGTGCCAAAACGTGCTCATGCAGGGAGTTATGCACCTCAGTTGAAAATAAAAGAATGGTGGAAACTTTTTTTCTTTTAAATTGTGTGTTGACTGTGTGCATGGATGAATGAATATTTAGTACACATAATTTCAGCAACCACACTTCAGGTGGTTTTAACAAACTGCCATAACAAGCAGAAAAACACACTGAAAATTGACCGCCAAAAACTGACATCGATGTACTGAGTGATCTTTGTCACTTTGTTTACAAACAAGTGACAATCACATGGAGTATCAGTCACTGATTAGTACACGGGAAACATTGTTTTATATGGGTGATACAACATCAGCATTCATAACTGTTGTATTTTCGATCAATTGCACGCAAATGTTTGCATTGTCACATGTCAGATGCATTGTAAGACCAAACTGTAAACTTCATACAACACAAACACAAACAGCCTCGCTTTGGAATCACCAGAAACATTGCATGTGTTCCAATCCATACATCTACACTACACAACAGTGCTCTATTTTTTTCAGCGAAGTTTGCGTGAAGTTTTAAAAACATTTTCCTGACCGTTCACATACTGTTGTAAGATCTGACGTTTGACAAAAATCTGATAACAAATGAGAAAGCAGTCACGTTTTTCTATCCCATCCAGCATATCACATGACACTTCCTGGCTCACTGGATTTTATGGCTGCATGGCATGTGTTTGTTTGCAAACATCAGAAGGTATGTTGTAATATTTTCAGTGGTCTGACGTAAAACATGAATCTTACGTAAGACGTGCACTTTGAGCTTTTTGAGAAGTTTATTGAGAAAGTTTTTAGGGTTTCAGCCAATTTGGTAAGAAGTACAGTGAGAAGTGGCATATTCCACGTGGAAGATTTGGAAACCTTTTTGATACTTAGACGAGTACAGCATGAAGAGTTTGATTATAACGAGGCAATATTTTGCAGATCTTCCATGCAGTATGTGCACTCAGTTTTATCAAAAACCCGTCAGTCGTTTTGTTACATGTTTTTTGTAGACTGTTTACAAATTTAGCAATGACCACTAGAATATTTTGTCAACTGATGAGAGCTTACAACTGAGATAAAGTTCTTGAAAAATTATGTCAGATGTCACTTTTGCAACACGGCTGTTGTGACTGACATCAAAGTTTCATGAAGCTCAGAGAACTGAGTACATGATAATTATGTCTTAGAGTTAGAGGCCAGGGTGAGTGGATTTAATGATGACATGTTTGTACTGAGCCTATCATAAGATCGATAGGCTATGGTGACAATTTTTAATAATTTGTTTTTATTTTTTAATTTCAGATTCATAGCACTTCATCAGGGTATATCCTGAGCCAAGAAGAAGTATCATGACTATGGAGAAACCCTCAACAAATGCAGACAACGGCAGAAAGTACAGACACAGACTGGCAGTAGAAGATTCACTCCTAGAACAAATAAGGAGAGCAGTCAAGATGGCACAGCAAAGCGCCCACAACGGAGGAGTTGCTGGTGGTGGCAATTCTTTCTTTCCAAGCTTGGAGCTTTCTGCTATTTTACACAGAGACTTGCCATGTGGAAACGAGGTGCTGAACAAAAATGCATTTGGATAAAAAAAAGATGTCCCATTATACAGTTTTTTGTCTTAATGTAAATTATCTTCATAAGATCAGGTCATTCTGATGTGTTTTTGCTAGATTAATATTTTTCCTGGTTATTTTTGACTTAAGTAAGCAAATGGTGGTTTGTTGGTTTGTTTTATATGCTGAAAATTGGAGAAATGTTACTTTGTTGAAATCCTGATATTTAACTGAATTTTGCTTCATTTGCTTTTTATGACATGTAATTAAATGCAAATTGGGAAAAATTCTTTTCACTGTGTTTATTACATTCACTTGTGTGACTATATGGCATGAAAGAGTGTGTTCTTTGTTACATTAGGAAATGTTAAGATCTGGGTTTATGTCATATATAAGATATTACAACAATCATCATTTCACAAATGTATGTTAAATTATACAGGTCAGGGTGTACAAAATTAGGCAGAAACATTGTAGAGGAGGTTTGCCCTAATAATGTGATTTGATTTTGTGCTAATGAACTATGCATGTTGTAATATCTTACGTATAGCATGCAGCCTTTTACGAACTTTCTCGGCAATCTTTTACTTTCAAGAAATCTTTTCCTAGTAATATGCACATTCTAAAAACACATCTAGTTTTAATCTACCAGCAACATTATTTTCCACCCCTGTTGTCCTGTTTTTATGCACACCTTTTGGTACAGTCATATATACCTGCACTTTTAACTGGGATATACTATACAGTGTTGTGCATTATGTTGTCTGGTTGGTGGCATGTGATGTATGTATCACTGCATGTATGTGATGTGTGTCACTATGTGTGTGGTGTATGCATGCATGTATATGTGCATGCATGTGTATGCATATGTGCATACACACAAATTAGTGACTGTGTTTATGGTAACTACAATATAAAAAATGAAAAATACGCAATCCACAATTAATCAAATCACCAAAGAGAAAAAAATACATGCCAGTACAAAACAGCTTGACAATAACAATATAAAGTGAACACTGATGAGCAATACCTATCAGAAACACACTTCACTACAACACCATAAATCAAAGGCCACCAGGCTGCATAGTTACTGCTGGAGCACCAGTCTGACTTGTACCAAAAAGCACAGACACATACGCGCACACACACACACACACACACACACGCACACTCTCATACACACACACACACACACAGCCATTAAAACCAGATGCTGGCTGGAGCAGCTAAAAAAACAAGGAAACAGCTCAAAGGCCCATCCCTGCAAACTGCAGACAATCCAATCTGACTAGGGCCTGACTGACAACAGCTTGACACCAGACTAGTGTCAATCTGTCAATGACAATGTGTGCCCCCAGCTTCCATGTTGTTACCTGTGGTAAACATCAGTCCATGTCATACACATCAAATGAACTTCAAACATCAAATACAATCAGTCATATGCATCAAATGCACTTCAAACATCAATTTATACAATCAAAGTCATGCATCAAATGTACTTCAAACATCAAATACAATCCAAATATGTGCACACATACTGAGGAAGACTCCAACATTGCAAGCACATATAAATATCATACAGCCTGACAGTAAGACAGCACGCATGCTGTAAATCACTAAATGCCGTCAAAAACAGAATATACAATTATGATAAATGTGACAACTGACATCTATATATGCAAGTGTTAAGAAGGAAAAAAATACATATATATATATATATATATATACAATGACAGGCTTGAAAAGCAAGTGCTTGAATGTGAAAACTGGAGCAAAGAAAAAGTAATAATGCACCTATCATTCAGTAACTCTACACACTCTGCAGCCAGCACTATTCATAGTAAGTAGCACTGTACTGCAGTAGGAGAACGTGATGTAAAACTTTTTTTTTTTTTTTTTTTAAATACCCGAAGATAAACTTTGAAAAAACAAACACCCACCTACCCAGACAGAAGATGATATTCTGGCTCATTTCTTTAAACCCCACAAGAGCGGTCAAATTAACTTTGTAAACTTATCTTTGCACTGCTATTTCTTCATTCATATTCAACATGATGGCACTGATGATTTGCATCCCCATGGCCTTGTGTAAGTTTTGTGTTTTCCTTTTTTTAACATGAAACTGTACAAACACAAAAATGTAAAACAAACATCCCCCCCCCCCCCCAAGCAATCATACAACAACAACAGCCACAACAGTCGATAAAAACCAATACCTTTTTAAATTCCTCTCAGAATACATGCAACGTAAACAGGTGCTTCACTTTAAAAATAAAAGCAGTAACAGGTTAGTGACAGTCTAACACCTATCATACATTAATACACTGCAATTCTATGACATTACAAATATCATGCATCACAAGAAAAGCTGCAGGCCAAACAGAAAGCAAAGAACCATAATTGTGGGAGCAGACAGCAGATGATGTTCACTGCTGGGTGAACACTACTTACGGAGGTCCTCCTGGCCCAGCCTGTGGGTTCTGAGGAGCAGCCCTTTGCAAAGCCAAACAGAGGTGAAGGGTCAGTAACAGTGTTCATTATCAATATCATGCGCAAACTTCATTAGTGGGTAAATATTTCACACAGGCATGATTTAAAGGGTTCGTTTGGACATGAACTGCTGATCACGACTGCACAAAGGATAAAAAATAAAAAATCATGATATATTGATCAGCAAAATGTGGTTCAGAAAATATAGGATGTTCTCACTCAGAAAATATAAATCCTCAGAGTACAAACAGGGTTCGCATTAAGTTGTTAACCGGAAATTTTCTGTATTTTAGTTTTTACCAGACAAGTATATTATATTATATATATATATATATATATATACCAGAAACAAAATCAGCAATCAGTCAGAGGTACAGGTTCTCATTTTGTTTGACTGGTTCTAAAAATAAAATAAATGCAACACAGTAAAAGTGCATGGTGTGTGTGTGTGTATGTGTTTCAGGTGGTGCAGGGAGCTGGGTATTCACTAGTACAACAATCAATTATTATTTTTTTCACCAGGTTCCCACTAATGATGTGTCATCATAGTAATTAGCAGGCTTCGCTGCAAAATATTTGATTGCTCGTAAGATTATATCTATTATATCCATGGGCCAATCACTGTTCAACAATCTGAGCCTTCAGGGTGTCGTAGCCTCTTAAGACAGCACTTGAACAATCTGTCCACACAACTCCAGCCCCATGAAGATGTGACATCATGCCAGGTTTTAAATTGGATGCAAATGGTTTAACCATTCAACACAAGCCAGATGAATCAAATGCAACACCCCCCACCCCCCATTTTTGTCTTGTTTTTAATACCCCCCAAAATGTAATTATTATGCATATTTACACTGCAGTGTAAGTAATAAGTGTAACTGCTGACATTTTGAATCTTCACCCAGACGCCTTTCACTACATAGTGTTACTTGTTAATCATGCCTGAGTGAAACTAAAAGACAAATGATCTAGGTGGCTGTTTAGTGTCACATTTGCAGACCACAATGAGGAATGGTTTGGGGGGGGCAACCATTCCTCCATTCCTCATTGTGGTCTGTGAGTTAGAAGGTTGGGGGGGAGGGGGGGGGGGGGGATAGGGCTTGAACTGTATTTGCATAGGCAGGCAGGCAGGCAGGCAGTCCTACATGGCACTTCTAGCTCTACTTCTAGACTAGCACTGCAGCACAGCATCAAGTGGAGAAGGTAAGGTCTGAATGGGGAACTGGAGCAGCAGGTCAGTTATTTGCAGCAGCCCCAGCAATGGCACACAAGGCCTCCTCCCCCACAGTGTAACATTATGCAGATCAATACTGGCTACTGGGACACTTGCTCCTCCCCCCTCCCCCCCTTGCTGTAGGCGTCTGTCCTCAACCTGTTAGAATGAAGCAGTCTCTTTTATGCTTCCTCTCCAAGACCTCTTTCTGCTGCTGCCCCCAACCTAACGTGCAGTGCTGTGTATATTTTATGGGTGGTTTATATGGTCTATGTCCGTAAGATGAAGGAAGCTCGTGTTCAACGCTACTTGCTAGAGTTAAAAAAAATTAAAAAAAATAAAGTGCTATTCACTGCCCATAGCACAGATCTCTATCAATATCAGTTTATGATATTGGAAGACCAAAAAAAAAATAGAAGTTGGATTTGGAACTATAGGAAGATGGAAATAAGATGTTCAAATATTCCTGGCAGCTGGTGTATCTGCTAAGTAGCCCACTTTTTTTTTTTTTTTTTACTATTACTATAGGCTTTATTAGACGCATTCTGGGTTCTCAAAAACCTGTTGAGCAGGGACCAGCCCCAAAAGCTCCGACATAGTGGTTACTAGCTTAACACTTAAGACTACACATCGGAAGGTCATCAGTTTGAATCCTGTCAGTCATGTGGGACTCTGACCAGCTCCCAGCCCTACCAAGAGCTGGGAGTGTTAACTGTTATGGGCCCAGTGGGAAGGCCGGGACCATGCAGCTGAGACTGGGACCATGCAGCCGAGTTTTTTCCACTTCATGGATGCATCATCAAGGGTGTTGCTCTAAACGTCTAATTACTTGACCAACAACACAAGTGCAGCAGTTCCTGTGCTTGTTAACACCGGGATAATTACGACAGGTATTCTGAGGTCTCCTGTGGACCTTTGGTAGCAGGACCAGCAGCAAAAATGCTGAATAAGCCTTGGATGTGGCCAGAGGTGGGGATGCTGACAGGAAGGAGCTGTGCATTTCAGGTCTGAGGTCCACACGGGTAATGGGATAGCAACAACAAAACTGCTGATCAGAACATACTTTTGGTTTCAGTAGTTCCCATTTGATCTTTTCAGTACTACTGTGACACAGTCATACTGATACTTGATAGCCAGAAAAGGTCCCTCAACCTGGTATGAAAAATGAATGCTCAACAGAGGTCATCAGTATCACCGTGCAAAATCTGAAAGATCCTGCTTACCTAGTCTCAGAAAAACAGCCCCCAAGTTTAAACTTTTGCCAAATCTGAAAATATTTTCCTTACAAATGCACACCACCCAAGCTCATGAGAAGTAATTTGCTGTGATCTTGTTACTTAAAACTTCTGACACCCATGTGACTTTGAAATAAAAGGACAAGGTCCTCAACACTAGTATCAAGCAGCATGTATGCAATGCTCAACAGAATGAAAGATCTCATTGAAACAGCATCTTTCAAAAAAGCTAATTGTGCTATAAATCTTATCAAGACAAAAAACAACAACAGTTATCTCCACTGATAACAGCCCAGGTCAAAAATATCTTTTACTGTTTTAAACCAAATTGAACATGATCTTGTCATGTACATAAATTATTATCAACAACACAGAAAGCTGGAACCTGACAAAGACAACAACAGCTTCCCAGGGTGTGCAAACACCTTTTCATCTTGCATTGTAGCAAAAGTAGAGTCTTGAAAAAAATGTGTACAACCAAATAAAATGCTACACACACCAACAGAGATTTTTTAATAACAATCCTGCATGTACCTACTCTAGCTGAAATAATGCCTCTTGCACATACTGCAGAATTCTGTGCAAGCCCAACAAATGACAGCGCTACTTTCTTATCCTTGAGCTGCAACCAACATTTATTTTTTATTTTTTACCTGTGGTGCCTGACAGTTATACCTCAGCCTTTTGCTGGCACTGAGATTCCTGGCTGGTTTGTTTAATGTTTACCTTCTCCAGTAGGCTGCCTGTTGTCCACCAGCTCAGAACTAGTGGAAGGAACTGGCTGATAAACATCATCAGGACTAGGACAAAACAAATCTGAGTTGCTCTGTTGCCTTCTGTGACATGCAACATGTGGTTGGTCCTACATGCAAATGAACAGCGGCAAACTAGTAATGCAGCCAGAAACTGACACAGGCAGTGAACTACCCACTGACAGTGTTCAATGTCACCCACCCTGGCACAGCTGCTGTCAATGCTGGTATGCTCTTACAACTTCACTCCTCAGTGTCAGAGAAACAGAGAATGAGCAAAAGAGAGACCACTTAAGGCTTTAAACCAAACACATTATGTCAGTGTCATACAGATCTGGACTTTTCCGCAAACAGTAAACACATGGGGTTTGAGCAATTGTGTGAGACTGAGAGGGGTTTGTTCTGCGTAAACAAAAAAATGCACAGTTTTTCCGCATATTTTTGTGACCCATGGCTTTCAGTTTCTTTTGACACCACCACAAACTCAAACTGTGATCATGGTCATCAAAAGAGTAAACCTATAACTTTAAAGTATAAGTGGTATGACCAGATGAAGTTTAACATATGATTATGTCTTGATAAACTAATAAAGCTCCACAAATTATATCATTCAAAATTAAACATCTGTCACAAATGTACTGGTAGTGGTACTATAACAGTGATACTGATAGTGAGCAAAAAACTGCTGTGCAGTAATTATGCCAGACACCCTCCTGATCAGTATTTTTTTAATGTTTGTCAGTAATACACAATGGAACCATCCATACACTTGTATAATTACTATCAGTATCACACTCAATAACAATCAAATCAATACATCTGCATACAAACTAAATACATATCTGATCCTCAAATCAAGAACAAAATCTCACCCCTTTGGCTTTAACCTATCCTTTTTCTTGGAGCTCCTCATGATGACCAACAGCAAAATGACAGTGTTCAGCTCTAGAACTAGAAGCCTTGACTGCTGATTTTTCAAAAAGCCAAGTTTTAAACAGGAATATCCAGCAACTGCTGTATGATCCAACAGTTCAGCACAGCCAGACCCCAGTTGCTAGCTGGGTCAGACTCAGCCCTGTGACTGTGAGTGTGACTGGGGCTGCAAGACACTCAACCTGATGATGCAGCAGCCCTGTGAAAGCTCATCAATCCTGAGGGACAGAGGGTGGACTGTGGGGAAGGGGGGTTCTACAGCAGGTGTTTCTGCCTCATCAAAACCAACACACAGGCTGAGGCAGTGTACTACCATCAGTCATTCTCCCTCATCCAAATAAATACATAAAAAAGGAAGCCTTTCTTAAATCAACCAGTATCATTACACTGAAATTACAAATATGGTGAAATTTAACCGTAACTGCGTAAGGCAGAGCACCTCTTCACAAAATCAAATGTGGGCCTAATGCACAGTATACCTGGGGTCAAACCACTTTGTTTAAATAAAACTGAGCAAAGAGTAGGCACTGCTGTGCATTTTCAATACAAGTGAACACACACATACACACACAAACACACACACACACACATACATGCTACCTCAGTATGCCCCTCAATCTCAACCACACTCAGAATACATCACTGGGACAAAACCCAGACACACAGAGTGACATCAGTCAGACAGACACTTGTGAGCTTTAGATCGTGGCCACAGCAAGATACTTAGATGGTCATGAGAGTTTCCTCTCTTAAGTTTTAGTCTTACACATCACAGTTACACAACCTAGGACACGTTTGAGTGCAGCTTAAGTCTTACACATCACAGTTACACAACCTAGAACACGTCTGAGTGCAGCTGAATGGTGAACCCTGAACAAAGCTGCAACTGAACAAGCTTTTGTGTGTGCATTTTTACTCTCAGAAAACTGATCAAATATATTGCATAAGTGAATGAATTCAATGTGATGAAATCAGAGCTGTAGACTGGGCTGACTCTCGGTCACAAAATGGCCCAACCCAAATCTCAGATTCTCACAGTTCCACAATGATTTTTGCTTCCATCAGGTAGCTAAATAATCAAATGTCATTACCATTTTTGCAACAATTACTTCTTTATTTTGCTTCCTTCACCGACTTGTTTCTTACTGGAACAGCCATGGAATAGCCTCAGTTTTTGTTTGAGGTTGTTCCAATGGAATACAGCACATTAGTAAAGAAAGCAAAAGTAACTGTTGCAAAAATGGTAATTATAATAACTCATTTGGCTATCAGGGCAAAGAGTGGATCACTGTGGAATTGCAAGATCCATTTTGCATCTGAGCAGTAGCAAAAATGATGGAGGCTCTGTTCATCTTTGCCAAAATTCAGTCACATTTACCCTACCTACTGCAGCTGCACCAGTCGAACGTACACTAGTGACTACAGTTGCGCTAGGATCTTTTCAGCTGCTTTAATACCTTCTCTCTCCTTCAACAATAATATTTTCATCAGACTTTGCTGCCAAACACTTCTTCACACATGTAAGCCAGGTAAAAGCGACACGGTTTCAGCCAAAGTAAAAACATTGGCGTAGAAAGGAAGTGACAGCTTAGAAAGGAAATGAATTCTCAACCAATCAGCTTTGAAATACAACTGCCGGAAATGACATTTAAACCAATCAGCATCGCAGACAGGAATGTGGTTAGGCAAGCAGAATTCTGTGTTCCAAACCTTGCTGATCCAGTTTCATTGATGTGCTAAATGACCGTTGACTATCTCAATTGCTTTGAAAATATGTGTGTGTCAAGATGACGCACAGATCTCTAATCCATGCATCAAAATTCAAATTGGTGCGTAATAGACCCACAGTTGTGCGTTATCGGGAGCACTGTACACTACCAATGTGTAGTGGCAGTGTGAAAACAATGTTCAGCTTCAAAAGGGCAGCTTCAGTGATGGAGCAAATGAATCAAACAAATGCATTTTACTATTAATTTTTTTATCCAATTTTCAGGCCTAATGTTCACCTGTACTCCAAAAGTAAAGTATGTCCCTGGCCCTGGTAAATTATGAAAGCCCATACTATAATTTTTTCCTAACCTATTTTGTTGTTAACTTGATCTGGCAATCATTTATACAGGTATGCACTACCACCGTACAGTGTACCACCAGTACTAATTATAATATGTGTTGGTTAACTTTGTGACTGCCTCCCCCTGGTTACACTAACACTATAAATGTACAGTTGCTACATTGTTACACAGTGTAGCTAAAATTTAAAAGTGACAAGAAGCAAGTCTACACCACACTTTTCTGATTAATCTCCAAAAAGGGGGTGGGGGTATGCCAACCACTTGACTGTTGACACTTGACTTCACAAGTAGCTAGAAAATTCGACACCCACATAACGAAATGGAATTGGAAGCAACAACAACAACAAATTAGTTTAACGCATAATGTTAAAAGGAAATATCAACCAGTAACTTTTCAATCACACTAGTTATCCAGAGTCACACTGTTCCAAGCAACAATGTGGTAACATTCTAACAATACATCATTACATGATCAGGCCACATTTGATTAGTCACGATTCACACACTTCTGTCGTTCCGATACCAACAACTGATGCAGTGACCTGCCAAACAAACATGTTGCAGTTGTCTGCCATGTCAATGAGTGCAATGCCGATTATTTGTGAAATCGTTACGATGCACACCGAAATGCGGTTGTTTCTGAGGAAATGGCAAAGTGAAATACGGGCATAATCGACTTTCGATCGATGCCGGAATGGAGACCCCCAATCTTTGCACTCTTATGTGCCATTATATTTGGTGCACTATTAAAATATATGCTTCGGCCGTTTTCTCCGGACTGCAATACTTACATCTTCGTTCTAATCCAGGCAGCAACTGTCTGTGTGTCTTAATGACGCCGTGAGATCGGTTTCTTCTGTGCTAGTGTCGAGAACAACAAATATGGCGTCTGCTATGATGTCATTATCCGGGCATCTGAATTCATGACATTTTGAGCAAAACTGCCATTTGAGAATGGCGCAACACGATTGTCTTGAGACAGTTCAGGAACTGCATTGACGAATGTAAAAACACTGCCGCATTTTAGAATGATTGTCTTGTCTAGAACGAAAACTCAATCAAAATCTGTTTCAGTTTCTCAAATAGAGAGGGTGGGGGCGAGGATGCTGGACGGGGGCTGGGGGGGGGGGGGGGGGGGGGGGGAGACGGCGAGGAGATATTTCCGTTCGTGTGCGCTGTGCAATCAAAAAAGGGGGCGTGGAAACGGTCAATCAGATAACCCAATAGATCTAGAGTCCTGCTGCATTTGACTGGGCCCAGTGTTACCCAATGGGACCCAGGTTTTTCTTTCTGCTTATATTCACATGGTGTCTTCGCCTTGCTCCACGATTCAATGAAACTAGTATTTAGACTCGGCCGAATGACTGAGCGCGAAGCCCTTTTCGCGGCAGACAACCAATCAAAGCAACAATCTCATTCACGCAATGTGAGCTACCACATACACGCGTGCGCGCGCACGCACGTGCATACACACGTAAGCCTACTACACTGACGTGTACACATGTGGAGAAAAGCCCTTCTAGTAAAGTACATCGGGTTACCGATCCCTTTTTTTTTCTTTTTTTAAAATACTATACGTTCAACTTCAGTCAGACTGTTGGTGAAATGGTCTTTGTAAGTTTTGAAGTTGAAAAGATGAGAATGTATTTAGTTCAGTCAATAGTTCGTTGGTCCTGGGTCTTAGTGCGGTCATGGGGTGCAGTAGTCTCCTTTCCCATGTGAAGGATCGGTTCATGTGCATGCACGGGCATGGAAGAACTCAGTGCCTTCCCTATTCTGTTACAAATTCTTCTTTTATTCCAAATTTTGGGCCACCGATGCCGTATTTCTGAAGGTATGAAAGACCCTCCATTTTAATCCGCCCCGTACTTGAGCCTTCTGGTTTCCGTGGACGTAAAGCTATATTGAACCATGCTTCGGCATTGCGGGTCTCAGCTTGTCCCTAATATGTCAACTGACATCTGAGGACATTAAGCAACACTACCTACCTATCCCCGTACGACTCGCCCTCACAGAAGTTTCAGTAAGGACCGTGTGCCCTCTTTTGCAGTCACTTTGCCAAGCCTCCAAGTTCGCCTCCAACTGGTCTCCAAGTTCGTCTCCAAGTCAGTCAGTCTCTAAGTCTCCACTTGAAGTTTTTCATTCGTGCAACTAGAGTTTTGATTTAGACCCAACTTAATCCACATTCAACAGGTTGCGAGTTTGTCTATCTTTTACCTTCCTAGCTTTTGGACTAATGTTTTATTGTTGTAGTTTTTGTGTGTGTGTGTTTGGTTTGATCTTGCCGTAAGATCTGGCGTCGCTGATGTTTCATTATTTTTCACGTTCGCTTAAATGATTAAGTACAGGGGCCAGCTTCGTGGTAGCCACGAGTTGTTTCAAATATATGAGTTATAACACTTTTTTTCATTTCATGATTGATGTGTTTCGCTACAGATGTTCTGACTGAGTGAGAGGTCAGGTTCGTTATCCGGGCCTGGCTCCATTTTTTCCATTAGGCTGATCTAAACCTCCTAATGGAGTTCCTTTATTTTACTGGTTAGAAAAGGCCTGTTCCGCGTACCCGCGAAAATATTGCTAATACACAAATGGCTTTGTATGGATATCTGGGACTATGCACTGGGACTGCTTTTTTTAAATTACTCTACTCACACACACATGGACACACATGCACTATACACTCACACACATGCACTACACTCACACACAAGCATGCTCGCACTACACCACCACATGCACACACACAGACACACGCTACACTACCACATGCACAGACACATGTACTACACTCACACACACACACCACACTCACACACACCACACTCACAGATGCACACACACACACACACTCATACTGACTTACCAGGCTCTCGGGGGGGATGTAGTGTACATCTAGTAACACTGACCCAGCTTCTTCCATACCGCTGACCAGCTTCAACACACTGAAGTCACTGTCAGCTTGATTTCAGCCAGCCCATGAAGGTTGTTTAATTTTATTTGTTTCACCGGTCATTGCTGAAGAGTACATCTGTGAGTTGGGATTCACAAATGAAAGTGTTGTAAAAATATGATTGGCGGAGGTGTTTTGTGTGGCCAGGGAGGTTCCACTGTCTCAGGCTTTTTTTAATTGTTTTAAAAATATATATAAAGGTACCAGCGACTACTAGGTCTTTTATCTCACTTACCACAAGCTACTCGTGCAATCTACAATGTCTTTCCTTCACACAACCTTGCAACTCATTACAAAGTATTTCTGTTACTCCACTGCACTCGCCCCATGTGCCCATGGCGTCTATGATGTCACTGACTCACCCTGCACATTATCCATGGCATCTATGAAGTTTTTATCTCACTAGCCTCTTTATCCCCCCCCCCCCCCCCCCCTGGTCCATTCAGCAAAAGCAGTGGTGAATTTAGACAGAGCTTCTGTCCTTGTTTATTGATAGAGTTTCTTCACCTTGGTCCATTCAGCAAAAGCAATGATGAATTTAGAGAGAGCTTTTGTCCTCGTTTATATTACAGAATACAGAAAACTTGATTGTGTCACAAGACAAATTTGTCTTTAGACAGGACAGTAGAAACAATAGTTACATCACATCAATAATAACCTAACATTTTCTCAACTCCCCTTTAGTGGCCCTTCTTGAGGCCTTTCACACTCACTCCATCCCTTGCCCCCTCTCATAAAACACCAGGTTACTTTACCTGCCTCCCTCTTGCCCTGATATAACCATACTGGTTGACTGGATGTAAAACACCTACTTACTTACCACCCCTGTGTTAGCGCAGTAGCACGTACAAGATCCTGATCGTTCTGCCAAATGCAGGTGGCAGGTTACAGCTAAACACACATGCAACCTACGTATTATGTGTGGCTTCAAATAAAGTGATACCATAAATTGGTGCATGGTTGTATGGTGTACATGCAATGTACGCCAAGAAGACAGCGGTTTGACGTGGCACCAGCCATGTAACAACCAAACAGTGCTGTAAGTACACCACTTCAGTGGATGTTCAATAGGCTCTGTGTAAAGCTAGCAACTCATTCAGAGTCGCATGTGATTAGAGTGCAGTGAGTGCTCAGAAGCAGAGAATGGCGCTCCATAAAAACTATCAGTCCATGGCGCTACATAAAAACTATCAGTCCATGGCGCTACATAAAAACTACCAGTCACATGCTTCAGAATCATTTGGTTGTTCTATCGATATTTATATTCATCCACAGTAGAGATTGTGTTCTGGGGTGATGCCCATCTCTCTCTATTCTTCAAAGACAGATGTCACACTTTTGCTTTTTTATAATAGATCTGTTGCAGTTCTCTTCTATCTGGCTGCCCACTTTACCATTTCAGCAGACTACAGAAAGTTCAGAACTCTGCAACAAAACTGGTGTTCAAAGCACGGAAACGTGATCATGCGCAACCTCATCTGCAGGCTCTTCAGTGGTTACCAGCCCAAGCAACAACAACAAAAAGACAAAAAAATGGACTTGTACAAACATTAAAATTTGTATTCTCATTAAGCAATGATTAATACAAATGAGAACAAAATTTTGATTACAGCATAAGTATTATCAATTCAAAGTACACAAGTACTTGGCTAAAGCATCTGCAGTACAATGCACTAAATAAACCAGCCCCACAAGCAGGTTACCACTCTTCAAAGTACAGATACATTCTGCAGTACGATGCACTAATAAACCTGCCCAACAAGTCAGTTACCACTCTTCAAAGTACAGATACATTCTGCAGTACGATGCACTAATAAACCTGCCCAACAAGTCAGTTACCACTCTTCAAAGTACAGATACATTCTGCAGTACGATGCTCTAATAAACCTGCCCAACAAGTCAGTTACCACTCTTCAAAGTACAGATACATTCTGCAGTACGATGCACTAATAAACCTGCCCAACAAGTCAGTTACCACTCTTCAAAGTACAGATACATTCTGCAGTACGATGCTCTAATAAACCTGCCCAACAAGTCAGTTACCACTCTTCAAAGTACAGATACATTCTGCAGTACGATGCACTAATAAACCTGCCCAACAAGTCAGTTACCACTCTTCAAAGTACAGATACATTCTGCAGTACGATGCACTAATAAACCTGCCCAACAAGTCAGTTACCACTCTTCAAAGTACAGATACACTCAGCCAAAGCATCTGCAGAACAATGTGCAAAATAAACCTGCCCTACAAGTACGTTATCACTATTCAAAGTACAGATACACGCTGTAGTACAATGCACTAAATAAACCTGCATGACAAGGTTAATATCATTTATTATTCAAAGTACAAATACACAGCTAAAGCATCTGCAGTACAATGCACTAAAAACAACAACTGCATAACAGGTAGGTTAACGCCAATCTATTTAAACTGCAGATGCCCTTGGCTAATGCATCCACATTACAATGCACTAAATAAACCTGCACAAGTAGGTTATTACCATTGTACTTGGCTAAAACATTTTCAATACAAAGCACTAAATAAACATGCCCACCAAGCAGGTTATTACTATTTGAAGTATAGCTAAGGCATCTGCAGTACAATGTTCTAAATAAACCTGCACAAGCAGGTTATCACAATTCAAAGTACAGATGCACTCAGCTACTGCATATGCAGTACAATGTTACTCGATAAACCTGCACCATAAGGCTCAGGCATATTATATACATTTCCTCATGTCTTGACAGGTTTACATAAACATGGCCCTCTCCAATGCTGCAGCCTGGCTAGAGCTTCATCCCTGGAGATTCGAACTGGACATTTTTACATAGTTCAGGAGCTGTGCAAGAGTCGAGGTGGCCGTCCTGGGCCGGCCGTCCTAACGAGCCTTCTGGCTTCCGTGGACGTAAAGATTTATTGAACCATGCTTCGGCATTGGTCTCAGCTTGTCCCTAATATGTCAGCCGACATCCAAGGACATTATGCATCACTTCATCATCTGGAAATTTGTCCAAGTCAGTTACCCTGTGGACACCCCTACACCATCATTTTGCCCTTGATCTCAGCTTGGCTTAAGTTCAGCATATATATATATATCTGTACAAGGTCTTGAAAATGGAAATGGGAGCCCACCCATTTCCACATGCTGCCCACCCACTGGACTGCTTCGAGAGGTGACAGAATACACACACCATCATCCTCACAAATTCAATGAGCTTGTCACCAAAGGTGGAAAGCGGAATGGGAAGCCCACACCGGTATACATCAATCTTCAACATCCACCTTTAAAGGCACCCGCAGATGTACTTTTATGGATATAACCAGAGTCAAGGGAAATGACTGAGCAGATAGACTGATGGGCATAGTAACCACCAGAAATGGCTTGTGTCTCAGAAGGTCTAAGTGCTGAGGAGCTTGAGATGATATCTGCAGGTACAAGGCCAAGGACATGACACCAAAGATCACCTGGAGGAAAAAGGCACAGAAAGAGAAAGCCTCTCAACAATCTACCTTCAAAGGGCAAGAAAGGGCCACTGTCAATCAAACAAACATGGAGTGATAGAGCACATATGGGCCTTCCTGAGCATGTAGATATGTATCATCCTGAACTGAACTGAACTGAGCTTGGCTCAAGTCAAGCATGTGGGCTTCCAGGCCCAAAATGTCTTCAGTCTGAGAAACACTACTCCAGTTTGAACCTTGCAGAATCCAATGAAGCACTTGCTATAAAAAAAAAAGAAAACATGAATACATGCAGGTATTAAACAAAACAAAAACATGTCAGCATTATGCGCTATTAGCAGCAAGACCAAAAGCCGACTACTGTGACTGAACAGGGTGACACCCAGATGAAGGTTGGCTCCCCTTCTCTCACATTCACTTTGAACTATAACTAGATTTCACTCAAACACACAGACACACCCTAACACTCATGTAGCCCGACCAGCATCCAACTGTCCTCATGTCGGCCAACTAGGGACGTGCCAAAATGATAGACATTGACAGAAAACCTTCAACCAGCACACCTCCTCACTGCTAACACGAGGCACCAGGAAGAGTAGTGTTGTACTCCACACTGTTTATGTAAAAGAATTCAACACAAACAAGACACCACATCCAACACCACTCTGCCCACCACAAGTAGCAGTCGTACCATAATGATCTCCATGGTGGAAATCATACAAAAGCAATGTTCCACTAAGTCAGCAACTCGTCACTGAAGCCACTCTCCCACGTGTGTAACTTATACTTAACAATCTTCCCCTAGCAACTGTTACACTTTGTTCCTTAACTTACTCACACCAGTATGACTCTAACACCCTTCCTTCCTTCCAACTTTTCTTCCCAGCTTTTCTAGTCTACATTTTACCCTTACTACTGTGAAGAAATCGTCATCTAGACATGCACCATTGCTTGCGCATGCATTGCACATGCTAACCGACTGATCGGCTGTACTTTTAGTCTCCATAACTTACAAGTACAACTACTCTTTTTCTACTAACTTAGCTCGGTCATACTACTCCAGGCATGTCAAATGATTAATCCTTTCAACACTGAGGCCTGTACAACTCAGGCAGCCTGCCTAGCTTAGGCACATTCTGCTATTAAGTTCCAGTTTAATGGGTCCTTGACTCAAGGCTGTGTATCTCCTAAAGTACGTAGCTGATATCCTCACCGGTTTCACATACATCTTCGCCTGATTAAGTTCCAGTTTAATGGGTGCTTCACTCAAGGCTGTATATCTCCTAAAATATGTAGCTGATATCCTCACCGGTTCCACATACATCTCACCTGAATTTGTCCTTTTCAAGACCTTCTAATGCTGGCGCTTAATATTGTTAGTAGCGGTCTGCATCAGTAAACACTCTCGTCAAGAAATTGCCTGATGGTGCAATGCACACTTTTGCTCATCATGTCAAATAAATTTATTAAAACAGCACCACGGAAGCAAAACAGCAATATTTACTGTCAGTGCATAGTACTGACCCACAGAACTGGTTTACAAACTCCGGCTTCTCTGCCCAGAATAAAGGGAATGCTCAGACATAGGTGAACAATGGCATTCAGCGGCACCTCCAAGCAGTTGCAGGGTTGAAAGGGTTAAATGGGCGACACATCATCATTGCAGAATAAACAACTTGATCAGGATTTGTACACTTCCAAATTCCAAAACTTTTTTAAAACTTGAAGACTACTTTCCCAGACCAAGCTGCTGCTCAGTTACACACACAATTTGAACACAAGTCAAATATATTTCTGTGGGTGGGGGCATCAACTTAATTTTTTTTTAATTATCATCCATTATTTGGCCTCCAAGTCCTTTTGTTGTTGGTTTTTCAATTTATTCCAAATCCCCTTTCTGCAGATTATTTGCTGGCCATGAAATTCCCAAACTTTCCCAGATCTTGGCCAAAAATGCCATTATCTCTAAACTTTCCAGGCCTGGAAAAAGTTACTGCAGTTTCTCCAAACTTTCCCACATTTTCAAAGACCCTACAAACCCTGTTGATTTTCAAAAATCTGAAACAGAACGAGGCCCAGAGCGCTCGTGCAGAATCAACCCACAAGGGAGTTAATTAGCGCTTGAAATACGTAACACAAGTACGACAACAAAGGCCTGAGTCACCTACAGTAACTCTCACCTGGCGTGCATGTAAATACAAAGTGCACAAAATACACCAGAGGTACATCCTCTGGATGCCAGATGAGAGTTACTGTAGGTGACTCAGGTCTTTGTTCTTCTACTTGTGTTACGTATTTTGAGCACTAATTAATTCCTTTGTGTTGTTGATCCTGTTGATTTTCACCGAGCTATTTCCTCTGATGGTAAACTTTTAGGATTGAGTGACAAAAATTCAGCAGTGTCACAGCAGTATCAGCAACCTGTTGCAATCCTCTAATCAGCACATTCAACAACCACTGGTGCATAATCGTCCGGTTCAGAAGTGAAATCCCACTTAAACTTCTCTGTCAGATGCTGTCTGAACTTTAAACCCCTTGACCTTAAGGTCGCATCCACATCTTGCGCCTCCAGATTGGAAAAGAATTCCTGCAGAGTGGCAGTGAGAAAATTGTTCTGGCTCACAATGTCCACAAAGAAATCTTCTGGAATTTCTCGGATTTGAAAATGCAACACACCAATGAAGTCAATAAAAAGCTTGGTGTAAGTGTGCAAAGCTTCATCGCTGGTGCAAATGATATGCACCAGCCACTTCCAGTGTTCAAATGAGTCATAATTCTGTCCAATCAGAAAACAGATGAAAGCAAACTGCACCTCCCCAAGAATTCCCAACGGATTGTCAGAGTATCTGTCTTTCAGGATTGTCTCCAGCTGGAATGAAGAGTCAATGTTGAACTTTGTGACCTCCGCCGGGCTGGCTCCAGGGGGGTATTTCTGTTTGGGGATGCTGGTGTATCGGATCTTGGTGCCTTGCACAGCTTTCATCTTAGGCAGCTTGTCGTCAAGGGAACTATGCTCAGTTCTCTCCTTTGGCTGTTCACTGGCCTCCGCTTCCATGGCTTCCACCTCTGCATCTCGTTTGCGTGACTGGGAGGTGCTGGGCTCTGAGACAAACTGAGGCACTGAACAGATGGCGCCACACTCAGGCTGCAGGCGTAGGGCAATCTCCGCTGTGATGTGATTGGTGAGAGATACCCACTTTTTGTAGCTGAAACACATCAGAGGGAACAGATGCTTTGCATCAAGAATGTACATAGGCTATCAATAGACCAGGTGCTGTATACACACCACATTAATTTCTTGGGAGGGGGTGTGTGTGGGAGGTTTAGGGGTGGCAGGGCAGTGCATGTGTGTATGTTTAATAATTGTACTTTCTTTTATTGACAACAGAGCATCACCGCAAATTTCCTTCTATGATGAATAAGGTATTACATTATGTTAGTGACCTCTGAATCATATGCAACAATGAACAGTAAATAATATTAATGCGAAATAACTTGAGTGCCTTTCCTTCAAAAGATGCTTAACAATAAACAATATATTACACACCGCAAAAGGCAAGCAATGGGGAATATATATAAGGCTTTTATAATACTTTAATAGTCCAGTTCACTGAAACTGCAGGTGGTTGCCAGTGAATCAGAATCAGAATATTTATTGTCCAAGCACATGTTTACCAGGAAGTTTGAATTGCAGTACAGAGTAAAAACAGAATAAACAACAGACTAAAAGTAAAACTTTAACACTGCAAAAAAGACTTAAGCACACCAAACACACACAACATATTATTATTGCAGCATATTATGTATTTAAGATTACTCAAAGCAATAATACTGAATCACACACACACACACACACACACACACACACACACACACACACACACACACACACACACACACCACACACACACACAAGGTAAAGTAAAATCAGACTGACATGCTAAGATATCACAATCATTTTAAAATGATCCACATTATATTTATAAAGAAGACCTATACTAGTTATAATTTTAAATATATAAAGATTATCAGAGTAAAGTAACTGACCTTCATACAGGTACAATGAAACCACTGTGGTTGTTATATCTACAATAATAATAATAATAATTTTAACTAGCAAATTGGTATGGCTGTTTTGCCCATTCCGTTAAAACTGAAATTAATGGGCTTGCTTTGCTGAAAACTCTTGAAGTGCATCCAGTAATGTGAAATGTGTCCTACTCCCATAATGATAATGGTCCACTGGAACAGCACATGGTGAGCACATTTGGCCCTTCGTCTCTTGGGGATTATTTAGCAATTGGATTTTAACATTCTGTTAATCGCACAGGGTCATATCAGGATGATTAAATTCTGTCAAAAAGCAAATACACATTTCAAAACTCTTTTCACATTACATGTAAGCCCTTTTTCAAGTCAAATCCACAAAATTGATCCATACACAAATATAAAACAAAACAGACTTCAAAACCAATTTTTGAAGAGTTAGTCCCTTTAATATTCCCCTATTAATTTTTTTTTTTTTAAACATGTAAGGTTAGGAATTGCTGGTATCATTGACCATTCTAATTTAATGACACCAGATTAAAGAAAAATTTAAAAGAGGAATGGACAGAAACATTTTTTTTTAAAGTTACATAATTATAAATGTATAATGGCAAATACCAGTGCCATATGGCAGCATGTTGCACACACCTACTAGCTATCATCTCCTAGCTGCTCAACAAGAACTTTTTTCTTTTCTTTTTTTCATTTTTTAAAGCCTATCTGTTATCGAAAAATGCTGGAGAAGTTTCTAGGAAACAGTCAGGAAAATGGACCATGAGCAGAAAAATTACAAGACAGAAAGAGCAAGAGGACTAGGCAGAGAAATAAGAGAGGAGACAGGAAAGGGGAATCAAAAGACAGCCCTGAAATTCCAGACAGGAGAGAGACATCAGACATCCCCAGCCTCCCTTCAGGTCTTTTGGGGGATTTTCTACTCCCTGATTTTTGTCACAGCAAACCCACCTGTCATACGGGTAGGGCGCCAGGTACCTGTCCATGTCCTTCTTGTTCTCCTCAAATCTCCTGTGCTCATCAGGGGACACTGCCTCCACACTGATGTCTGTTCATACAGAGAAAACAAACAATGTGAATATCTCCATGGTTTAGACTGATGACTGAAATCAAACAAAACATGTAGGTATGCAAAGATATATAATATATATATATATATATACATATAGCGACATTACTTTATGAATCACCAGCACAGTTTGGCTTCACTGATGGCACATACTGAAGTTGATTTCAACAAGACTTGATCTTTTCCTCAGTTTGCATTGAACCAACTGACACTTGTGGTGTGTGCATACACTGCCCCAAGCAAAACAACAAAGATGACACTGGTACTGGTATACGCCAGGATGAGAGTGACACACTTGATGGCATTATGTAAGTCACAGTTGTGGCGAATGTAGCACATTATCTTTCACTGAGCCAATTTGTAGTGCAAAATCTAAGGGCATTTTAAAGCAAAATACCTTCACATTGTTCTCCAAAGCTGCATACTTGAACTTGGAGGGGCACTCATTTAAAATGCTACGCTTTTTCTTTAAAATACTTGTGTTACTCAACCTTTGTGTTAAAGCCAGAATGGTTCGAATGTAAAACAAGAAACAATGTACACGTGTTACTGGAGTGAAAGTGGGAAGCCAGAATAGCTCATAGTGGGTTCACACAACTGCAGAAGTTTGCAACTTTCCAAAAGTTGCAGATCTTTGCAACTTTTTGAAAGAACAAATGGATGACAAAAAGATGAGTTCAATCAAGTGTAAAAATGTACCCCCAAGCATTTGGGGGGGGGGGGGGGGGGGGGGGGTTATATGCCTGTTCGAACAGTAACTTCACAGAGTAAAGTTTTATTTTTCACAGAATTGTTTTGTATGCACAGTATGGTGCTTTTTACTGCTTTTTATGCACTTCTTTCATGTAAGGAGGAGATAGAACAATCTTTCTTCTTTCACCTGATACCATTCTTTAAATTTTTCATGCTCTAGATTTCTAACAATAAGCCAGTTTCTGACACAAATGGCTTCAATAAGTTGCAGAAATATGCAACTTTTGGGCCTGATTCTGAATCTTTTTGATGCTGTCACAGAAGTTTGCAACACACCATGGTGTTGTCAAACTAAACAAAATGTGATATGAGGGTACAGGACTGACAGAAAAATCTTTCATTATGGTGTGGTTGTTTTTAACAATATGTGCTGTATTTTTTAACAGTAATGTTGTTTTTGACCTAAGAGTAGGTGACATGTAGTAATACATTTTGGGGAAAAGTTGCAGACTTCTGGGATCGTGTGAACCCACTGTTAGACTTGTGATCACAAGGTTGCAAGGTTTAGTTCCTGCAGGAGCAGTGGGAGAATGATCTTTTCCAGGGTCAACTTTCTGTGCAAACTCATATTCTGGTGACTGTTCCACCCCCGTGTTATCGCATAAGCACATAAAAGATCCCAGCCATTCTATGCACCCTACCTATATGGCATTGAATGAAGTGACACTGTAAACTGGTGTATAGTTGCATGGTGTACACAGAATATGCTCCAAGACGGCAGCAGTTTCATGTGGTACCAGCCATGTAACAATCAAATAGGGTTGTAAGTACACCACTTCAGTGAATATTCAAAAATGTACTATAAAAGGCTACAGTCACTCATTCAATCAATCAGTCAAAGTCTGAATTACACTGAAACAGTCAATCAACGTCAAGTGTGATATAATGTATACATCACCTTCAGCTCACCTCTTGTGTGTGTATGTACATGCATGTGTGTGCACGTGTGTATGCATGAGTGCATGCATCTGTGTGTAATGATTACACTGCTTACCTTCCAGATAAGGATCCCACTTCTTGACTAGAATTTCGTGCTTCGTGAAATTGTGGAAAAATCCTGACCTGGGTCCAGCTTGTTTGTCTCGACCCACAGCACTGAAAGAAAAATGCACACCAACAGAGACTGTAATGATGATGACAGCATGAAGCGGTGTGTGGCCAAGGCAACAGTTAAGTACACAATCATTACATACCAATAGAGACTGTAATGATGATGACAGCATGAAGGGGTGTGTGGCCAAGGCAACAGTTAAGTACACAATCATTACACACCAACAGACTGTAATGATGATGACAGCATGAAGCAGTGTATGGCCAAGGCAACAGTTAAATACGCAATCATTACACACCAACAGATTGTAATGATGACGACAGCATGAAGCAGAGTGTGGCCAAGGCAATAGTTAATTTATACACAATCATTACACACCAACAGACTGTAATGATGACAGCATGAAGCAGAGTGTGGCCAAGGCAATAGTTAAATACACAATCATTGCACACCAACATACTGTAACGATGATGACAGCATGAAGAAAAGGGGTGTGTGGCCAAGGCAATGGTTAATTTATACACAATCATTACACACCAACAGACTGTAACGATGATGACAGCATGAAGCGGTGTGTGGCCAAGGCAATGGTTAATTTATACACAATCATTACACACCAACAGACTGTAACAGTGATATGACAGCATGAAGCGGTGTGTGGCCAAGGCAATGGTTAATTTATACACAATCATTACACACCAACAGACTGTAACAGTGATATGACAGCATGAAGCGGTGTGTGGCCAAGGCAATGTTAATTTATACACAATCATTACACACCAACAGACTGTAACAGTGATATGACAGCTTGAAGCGGTGTGTGGCCAAGGCAAGGGTTTAAAATTTTACAAATCATTACGCACCAACAGACTGAAAATGATATGACAGCATGAAGCGGTGTGTGGCCAAGGCAAGGGTTTAAAATTTTACACAATCATTACACACCAACAGACTGAAAATGATGATGACAGCATGAAGCGGTGTGTGGCCAAGGCAATAGTTAAATACATAATCATTACACATCAACAGACTGTAATGATGATGACAGCATGAAGTGGTGTATGGCCAAGGCAATAGTTAATTACATAATCATTACACACCAACAGACTAACAGTGATACAACAGCATGAAGTGGTGTGTGGCCAAGGCAATAATTAATTTAAATATATAATATATAATACATAATCATTACACACCAACAGACTGTAACAGTGATGCGACAGCATGAAGCGGTGTGTGGCCAAGGCAATAGTTAAATACATAATCATTGCACACCAACAGACTGTACCTACTAACAGTGATATGACAGCATGAAGCGGTGTGTGGCCAAGGCAATAGTTAAATACATAATCATTACACACCAACAGACTGTAACTACTAACACTAACACTAACAGTGATATGACAGCATGAAGCGATGTGTGGCCAAGGCAATAGTTAAATACATAATCATTACACACCAACAGACTGTAATGATGATGACTGCATGAAGCGGTGTGTGGCCAAGGCAATAGTTAAATACATAACCATTACGCACCAACAGACTGTAATGATGATGACAGCATGAAGCAGTGTGTGGCCAAGCCAATAGCTAATTTATATACAATCATTACACACCAACAGACTGTAACAGTGACATGACAGCATGAAGCGGTGTGTGGCCAAGGCAATGGTTAATTTATACACAATCATTACACACCAACAGACTGTAACAGTGATATGACAGCATGAAGCAGTGTGGGGCCCAAAAGCCAATAGTTAATTTATACACTATCATTACACACCAACAGACTGTAACAGTGATATGACAGCATGAAGCAGTGTGTGGCAAAGCCAATAGTTAATTTATACGCAATCATTACACACCAACAGACTGTAATGATGATGACAGCATGAAGCGGTGTGTGGCCAAGGCAACAGTTAAATATGTAATCATTACGCACCAACATCATGGCGTTTCTGAGGGAGCAGTTCTTACCTGTAGTACACAAAGTGGACACCAGGGGGAATCATCTTCATGCCACGGAAATTGGGACCAACATTCCAAGAGTTGAAGTCCATGCCAAACTCTGATCCCTCTGGCATGTCTAGAAAGACCAGAATGGCGCCCTCGTCAAACAACACATTGGCTGTCTCCTGGTCCATGACTGGTTTCCTTTTGTTCAGTGTGCTGCACACTGCACCTGCTGCCACCTGGTGTAACAAAAACATATCCCCAGAAATGAACACATGCACAGCTCTTGTGTAATGATTTCAAATTCAAGCATGTATAATGATTTCAAAAACAAAGTCCTCAACTGAAACAGATCTTGCCATACTTTCAATAGCTTCACTGTCATATAATAATTTTATATTATATTATATCATATATAATATATATAATAGCAACTTTAATGTAAATCCACATTGTGAAATGTACTTGCACAAAACATGGTACCGAGACAAAATTTTAGTTCCTAGAAAAGCAGAAAGGCCAAAATAGAAGTTTCCATTAAACTCAGTCAGCTAGCACTGCCAAGAGACAACTGTTTTGATATATATATATATATATATATATATATATATAGTTCTCCTTTTTCAGTTTTTCTCATTTTGTTGTTAAGTTATACGAATAATTGTTTTCATCACCATCTGCACATGTCACAGTGAGTTTTACTGATTTAAAGAATAGCACAGAGCAACAAACACACAACATATGTATTTACAATACATTTCAAATTGGATTCTGTCCTATGGTAAGCCAGTTCAGTTGTATGAGAAGAGGTTTGCTATTTTCTGCTCTATTAAACTTACACAAGTTACAGACAAGATTAGTAGCTGTTTTGTACTTGTTGGAGTGATTTTACAAGTGCCTGTAAACAGGCTGACAGCAGATAGATAGATTTTGTTTTCTAATGCCCAGTAAACCATGACCGTTGTATCTAATCACTATCAGGGCGAATAGCCTGCCAGCAATAATCTAATCTGGACAAAATATATGAACTGTTAGTGCTAGCATCTTGGTTGCATCATCAGCAACATACTGGCAAAAAAAAATTATGCATCTGATTTAAAAATGCGCAGCTTTTCATGTTTCAACAATGTCTCCCTTTCTTGAAAGATAAAGTCTGCTAAAGAGGAAGACAAGGTAGCAGACTGTTCCAGCAAAACCTATGTTCACAGATCCAAACACATAAAACTAAAAGGTTCAAAAGAATGCTATTTATTGGGACAAAAATAAACAATTTGCAAATGTTTGGGGTAACCCCCTTTATCAAGCAACAAAACGACACTTAAAGCATTTAAGCATTAAACTTAAAAATTCTTGTTTCTGATCTATGTTCACAGACTGTTGCAGTGTTGGTGATGTGAAATGACAGAAACTGGGATCTGCAATGCAGTGTCTAAAGAAAAGCAAGAGAAGGTTGGCGGTTTTCTGTTTTGTCCAATATTTAATTTGAGCGTGTTCTCTTCCATCTATAGCCCAATATGTTCAAAACTTGGATATTAATACTATTATTAGTATTAGTATTAATACAGTAGCACAGTCTCAAGATGAGGTGAATGGACCGAGTCATAATTATCAGGCGATTCTGAATCTGACTCTTGAGTGATTGAGGCGTGTCAATGTCGCAGGAATTTCCGACCGCCTCCTTGGATATTACCCATACCTGAATGCCAACGCTTAAACTCTTAAAGTATTTCTGGCTGATCCTTCTCGTCGTGATGAATCGCCCGAACACTGAACGTCCAGCTTCGGCTGCCCCACTTCGTCGTCGCTGCGACGTCGTTTAACAGAGTAGTTTCCCTTTGGCCTGCTCCCAGAGAACGCCAGCGATCTGGTAAACCTACATCGCGATTTTCCGTGAGGGAGACTATACCTAACGCTACACTGTCACCACCAAAACGTCATCCGAGGACATTAAGAACCACCACCAAAATGACTCCTGCGTTGAGACGGGCAGCGATAAGAGCCAATTTAATTATCCATTATCGGTGCAAATGAGGGACATCACAACTTGAAGCCGGACCAGCAGGGGGCTTTCTCAGTCCTACTCCGAAGCCCCCCACTCCTGCGCTCCCTCCCCCCACCCCTCCCCCCGGCTTTTTGCTTTCCTTTTTCTATTCTTTTTCACTTTCCCCATTCTTAACTTACTTTCATTTCACCTGTCTCTTCCTCACCTCTTCCGCCTTTGTTCTTGCGGCTCTTCCCTTGTGTGTGTCAGTGCCGTGCCGGCGTGTCAGTGCCGCGGCATGTCAGTGTGTGTTGTGTAAAGGTGTATGGAGAAAATGCCCATTGTCATGTGTGTACAATTGTACCAAATATAATGATTAAAACTTTTTGGAAGAAAAAAAAATCATTATCATTGTTCAGTGTCAGTCGTTGTTACTGACTCACGGCGGTGTTGCCGTTTCACCCGGTACAGTGACGATGCATGACCGATACGCCGCGGCCGGTAGTACTGGCATGCAGATTAGCAGGGACAGATTGTGAGAATAAGCAGCTGCCTAAAATATTAATCCTTGTGTAATAAAGTTCTGAATTCTCGAAAGAAAAAGAAAAAAAAGAAGAAGAAGAAGAAGATCAAACTCCAAGCACTGGTTTACGACATCCTCCCTTCAAGAGGAACTTAGATGCCGGAAAGCGATGCTCGGATTGTGGGCGCGCGCCGCTTCCGCTGATTCTTATCATGTCACGTGTTTGTCGCGACAAGCTTACTTTTGTCGCGACAAACACGTGTTTGTTGAAACAAAACACGTCTCTTGTCGCAACAAAAGTATGCTTGTCGCGACAAAAGACGTGTTTTTTCACTGAAGGAACACGGCTTGAAGCGATCGCGCGGAGTCAGTGATGTCCCCTGACTGTTTGCTTCTCCAACCACGCGGCAAGCCCGGTGACTGAACCGGTAGGCAGAGGGACCTCGGTTCGAATCCGCTTCTGCTCTCCTTTCTCTTCAAAAGCTGTGGTCTGTGGACACTGTCTCAGTTGTAACTTTGTCCCTCACTATTAATGAAAGATTACAATGGCCGCTGCCCATTTTAACCAGTGCAGGAGTCATTCCGGTGATGTAGCCGGCGTTATGAGTAATCTCCCTCAGTCTTCCCCCAGGCACCTCCTTCCCCTCGTCCCTAATAAGCCTTAAGGTTTCTGTGGACGGTTAAGCACCATGTTTACTACTTACTGCGGCAACTGAGCCACCATTCTGTCAGTATGTTGAATTGAGGCCGTGATGCGGCCATGTTGTGAAGCAAATAATTTTCAAAAAAGGGCCACAAGAGAGATCAAATGGAAAGGCAATACCTTTCCCCTGTATGTGGTTGTTTGTTTTGTTTATCTAAGACTAATGCTATCCAACGACTGAAAAAAGTGTTGATGTTTACCACGCTATCTGACTAGTTCAGCCTAGACTCTAGACGCAACTTTTAGCGCCGCCGGGAAAGGCGTCGCCGGAAAATCGAAAACAAATCAAAAACATATATATTTGCGAGTCCTTGTACAAGCCGGTACACAACGTGTGTGTGTGTGTGTGTGTGTGTGTGTGTGTGTGTGTGTGAGTTCCAGTACGGTGTCAGTGTGCCCTTGCTGTAGTATCTCTGGTCAGTCAGTGTCATAGGCAGGGAACTGAGTCAGTCTCGGTGTCATGGAGATGACGCCGGTTAACTCCACCTAATTGGCTGCCGTAAAGACTAGTACACGACCTTCCAAAATGGAAATGTGAGTCATGATTAGTAGACATAATTTACGGCTGTTACCTGCCAGTGCCACCCTTTTGTCACAGTAAAAACATCATTTCCTCTGCCCTGTACCCCACGCAGCCGGTTTATGGTTGACGTTGAAGTCACAAAGCCCCCCCCCCCCCCCCCCCCCCTTCCCGGCCGTTCAAACGGTTGTCGAAAGTTCTCGATTCTCATCAGATTACGCCTGTAGAGGTCGCTGATCACAAGCGGGAACCTAAAGGGTGCCCAGCCACATACCCTGCTACAGGTTTTCTTTCTGCTTTTCTGACTTTTTGCTTAATGTCCTCAGATGCTAAAGAGCATAATTATTAGGGACAATCTGTAAAGCAGCTGAGCCTGTCTTGGATATAAAAATAGTTGAAACCAATGGGCCGGGATGGCCGGGGGATGGGAGATGAGATGAGCTTGGTCCACTTGCGGATCAATACTTGGATCGGGATATACCGAAAATCGCTGGAACAAAAGGGGAGTGAGGGGTTGGGGTAGAGATGAAATGGGTCCACCTGCGGATCAATACTAGCGTCAGAATGTTGGGTCGTCTTGGCTGTATTGGCCCGGGGGCGTTCTCTCACAGGGGTCCGGTTAAAAAATCAGTTGTCGTCCACAATTTACAGTTACTAAACTGGGCTGCAGATAAGAACCTTGCACAACATGTAACTTGTGTACAAACGGAACACAACACGAAGTATGTACAGTTAAAAACTTCGAAGACGCACATGGTCGTTTAAAAACACTTGTAGTAAAAATGGGCCTGTAGTCAGGCCGGGATAAAAAAAAAAATGGGTATACTGTCAGGTCCGGAATCAGGTCCGGCAGACTAGAGCTGGGTGCAGGAAACACGGAAACGTTCGTCCCTTCCTCCGCCGCCGGGATTAACCCGAGCATCGGGAAAGCGTTAACGTTGCCGGCGGTAGTCCCGCATACTACAGGTAGGTTGCCAGTGGACAGGTGTAGACCAGTCTGGCTGCAGCCCGTAAGAGGCTCCAACCTTCACGCTGGTCGCACACTGCCAGGTTTTTTGTACACAAGGGGAGTCCCATGCTGTGTAGCTTCAGAGTTCAGGAGCTGTGTGAAAGTCGAGGTGGCCGTCCTGGGGCTTTCCGTCCTGATGAGCCTTACGGTTTCTGTGGATGCAAAGCAACATTGAACCGTGCTTCGGCATTGGTCACAATTTGTCCCTAATATGTCAACTCAGACATCTGAGGACATGAAGCTCTACTTCACTGTGTAGCTTCCCAGTCAGGGGCTTGAAACGGTCTGAGCATGTGGTGCAGGCGAACATCACGTGCAGTGAAACGAGACGCCCATCCCACACTCACACTCCGTTGGTACGAACATGCATCTCCAAACGCCCACGTGCAGACGATGCATGCGAGCTAGGTAGGTCGGCACTCCGGCGAAGAAAACTCCTGCCCTGCAGGGGGGACTCAGTGAGAGGTATTGTTCCAAACTCCAAGCACTGGTTTACAACATCCTTCCTTTGGAGGAGGATGCCGGAAAGCGATGCTCGGAGTGTGGTATCGTCCCACTCCTTGGCCGTGGCCCTTGAGTGGAACTCCTTCTCCTCACTGCTTCCACGCCTGCTTGGTTAGCTCCGCGTATACGTCGGCCAGGCCGATTTTCGTCGACACCGTCAAGGCTGAGCCAACTGCTCTGGCTCCTCTTTTTGCTGATCTGATCCGCCTTCTCGTTGCCCGAGAGGCAGACGTGCGCTGGTAACCACTGGAAGCGAACTTCCGTACCGCGGGTAATCAGCTGATGAGTAGTTGTCAAAATCTCACGCACAAGATCCTCCCGCGCGTTTCGAGAATCACAATCAGCATTTTCATTGTTGATTTCAGCCGTTTGCAGGAAAAATTGCACTTTACACGAAAACGACAGGATATTATTATGTTATTAAATATCTCATGCGTGATATGATGAACTATTACTGTCTAAGAGTATTTAGAAGCCGCGTTAGAAGGATAGGAAAACACTGGCCCGGTTTTTCTGTGTTCCGAACCAGAGTGCATGGTTGTTTCGATGCTGTGCTGTGCCGTGTTCCGATCCAGAGCACCTTCGTGAAGATCGTTCCTTTTGACAATGGGCGACTTAGCTGCGGATCGCCCCGCTTGGTGGCGCTGGGCATATTTGGGGCTTTGACAAAGCTGAAGTCAGCTGCAAATGATCTCCCCTACACTAGCCAGGTGGCGCTGGGCCTATTTGGGCAGTGCAATGCTCAAGCCAACAATGATATATCCAAGTCAAGCTTACTTTATAGATTGTCCCTAATATGCTTTTAGCATCTGAGGACATTAAACAAAAACTCAACAACAAAAAGCCAGCAAAGTCGCTCATTAAGTCATGCCAGACAGGTTACTTACGAGGTCTGAGGATTCCATGTTACAGATGGTGATGTCTGCAGTGACTGAGGGGAGTGTAATGGATGACTCTGCCGAGATGGAAGTAGAAACAACTGGCCATCCATTCATGACTTCTACTCCGCAAAAAAAGAGTGCCTATCGAGCGACATCTCTGCCCAGAATGCGGAAAATCATATGTGCAGAAAAGGAACCTGGTCCGCCACAGGAAGCAACACCACAAACTGGATGATGGACCTCGTTTCCCTTGTTCACAGTGTGATAAGAAATTTACCATGTCTGATGATCTACATTCTCATATGAACAGTGTTCATCTGAAGAAAAACTCGTTTTGAGTGTTTGTGACTTGATTTGGAAATTAAATGACAATAACAAGAGGATCGGGTGTGTGTGTGTGTGTGTGTGTGTGTGTGTGTGTGTGTGTGTGTGTGTGTGTGTGTGTGTGTGTGTGTTAATCATAGCACACTTTACAGAACAATTAATCACAATTAGTTCAGGTTCTTCAAGAGGATTAGATCTCGGCAAATTGATCTCTCTCTCTCTCTCTCTCTCTCTCTCCTCTCTCTCTCTCTCTCTCTCTCTCTCTCTCTCTCTCTCTCTCTCTCTCTCTCTCTCTCTCTCTCTCTCTCTCGCATCTTCATAGTTATATCACAAGTTTGAGTTAGCTGTTCTTGCATTGTCAGGCCCCACACAGCCCAGCAAAGGCGCGTGGAGTGCGTCAGCATTTCAAGACAGATGAAACAAAGACACTGCCACACCATGCACAGGGCTTGGCATTGACGTAGAGTAAAGCAGTACATTTCGTGCCATTCGAGTGCCTGCAAATGGCATTATGACACTGCCAAAAACAGAAAGACATTTGTTCTTGTTGATTTTGGCAGTGTGTATGAATTGTTAGAATGAAGATCTTTTGAACAAATTTACAATGCCGCAAATCGAATTTTGCTATGTAAATGTGTTTCGACTGCGATCTGTTACAGAGTGAAACAGGCTACGTTTAACGTCTTTAAATAAGTTTGAAAGAATCTGCTGACTTGCTTTG
>JABMCL010000188.1:1382500-1412500 GCA_018857735.1 Alviniconcha marisindica | reverse complement strand
CTCTCTTACAACTTAAAACTGACCACATAACACCTCTGTTTCAATTTCTCCACTGCCGGGCTTCCAATCCAACAAAGAACTTCAGTACAAGATAAACACTCTCTGCTATAAGTGTATCACTGGCACTGCGCCGTCTTATCTCTGTTACTGTCTTCAATTTTACACTCCCTCCCGTACTCTCCGCTCCGCTTCTGATACTCCCAGCCTCCAGATTCCTCGCTCCAGACTCTCCGCTGTTGGTTCCCGCGCCTTTTCTGTTTCCGGATCCATCAACATGGAATGACCTTCCCCTTCCTCTCCGTCAGAAACCCTCTCTGGACCCATTCAAATCTAATCTAAAAACATTTCTTTTTCCCAAAATTGTAGACCTGTCATGTTTTCTGTTCCGTGCGTCTCAGTTTATCCATTCCAAGTCTCCCGGGCGTTTGCTGCCCGTTTTAAGCTGTGTATCATTGTATTTAGCTTTGTATAGTCAGAACGCTTGTGTGTGCGGGTGCCTCTGTGTGTGCGTGTGTGTGTGTGTTGCGTGTGTGTGTGTGTGTGTGTGTGTGTGTGTGTGTGTGTGTGTGTGTGTGTGTGTGTGTGTGTGTGTGTGTGTGTGTGTGTGTGTGTGTGTGTGTGTGTGTGTGTCATGTGTGTGCTTGCGTGCGCGCGCGCGCGCTTACAATAGTCTCAAGGGACAAGATTTTGCGCTTTAAAAAAAAAAGCACAATTTTAATTAAGACAGGGTTCTCATTTAGTCCTTTTGTGTCTTTAATTTTTTTTCTTCTTCTAAAAAACAATTAAAAAAATTTACGTTATTAACCCATTCTTTTTCAGAAATGTCTTCAATTTTTGAGAGAGACAGGCTTTTCAGTTTTACGTGTGGCCCTTTCAAGCTTGACTTATTACATAACTGACTCATAATGTTGTTAGGGCCTGCACACACACACACACACACACACACACACACACACACACACACACACACCACACACACACACACACACACACACACACACACACACACTGATGACACACACACACACATACACACACACACACACACACACACACACACTGACACACACACACACCAAACATAGACCTCTCATCACTCTGACATAGACCTCTCATCGCTCTGAAACAGGCCCATCACACTAACCCATATGATTCTATGAAATTACTTCATGTGATATCACAGGACCAGCCGAGAACAAAATAGAAAGAAACAAATAAAAAGTGAAACCACACGCACAAATTTCGAAAAAAGTGCACTTCAAAATGAGCAGTAACAAAAATAATCAGTCGGACGAGCACCACTGAACATCGGCGTTTGTTTACACTGATTCGCGTGTGGTGCAACTTTGTCTCCCCTAATATATCATGTACACAGCTGCCGCTTGGGGCGCTTCAGTCGCGTAATGTGATCCACGCGTTTTACAGTGTAGCCGCTGTGCGGGATGCATGATCTTTGTGTAGCTTACTGTCTTTGGTACAAGTCAGAGCCACAGCCACGTGACGCTTTATGTTTTAAGACTTGAATATCCGCAGTTCAGTCAGCGAAATATAGTTTTCGAATTTTAGTCAGTCTCTCCCGGCATCAACGTTACTGTTCATGATGAGATATAAAACGGTGTTCATAAACCATAACTATGATTCAGTCTACCAGACAGCCGCGGCCGGTCAGTCTAGCCCTGCGACGTCGAGTCAGTGTCACACAAGGTGGCTGAACGGGAGCGCTAAACCGTTGTAGGCGCGGCGGAGTGGTTCATTCAGTCGTTCTGCATCGGTGTTCCGGCTGGGACTCGTTCTGTTTCAGATCAGTCTATTCCGAGGGTGCTAACGACTGGGAATTTATGGCCAAGAGGCTGGCCGCTTTTTTGGTCCGAGATTTAGTCCGCAGTGAATGGTCGCACCGCCGCTGACTGCTGCGGCTGCCCGCGACAGCTACGTCACATCAGTCACCATCGTTTCAGCTTGAGCGATCGTCACGTATTAGGCTATATGCTTGGCGGGTCCTGGCAATATGAATGAAAAGCTGAAGAAAAGCTCAGTGTTTCTTACTGAAGCTCTTTGCCAAAAGGCTTGTGGGGAGAAGTGTGTGTGTGTGTGTGTGTGTGGGGGGGGGGTTAGTGAAAACTAATAGTTCCATCTCAAAAGTTGATTCAGTCCAACGATTTTGGTTTTGATTGTGCTGGCACTGACGTGATAAGCATACGGTGAGCGGTTCATAACTGACTCAGAGAGAAACGCGGCGTGATATAATCTGAGTTGTCATAGCTGACAGCTTTCGGAGTAACTTGACCAATTATGGCGTAACCAATTATGGCAGGAAAGCGGAAAGAACAGAAAGTAGCACAACGTACGGTTGGTTCGGCTGTCCTCATTTCGTCTTCGCTAAGGCCGGGTTCAGTCAGTTATGGACACACCCTTGTGGCCGCCGTTTGTCCCTCCCATAATCATTTAATGAAACATTAAAATGGTTCTTAGACGCTGCTCACTCGTAATGCAGAAATAATTCTGGTCATGGCGACGATGTAGCATAATGTATAGAGAAACAGTTCCCAGCCCCCCCCCCCCCCACCCCCCCACGCATACACCCACCTCCCTTCTACATCATGGGATGGGTTTTCAGTCGGTCCGCCAGTACCGACCTCTCCGGAACTCGGCGTTAGTGGTCTACGTGCGTTTCCGACTTAACACCACACCGCCTGCGAGCGAGAGACATTGTGAGCCACGTAGGATTAATTAGCATAACTGGTCGCTGCCCACATCACGCAGCACACCAGCCACTCACCGGCACTGTGAGTGTCCATCCAGTGCTCTGCTGCCACCTTCTCTGCTGCCAGTCTGAAACCGGAAGCGAACTTACCATATTAGTGAAGCCTCAGGTTGTTATTACCAGTACTCACAATGGTTTCCCGCATATCGGCATTCCTGCACATCAGTGCTCAGTCGTAGAATAACGTAGTGCTGTACCCCGAACTGATACACAATGCAGGGGGGGGGGAAGGAAGAAGAAGAAGAAGAAGAGAAGAATGAAAAATAGGAGATGCTCATGCTAAACTGTAACTGATTCCAAGGATTTTCTTTTTTCTTTTTTGTTAGTGTTTGTCAGTGTCTATGCATTAATTTTGTATGCTTAGGCGTCCCACAGCTGACTTGTACACCATACGCCGGGGCGGATTTCCCACTACCCAGTTTGCCAAGGCGGGCGCCAGACGATACCCGACAAACATCATCATGGTGAGATTTGAACACTGACTCGTGACGGGGCCTCGGCCACTCGGCCCGCCTTCCTTGGTCGTTGGTCAGCTGCACTAGGACGGCCACATAATTCAGTATTTGCAGCTTAAATTAAACACACACACACACACACACACACACACACACACACACACACACACACACAATAACAACAAAACCTTAAAGGTATGGGTTCGCAATGACCCACTGATCACGACGTCCGTCGCCGGCGGGCGTCTCAAGTTAGTCGTTGTCAGTTGATGATGATGTCCGTGGCGTTTAATGTCGTCAGATGTCGCGGGGCTGACATATTAGGGACAATCTGTAACTGAGTACTGACTCTTCAAATTAACAATCAGTGTGGGGGAAAAACGGGACTGAAGAGGAAAAAGTCGCCGCTTCACTGAGCTTCACGGTACGTGTCACCATGTTCCGCACAGCATCCAGGTGCTTCCTCGGTTGTTCTTATTCAATTGTTAAAGTACAACCGAAGTTTAGTGCAAGCGTAAACACAGACACCGTGTATCCGCGTTCCGAAGTTCGTTGCAGCCCGAACTTCCCGTTACAGCGGAGCATGCAGAAGCAGAACATCGATCCAGATAAACTACATCGATTTATGTCAAATGTAGATATTGCACTTCTAACAGATCATCATGGTTGGAACGGGGAAGCTTTCCCGTGTCCTGTGGTGTAAATTTCGTGACATTTGGTTCCTTGTACACCTCACAATCAACATTTTCATTCTTGATTTCGAACTTTTGCAGGCAAAATGTCACTTTCTTCAAAAACGCAATCATTTGGTGCCTTTTGGTTATTGTCATTATGTTATTAAATATCTCAAGAGTGATATGATGAACTATTACTGTCTAAGAGTATTTAGAAGTCGTATTAGAAGCATAGGAAAACACTCGCCCGGTTTTCTGTGTTCCGAACTAGAGTGCATGGCCGCTGCCGCTCCGATGCTGAGTTGTGCCATGTTCCGATCCAGAGCACCGTCAGGGCGATTTTTCTTCTTGCCAATTAGTATAAGCCATGCCAGACAGTTTATTCAGTAACGAGGTTTGAGGATTCAGCCTTACAGATTGAGTCGAGCAACGTCAATCTTATGGAACTTCTTCGTCAATTTTCGCCGAATAGATATATTACACCTCGTTGAAACAAAGACATCTCGTGTCATGTTGAGTAAAAATTGAATAACAAATAACGAACTTTGCAACAAAATCCCATTTTGAACATAAAGCATAGAAAAATGCAATCCTTTTGAGCGTTTGTGACGTGATTAGTGAATTAAGTGATAATAACAAGAATCGGATCGGACGTGTTTTTTTGTTTGTTTTTGTTGTTTTTTGTTTGTTTTTGTTGTTTAGTTTTTTGTTTTGTTTAATATGTTAACATACTTTACAAAACAATTCATCACAATTAGTTCAGTTCTTCGAGAGGATTAGATCTCGGCAAATCATAGATCTCTCTCTCTCTCTCTCTCTCTCTCTCTCTCTCTCTCTCTCTCTCTCTCTCTCTCTCTCTCTGTGCACCCCCTCTCTCTCAAATATGTACAATTATATGTATCCATATTTCATAGTTATATCACAAGTTTGAGTAGTTGTTCTTGCACTCTCAGGCCCCATCCAGCCCAGCAAAGGTGCGCGTGGAGTGCGACAGCATTTCAAGGCAGATAGACAAAAATATCGCCACACAGCTTGGTATTGACATAAACCAGTGCATCTCGCGCCATTCTGATGCCTGCAGATGGCAGCATAACATTTCCAAAAACAGAAGGACAATTTTATGTTCTGGGCAGTGTGTATGAATTGTTAGAATGAAGATCTTTTGAACAAATTTACAGTGCCACAAACCGAAATTTGCTATGTAAATGTATTTTGACTGCGATCTGTTACATAGATAGATAGGCTTTAATGTCTTTGAATAAGTTTGAAAGAATCTGCTGACCTGCATTATTACTAATTCTTACGTCGATGACCATAATTATGTATGTAACACAACTGGCTTCGATAATTCGAGCACAGTAGCAAATGGGCCGCAGCAGGCTACTCAGATGTGTGTGACAAGATTCCAAAACGAACAATATTGTTTGTTGTAAAATAATTGTTGTTGTTTTTTCGCTAATTATGCGATCAAGGTTGTCAAGGTTCACTCATGAACACACACACACACACACACACACACACACACACACAACCACACACACACACACACACACACACACACACACACACACACACATTTTATTCATGGTGAACCATTTTAGCGTTTCAATTTCAATTTTTCACTGATATAGTAAAACTGAGTGGTTAAAATAAAGAATGTAAACGGCCTTACTTCGTCTCCTCTACATAGTAGGCTATGCTATATAATTGTGTATACCACATCAACACGCACGCACGCACGCACGCGCGCGCGCGCACACTACACAACAACACATTGCATGTGTGTGTGTGTGTGTGTGTGTGTGTGTGTGTGTGTGTGGGCAGTTGCGCGCACGCGAGTGTGTGTGTATGTGTGTGTATGGTTGTGTGTGTGTGGTTGCGTGTGTGTGTGTGTGTGTGTGTGTGTGTGTGAATGGAAGGGCGACATATAGCTATAGAAATACGTCGGGTTTCTCCCGCAAAAGGAATTCGTACTACGCTCTAATAAATCTGAAATAAAAGCTCAGGTGCCAGTGCCCAAACAAAAAAGTCCGTAAAATATTCGTTAGAAATCATGAATAAGAATCTGTAGCAAATAAAAATGACAATACCCATCAAGTATCTTCGCGTTTCAAAGAGAAAAAACAAAAAACAAACTCAAAGTAAGTCGTCATACTCAGTCTTTTTGATTACAGTCAAACTTAAAGTGTTCCAATGAAAATTGTGGCTAAAGTCCACTGCAACACCACGAGAACCAGTGGGGGCTAGATATGTCTTTATCCCAACCACAAAACCAAATTATAACATGATTTGTGCTTTTTCACACAGCTTCTAGTGCTACTTTGTTACAACTACTGCAAAGGGATCTGTTGCGGTTGCCACATCGAGGCTTGACATATGAATGTCAGAATGAACTAAAAGGAGCATCTTGGGGCAGTAAAGTGGCTAAAGAAGGCACAGATTCGTCTTGCTATGATGCCCCAGCTGAATCCCTCTGTATGTGAAACGTACGAAGCACTTGTTGCAAGAGTAAGGAAGACGAGCGTGCATGGTCTTGAAGACTTCCTCTACTGCTTTTGAAAAAACTTTCCCTCAGTGACCGCGTACGTGGACTAGGGCGTTTACCGTGCATGAATGACTCCCTGGCTCAAGGTTTCCCTTGTATGCAAATAATCTTTCCCTTGTATGCAAATAATCTTCTGCAGGCCCTCACACTTAAAGGTTTTTATCTTCAGATGAACACTGTTCATATGACAAGGAAGATCATCAGACATGGTGCAGTTCTTATCACACAGCGAACAACTGAGGGAAGCGAGGTCCATCATCCAGTCTTTGTGGTGTTTCCTGTGGCGGACCAGGTTCCCTTTCTGCACATACAATTCTCCGCATTCTGGGCAGACATGTCGCGCGACAGGAACTTTTTTTTTCTTTTTTTTTCGGAGTAGAAGTCATGAATGGGTGGCCATTTGTCCACTTCCATCTTGGAAGAGACATCCTTTACATTCCCCTTAGACACTGTGGACACCTCCATCTGTAACATGGAATCCTCAGACCTCGTAAGTGACCTGTCTGGCATGACATAAGTTAGTAATTGTCAAAAGAAACAATCCCCACGAAAGTGCTCTGGACTGGAACATGGCACAGCTCAGCATGGGAACAGCCGTGCACTCTGGTTCGGAACACAGAAAACCCCGGGGCAAGTCAATGTTTTCCTATCCTTCTAACGCGACTTCCAAATACTCAGTCTTTGACAGTGACAGTTCATCACGTCACGCATGAGATATTTAATAACATAATGATAATAACCAAAATGCGCCAAGCGATTGCGTTTTCCTGTCGATTTTGAGGAAAGTGTAATTTTGCCTGCCAACGGCCAAAACTGATGAAAATGTTGATTGTGAGGTGTACAATAAATGTCATGAAATTTACACCACAGGACACTGGGAAAGCATCCACGTTCCAACCGTGATGATCTGTTAGAGGTGTAATATCTATATTTGACGTAATTCGGTGTAGTTTATCTGGGTCGACGAGTTTTGCTTCTGCCTGCTCCGGCTGGGCCTCGCTGTAACAGAAAGCTCTGGCTGAAAACTTCGGAACCCGCATACACGGTGTGGTCAGAAAGGCCGGTGATTTCTGTCTCTCTGTGTGTCACCGCTGTGTCATGTTTACGCGCGTGCTTGGGCGTAAGGTTGCTTCTACAGTTATATTACTTATTAGTACCCAAATCTTCCGCGTCACGGTCAGCGCCCTCTGAGTGCCCTGGCTTCAGTGGCGTAACCCAATCTCAGTGGCAGACTGTTTGGAGGAACTGAGGTGCCGGAAAGCGATGCTCGGAGTCAAACTCCAAACACTGGTTTACGACATCCTTCCTTCAACCACTGCCGTATTTAGTTACGCCGCCATAGGGTCCAGAAAACTGTCAGCTAACGAGCAGTTTTTTTGTTGGATCTCAAACAGTAGTAAGTTTACAAACACCTCAGATTATACCAGACTTTTGTTTCAGTTATAACTGACCATGTAGCTAAGTTAAGCCAGCTCAAATAGAACCAGAATCGTTTGAATCGAGACGGAACTCTTTCTTTTCTTTTACCCGGGGTGGATGCGTCTCATGCCTATGCACGTGCTTGGGCGCTAGGAACTGAAGTAAGTAAGTAAGCATGGTGCTTAACGTCCACAGAAACCATAAGGCTTATTAGTAGGACGCGGGGCTGGGCGCTAGGTTGCTTCTCAGTGCAGTCTTATTAGTACCCAAACCTTTCGGAGGACGCTGACCGCGTCGGTGGACAGCTGCGCGAAGATAAAGAGTGCCCCTTCAGTGGCGGCATAACTAAATCTGGCCGAGTTTGGAGGAAGGTGCCGGAAAGCGATGCTCGGAGTGTGAGGAGGGTTATCAGTGCGAGTCAGTGGAGGCGGGTGGTGGGGAGGAATAAACTGATAAAAAGGGGAAAACTGTCCATCGGGTCCAACTTTTTCCACATTTCGGTCGCACGGCTTACTGTTTGGCCGAATTCACTTCAGCCTAAAAAAGCTTGCACTCTCAGTCTCTCTCTCACGGCCCCCCTCTCTCACTCTCTCTCCGCGGCTCCGGCCGGCCCGGCTCTCTCGACTGACTGATCTATTTCAGACTGACTTTGCAGAACCGGCTTGCAGAATCATTTTTTTTTTTTTTTAATTATGACCAGGCCCCAATGTAACCTTCAAAATCTGCATCAGTTGTGCCCCTACGAAATCACTCAGTCTGGTGAAAACCAGCGAACCGGCTACCCGGACTGAGTCAGTCACTGACAGGACCCGCCGCTAGGCCGTTTCAGTTCAAATTTTCGTTCGAACATTCGTGAGGGGATCCGCCAAACACTAACGGCATAAAAGGTTAAAAAGAACGCTGTTTATTAGAACAAAACAACTTTTTCACGGCCGATTTACGCCTATTGTTTAAGTGTCGCTTCAGTGTGGGACAATAAGGGGCTCGCGGCCCCAAAATTCGCACGTTCCGTTTTATCTCAGTAATAGCAAAAAATGAACAGCGTTCTTTTTGAACCATTTATGTGTTTGGATTTTGTTTTAGAACTCTGATGATGATGATGATGATGATGATGATGATGATGATGATGTGGGGGCTTAACCCCTTAACTGCCCCAGCACGTACAATTTCCAGGCTGAAAAGTGACTAGCATACGCGCCTGAAAACAATGTATTTCCTGCTCCTATAACGAATCTAATTTCAATAGTGTGGGTTTTGATCAAAATCCTTTCACATGCTAATGCGAAAAACATACAAAAAGGCTTAAGGATTTCAAATTTCCTACTTTTATTGGTTGTTTTCAAGTGACACCATGGCAGTGAAGGGGTTAATGTCCTTGGATGTCGAGCTGACATATCGTTCACAGGGACAATTTAGAACCCTCAGTAGCAGACGTCAGTCACGAGGTTCCACGCGGAAACTGATGAAGAACAAGGCAAGAAGCACTAAATTTGGACACTAAAAGTGAAAATTACCCATAAATTACATGTAATCCGTGCCAGCGTCTGATAAAAGGCTGAAGTTTATCTTCGGCTTTGGTCACATGTTTTCGACCGTGACAGGCAAGTCGTCTCACTTCGGCATCGAGTTTCCGAAGATCTCCGAACGTTTCCGACTTTGCGAAACACGTGAATCCGCATGTGAAACAAAAACACATAATCAATACTGCTGTAAAATATTAATGTTTAAATACTGAACATACCCGTATTAGATAGCAATCCCATGAATGTATGATTTAATACCGATCCGCGCTAATTTGAGCGGTTTAAGTGAAGTTGGCCTGAAAAAGAAAAAGAAACCGCCCGATTCCACATCGGAGGAAAATAGCGATCACGTTCCCGTACTTGCAAAGGGGCGCAACTGTGTCAACGAAGCCACAGAAGAAAACATGTCAGTCGTGCGTTTACCGTGAAAACGTTTGGGCTGTCTTTGTTACAGTTATTAAGAGGCTCAAGGGTCAGTTATGCTGTACTGCTTACAAGGATACTTTTCGTGAAATTCCAAGAGTTCACAGGAAGAAATATCATTGGTTTGGCTGGTTGACTGAACCGTCGGAAGACACCCGCTTTCTGCTGTTCGCCCAGAGCCTTGTTGACCTGAAAGTTTTAGGAGTGCGTGCTCGTCTACACCAAAAAAGCGGTATTAAAACTCGGCATTCGATAGACGAGTAGCTGTCTAAGGTAAGTGGTAACGGTAAAACGGTAGTTAAACAAATCGCTTGGTGACAGGAATATCGCAGGCGTGGTTCGACTTGAACTGTCTTCAAATCCGTCAAGGCTATGGACACTAAGTAACTTGATTGAGCCTGGGCGAGTATTAGGATAATAGGAATTCCATTTTCCCACTAGGCCTAATCTGGATTTGTCTGACTGCACTGCTAAAGTTACAGACCTGGTGACATTTACTGCGAAAAAGGGGAAGTCACAAACAGTTAAAAAAATGCAGCAGGATTATAATGTATTTGACCCACACTCAGGTGTTGGAAAATAAAACATCACATAAAAAGAAATTTTTGATGTCAGGTTCAACAGGTAAGTGAGTTGATTAGGAAGAATGTACCCAAGAGATACTTTGGCTCAATGACTTTATGGACAGTTTTTTTTAATCAGCGCCAGTGTGTTTTGGAAGTGACTGATAACACCAATAAAGTGAGTTTTAGAGTCAGTATTTGCTATATATATATATATATATATATATATATATATATATATATATATATATATAATATATATATATACACAACACATATATATATATATACATGATTCTGTGCTAGTCAATCTATTTTTAGTATATATATATATATATATGAGTAAATATTAGTGTCATCAGTCCCATCCAAAATGTTCAGTTTTCTTTTTGTTTGTGAGACAATCCTTGAAAACTCAATAAGAACAACAGCAACAAAATCATACATTCAGGATGAGCAACATCTGTTTATTCTTTTGACTCAGTATTTTAGACAAAAGTAACATTTCAAGTCAAAAAAAAGGAAAACTTGTGTCATCATCACATCCGCAACAGTCAACAAGTGAATAGTTCACTTTTTCAAATCCAGGAAAACTCAATCATCAAAATATACAATATATATATATATATATATATATATATATATATATATATATATATATATATTATATACAAGATGAGCAAAATCTGTTTATTCTTTTGACTCAATATTTTAGACAAAAGTAACATTTTAAGTCAACAAAAAATGAAAAAGAAAATTTGTGTGCGCAAACATCTGCAAACCAAACATCCATAGCAGTCAAGTGAACAACTCGCTTTTTTAAACCATTAATTATTTACATCAGTTCAGTTTCAAAACACAAGCCACTAAATCACAAGTTTGTCTAATTCACTGTTACTGTGTTAATGTTACTAATTCACTGTAACAGTGTAAGTGTTACAGCATTAAAAACCCAGTCTGTCAGTCTCTGCACAGTAACACATAATTTGGTGCTTGTCTATATTCCACAGGCACTCAGCACAGAAACTTTAGAAAGGGTGACCCAATTTTAGTCTGTGGGCCTACACAGCTAATGCAAAATACAGAGAGGATTTCTGTTTGAACCAAATGCAAATAAATGTAGCATCTTATTCTTGATTTTGTTCGATAATGAATTCACAAGGTGGAATATTGTGATAATGACAGCATCATAAAATCTTGCTAACTGGTATTGTACATGTACTGTTTAAAGCACTCAAATACCCCAGAACAAAAGCGAAGTTATTTGTATGAGCTTGTAGCATGCACAATGTCAGGGTTATAACTTTAAAAAAGATGACAAAGTTATGATGGAAAAACAACAACAAAAAATTCCAAATGAATTTTCATTTTAGTTAATGTACATACCAGTGTGAATACACTCAGTCCTTTTGGGCTAGGTTTGAGAGATGGTTAAAAGAAAAATGTTCTAATTGTGATCAATTTTTAATAAATCACACTCATTCATTTAGGACGCAATGGAAAAACAAAAAAACGCAGGATGCCAATTATTAAATGCAGACTGAACAACCTTAAGAACAACCTTAAGCCCACACTGAAAGCCTTTAAAATAATTTGAAATATATTTACAAAGTTGATATATTATGCATGTGTTCATTTAAAGGAAATGACAGAATGTTACAATTAGCCATGTATAAAAGTTAAAAATAAATAAAAGTTAAATTCAGCAATGTAACAATCTCATTCATGCAATGTAACCCAACACACACACACATACACACACACACACACATGCACGCATTCAACACATGCAGGCATGCGCACACACACACACATACACACACACACACAGATGTTGGCTTATGACCACCTGTCAGATACAGAAATCCTTCCCTGTCTCCATCTCCTCCTCCATCTCCGTGTTTTATAATTCCAATTCCAGGATCTGGCTGAGAGGTTGGGGTAAGCTGGCACAGAAGTGAGGGAGACTGGTGGCCACTGCTTGTAGCATGGTGTGATGGAAGTTGTATTATAATAATTATGGTTTAATGTTTTAATTATTCGGGTATGACAGACTCTTCTTTTGTGTGTTCGGCAGGAACACACTGAGTTGGCTTCCAGGGCTACAGCAAACTGGCAGGTTGCATGGTCCATCTCCTGCGCTTGGCCCAATGGACAAGCAACCACTATCCCAGCCACAAAACACGAGTAGTACCAAGATCAGCGCAGACTCCAACTATGGTTCCCTAAATACCGAGTAAGTACTTCTCTGCATGATGACCCCAATTCTCCAGTACATTAATGCTGATGGCTCATGGCATTTGCTTGTCTCATCATGCTGAGAGTACAGGAGAATATTATGTCCATGGTAACTGACTGCCTAATTGTGGGGAGATTGTCAGAACTTGCTGTTTTCTGGCTGAAGATCCCATGGTAATTGTCAGTTTGAATGTTTATCCATTACAGGCAAAATTATCATTAATGATGGAAGCTGGCATGTACACACATGTACATATTCCTTTATTTTGGAACTTTGTTTCATGCTCATCCTATGAGCTGCTACTGAATGCTAGTGAACGGTTTGTTTTGGCAGAACTTTTACTGATAACGCTTAAAATTACCATGGACACAAGATTGTCGCTGTAAATATTTTCTTTTCCTAGATCCAAACACACAAAAGGTTAAAAAGAATGCAGATTTTAATAGGACATCACAAAATCTGCGCACATTTTGTGTTGCCATATTAAGATCAGCATTCTTTTTAACCCTTTGTGTTTGGATCTTGTTTCAGAATGCTAGCAGTGAACTTTGGTTCAGATTTTTTTTCTGTCCTAAGTTTGGATGTGTTTCTCACCTAAAAGAGTACCACTTCCTGTTTTAATTTTAACCTGTGTATGCGCTGAGAATAGTCTCTAGGGACAGGATTTTGTGCTTTAAAAAGACTTTAATTATTACTTTAATATTATTAATTATTCTTGAATTTTGTTTTTAAATTGTATTTTTTGTGATATTTCTCGGGGTGGTGGTGGAGGAGGAGGAGGGTTTGACTGGTATTTCGGTGGGCTTGTCAATTGGCCAGCCAGTTGTTTTAGCGTCTAGTGTGTCAGAGACTTTAATATGGCAATTTTGTGAGATACCATAAATGTGATAAATGTCAAACTTTGCATGATAGTTCTGCACAGTGAGCTTTACCTGTTTATGAATACCACTTTCGGTGGCCTTGACCATATTTCAATATGAAGGTCACAGAAGTGTCAGACATTTTTAACTGAAAATTTTATGTTCTTATCTGCTTAAGTTAAAACTTTGTTTTCTTTTTAATTATGTCAACTGGATCATGAAATACCATTTAAAAACAACAACTTTTATGTGTATTCAAGGGAGATAATTGACATGATTTTCCTGACTTGACAAAAACTAGTTAAATGTTGGATTTTTCACAGGCACTGTTTAAGTGAGGTCTTTCAAACTTCTGATGATTACAGCCTTGACTGAAGTGTACCAATTCATTCTTGGTTTGATGATCTTGACCTTGTTTCAGCTAGGACTAGGAGATGATAGTTGGTAGGTGGTATGTGCAGCGTGCACCCATGTGGCACTGGTATTTGCCGTTATGCATTTTTATAACATATGTTTTTATTGTTTCTGTCAGTTCCCCCCTCCCCCCCTCAACCCCCCCAAAAAAATTACATATATAAATCTGGTGTGAAACTTAAATGGAATGGTTGATGATACCAGCATGTCCTAGCCTTGTGTGCTTTTTTAAAGCCTGTTCTTAATTGGTGAACATTTGCTTCGCCGAACACAGTTCGGAGTATTTGTCAAACTTTACTTCATTTCTTAATTGAGCTCATAGTTCGCCAAACATGGTTCAGACAGTTTGACAAACTATACTTCATTCTTAACTGGCCCATAATGAGATGCAAGCTTCGGCCCGGAATTGTGGCAGAAGCACAGCAGACAGCATGATCCAAAATGTAACCTAAAGTCAAGTCATCAAGTCAGTATACTTTAATCATCCCTCACAGGGTATTTCAACTAACTACTATATCATTCTGGGTCCCAGAGACAAGGCTACATCTCCCACAAATCAACAAATCAACAAATTCCCTCCAAAGCGAGTGAAGTACCTAGCGATTCTATCATATATTTTCTTTTTCTTTCTTCCTCTTCCACAGGAGAGCTCTCCGCTTTCAACCAATCAGAATATTCCCAGAACATGTTGAGTGAAACTTTTTGGACCCCGAATATAGCTTTGTTGCAGTTCAACGAATACTCCAAACTATACTCGTGAAGCAAAAGTTCACCCAATTAAGAACCAACTATATTCGCCCAATACTCCCAACAAATGTTCACCCAATTAAGAATGGGCTTAACAGAGGAACTACTGAAGGGACTAAATCTTCCAAAATTTGTGTGTTTGATACTTGTGTATACATGTTTTGTTTTATCTTTGTGTATGGGTTGATTTGAATTGTCACCCTGATACTGGTTGACTGGGTGTAAAACACCAACTTACTTATTGATTTGACAAGAAAGGATTTGCATAATATGTGTAACTACAGGAGTATCCTGAGGTGACCCTGTGTGGTTGACAGGACGTTAAAATCCAATTACTAACTAACTAACAGATGTGTCAGAAATATAAACATGTCCAGTTAACAAGGGGTTGCTAGATTAGTAGATACATTAAAAGGATCATACACAATATGCTTTGTGTGACTGGTGTGTATGGGAAATGAATGGCAGATATTATCCAGTTTTGCGCTTGTATTTGCGTTGTCTGAAAGCAGTTGCTGTTCTTGGCTTGGAAAGGAGGCAGCCGCATGGCATCACCACTCAAACTTTACTATAGTCTGTGTATGCCATGTGTGTGTCACTCTGTTTACCAGTGATCATAATGCCACAGGGAATGTGTATCAATTTTGTTTTGGCGGTTAAACATTTGCCCTGTTTGTTTATTTCTTACTTTGAACTTAATTAGTTAATGTCATCATGGTATTGATCTGATCATCATGATAGATGCTGTTCATGTTGGCAGTGCTGATTTCTGTTCACCTATTTCACGTTATTTTCAGTTTATTTCAGTTCAAGGTGATATCTTTTCGTTCATGGAATGCCCAGATGCCTGCCGTTTTGTCTTTCAGATGTTTTCCAGTGTTGCCTTTAAAACAGTGTCTGTGTTGGTGTGATTGACAGTTCCTCCATCTTTTCCTTTCTAGACAGGTCATCACCACTGCTTTTTTCTCATCCTCTCATCTGAACAATTGATGGTGTGGCGTGATTGGCTTTGTAGCTGCATATAGTGTCTCAAGCTCCGTAGCTTGTCAGTTTGTCTGAGGTGAACTAGTTACTTGTAATGGATGCTTTGCGTGCCAGTTTATCTTCTCAGAAGTTCATCTACTTAGTCATTTTAGCTTGAGGCCTGTGTGTGCAGGACAATAGATCCAGGAGTCTGTTAAAAATGCTGGTTCTAACATTGTAACAAGCCAGTCTAGGCTTACAAGCATGAACACATGGATTAGCAGATGTGTGCACATGTATGCACACCTCTTCCCTCAGCATACTTATGTGCCCCCATCTTAGAGTTTGTTTTACATTGTCTTGGCATTGTGTATTGTGTGTGCATCTGAACACTCATGAGTATATAAGGTGCACCACCCAAAATTTGGCTCAAAAGTGAAAAATCTACACACAAAAAAGGGGGATCCCAAAAAAGAGGATCCCAAAGATAAGGTGGTTTGGTGCCATAGCCGATGAGCAAAACATGTTGGATGCATGCATCAAACACAAAAGAAAGTGCCGTCATACAGGAACATGCAAAATAATCAGTGAATTTGCCAAGTGAGTGGGGGATTTATTGAAAATCCATCACACTTCACAGTCAGAACAGTATAGTATACCCAGCATCATTTTCCAAAGACAAACAGCACAGCAAACGATAATCACCAAACCCAATTCTTGGCAACAGGACTTGGTAGAAATAAAGTTGAAATTGAGGTCATCTCCCCCTTTTTTTTTCTCATTTTAGTGTGTGATGTCAGTGTGCATTTTTTTGTTGGTTTCATAATATTCCACCTTCGAGTAAATGCTGCCGTATGCTAACAATATGACTAGGCCTAAAGGGTCATTCTAAATTCTGTTTCTGGGATTGTGTCAGTTGCCTGAAAAATATCATTGATCAGTTTGCCAAGGTATGCGATTTCTGTTTGAGCCTGATGCGGCTACCAGTTTGGGTTCAAAATGGTCATTGTCATTCTTCACAAAAGCGTGTCTGCCATATTTCATTCACAGATAAGGCACAAGGGGCAAATTTTATGGAAAATGTATGGCCTTACAGTCCAAAAATTACAGTTTAGATCTCCCTTCGGACCCTTCCTGTTGCCACCCTGAGGGGACTGTGCAGTTGAAGGGCTGTTAGAATCCAAGAACTACTGTGTTTCTGTGGCTAACAGTGCGTTGAGATTTTTACTTGTGGTCTGTGGGGCTGAGTTTTGCCCTGGTGGGCTCTTTGTAGTTGACTGGCTGTAAGATATAATGTGGCCTATCTTGACAGAGGAGGTGACATGCCGGACTGAGAGTCCATAACACTGGACTTATGTGGGGGGTTTGCATCCCATGACAAGTGCTGTTAGCAAAGCTTACACAAGCAAAGCGTTTACTTCCCTTTTCACCCACAGTGGGGTACTGTGAATGCAGAAATTAAGGTCCCATCCGTTAAAAACCCAGGGCTGACAAATGTTCACCAGTGCCTGGAGTATATAAGAATATAGCCATGCATGCTTGGCTCACTGCCAGGAATTTCTTCTTTGTTTTGTTTTCTGCCAACCAGGTCCATTGACTTCATTTTTTTTCAACTCCTCCATCTGCTTTCTAACTGTTTAATTTTTTAAGCAGTTTGCTGTGTTGGCCCTGGAGTGAAACAGGTCACCCTGCTTGTTGTCACAACCGATTGATGAAGGTTTTTGTGTTTTCATATACCTTGGGCGCCAGAATATCTCTGATTCTGTATCGTAACAGTCAGTCACATGTGTTTATGGTTTCGTAAATTTTCTTGCCACTGTTTGGCTCCACGCAGTCAATACTGTCTGGGGGTTCTAATACTCTGTCAGCTGTAGTTTGGTGAAATGTAAATAGTGACATGTGTCTACTACATGTCTGTTTTGTTGTTGTTGCTCGATTGTGGTTGCTGTTGACTGTGCTGTGTCCAAAACGGTGGGTCAGCATTTTACTGGTGATTTAGGGACTTGTGCGTTGAACTGACGTGAGAGAATTGTGAGTGGGTGATTCCTCCTAAGGTGATCCACTGTGGTTAATGAGACATTAAAACCCAAGAAGGAACTACTTCCCTTTTCTAGCGTAGGGGAAGCTTTTAAAGCTGTTGTGGACAGTCAGCTAACGCTGAACTGATGTGCGTTGAACTGATGTGAGAGAATTGTGAGTGGGTGATTCCTCCTAAGGTGATCCACTGTGGTTAATGAGACATTAAAACCCAAGAAGGAACTACTTCCCTTTTCTAGCATAGGGGAAACTTTTAAAGCTGTTGTGGACAGTCAGCTAACGCCGACTACATGACAATAGGCAGATGTTGAAACATCGCATACATTGGCAGGGCCAAAACTGATTTTTTGTAACTGCTTAAGAAATAAAAGTGCTGCACAGCCAGTTGTTTAAAAAGAAATTCTCGGCTTTGTGTGCTGTGCTGCAAATAGCACTGCACCAGAACCCCACCTGCCCCATTTCCATAAATAGGACTGTGAAAAGGAAGGGAGGATGGTCAGCTTGGTGCAGAAAAGGCCCTTTGTTGAAAGTGTGGACAGAGGAGGCCCTGGCTGCCTATGATTGGCCAATGCTGTCAGAAATCTGCTTTGTATGCACAAATGCAGTCTTCGTGACATAGAAGGCAGTCGTTAATATTCAGTCTGGTTTGGGCATCGAAAGCAAACCTGAAAGCTGCACTAATTTCTTTGATGAATTATTGACATGCGCATGATGTATGTACAGCAAACTGATACTGTGCACTCATCTCCAGATCAGTGGTCAGACTTTGGTGAACCAGGAAAGGCATTGCCTTCCAGAGAGATTGCAGCATTGGCAGTACACTTGTCTGAATAGTGGTTTAAAAAAACAAAAACACAAAACAGCAGGGGTTAACAGCACTTAATAGACATGACACACAGCACAAGCAAGAGAGATATTATTTGCCCTCGAGAACTTTCACCTGGAATGCTGTTGTTGCACACACAACCTTCCCACTTAGCATGGGGTGGACATCAAGGTTTTAGAACCCTAACAATCAAACCAACCTGGAATGTGAGTAAATGCAAGATAGTTAAATGCAACCAAGCCACTCCCCAGTGGCGTATAATTGGATATATACCCCTCCCGGTATCAAGCATACTTGGTGACACAAGTCTGTAAAGCAGTTGGCCGCAACAGTTTGAAACATGATACAATTTAGTTTACACGCTTACATGATGCTTTATTTGTTTTGTCAAAAGGTCTTTTTTTCTTTTTTAAAAACTAACTGTGAAACTAAGTACCTCTTGGCATAGGCCTGCTGCACTGAGGAAAGCACCCAGGAAATGAGAGGTGGTCATTTTCCCACAGTAGTGCCAGTGACAAAAGCCTGGTGCTGCTACCTGGATCATTGGATTTGTTGATCACTGGAATAGTGTGCTCTGCCCAGTGTGGATTTTTTTTTTTTTAAACTTAAAAATAAGCCCACTGTTACTTAAAGGCAGAAGTGGAGCTAGCTGTTGTTGAACTGTTCATTGGTTTGTGAGTCACCGTGGAAGCGGAAGAGTTTGCTCGGCTTCAGGTGTCCACAGCGTTAGAAGTGTGGTGTGAAAGTGGCTGGTATGGGCCAGAGTGCATGTGTGTTGCAGCAAGCCAGTTTTTGCTTCTCAGGTTTTGCCAGCCTTGAGTGGCAGGTTGCCCTGATATGCACGCGCATAAGTTGAGAATTTTGATGGCAGCACTGGCCAGCCGTATGTTGTCCAGTTTGTTTGAAGATGCACTGAGACTGAGGGGGCATATCAGGCCAGTTTAGTGCGAAATGCACTTTCTGCAGTGGGCTCTTTCCTGCTTGTTGCCACTTCCCGCCCCTCCCTGTGGCCTCCCTTCCCAGCTAGCCGTTGCTGGCACGGTTAGGTTTCTGTCCCTGCCACTGGGGCTGGTGCACACAACATTCACTGCCCTTCAGTTCTGGATGGTACCTACATGCCTGGACAACTTTCAGTATGTATGAGAGTCCCTCCAGATTTTTTTCTCTGCCGTATGGAAACAACAAAAACAGGGGGTCGCCATGTTAGATTATACATAGAGGGGCCTGAATGTTTTTGAATTTACAGTTGTACATAAAAAGTTGATATTGGAACAGAAGTGATTCCTTGACATGAACATTTCAGACGTTTATTTGTGGTCCAGAACTGTTTGCTAGTATGTAAGGAACAATCAGAATCCCGTGTGAGGCAGTGTAATTAACACAGAAATATATATATATATATATATATGTGTTGGACAGTTGAAATACAAATTAAGAATGAGCACAAAGAAGAAGAAAAGAAACAGTGTGATTTCCCCCAGAATTTTACAAGTGGAAAGGTCTGTATACATGCTTTGCAAAAAGCAAGTGAACATTTTTCCATGTTTCAGAGCAGTGTAAGACTTTCCAACCCCACCATCCATTACTATATTATATACTTCAGAAAGCGAAGGGAAGTGACAAAGTCAAACTCACCACACAAGTGCCATGACAACACAGAAAAGAAAGGTTCTGAAAACTTTCCTGTCTGTCTCTGGTCCATCTCTCTGTCGTTCGTTAGTGGTTCACTTGTGCCTGATGAATTGACCAGTGAAAGTCATTGGAGATTCCCTGTTCCCCAGAAATTAGGGGAAAGTATCGGGGAATTTCTAGCCCTCTTGGGTTCTCTCATGACTCAGAAAGGATATAGCTAGTGCTGCGTTGTGATCAAATTCTACTATTTCTCTCCCACTGAGGTAGTTCAGTGTCAAGCTCTGTCATAATGAAATGTGTTTTGTTCTCTCACCTTAGTTGTAAAGTCTGTTGTTTGTTTCTTGGTTAGAGATCAGACCCTTAAGACATCTCATTTGTTTTTTGTTTGTTTGTTTGTTCTGTTTTGTTTTTTAAATGTCTTGTGGTAAAACTTATGTCAGCAGAAAGAGACATCTCTCTCTCTCGACTTGCTCTTTTTAAGGTCTTCTGGAGCTGAACATAATGCGGCAACAATCAATTACCTGCTTGTTTCTTTCTACACTTTGATCCAGAAAAACACAGGTGTTAAATTCTCTCTCTCTCCTCTCTCTTGCTTTTTCTGCTTGTGCATATATTATGCAGTAAGATGACTGTGTGTGCACATGCTTGTAATGGATGTCTGGCGTTGTCTTTTCAAATGGATGAGATTCAAAATATTTGTCAAAACCTGACACCCATGCTACAATAATTCCCTGATCACTGATCAAATTCACCAACACAGAGGTAATGTAAAAGTATTTGTAAGGCTCTTACACCTAACACACACACACACAAAGGTAATTTTCACCTTTTAACTGTTGTTTAAGTGCCCTTTTGTAGCTTGATAAGGGGATTACCCTAAACAAGTTGCGTGTTGTGTTTTGTCCTGATAAATAGCGTTCTTTTGAGCCGTTCATGCATTTACAAAATATTTAAGTTTGGTGGACTAGAGTTAACAGAAGAAACAGGGAGGGAGTACATAGCTTCACTTCAAAACACAGTAAAGAGGACATTTACTCTGGACGCGGTTAACCACTCCGCCACTGCCCCCATCCAGCCAACCATTATTTGCTTCCGGGTCCCCCTTCCTCTGCCCCGGGTCCCCCTTCTTCTGGCCCGTGTGCTGTAACAGTAGCAGGCCAGTGTTTGGCCAGGAGGGTTGACAGTCCCCTCACTTGTTCCTGCCTCAGCTGTAAACGGCCCTGTTCAAAGACAGGGGAGCCTGGCGCGGACAACATGTAAGGGAGGCAAACAGCCCACAAGGGGGACAAACAGAGCTGGGGGTGTTGCTTGCGCCCTTTCAGCTGGATGCCCCCTCCCTCCTTGGCAGGCGCTTGGGATGCCTGAGTGGGGGCGGTCTCGAAGGTAGAGAGGGGTGGTCAAACTGGTTTTAAGACAGCAGGGAATGCAGATACTAGTGTGATTTATATGTAATAAATAATATGCCAAGCAGCAAAGATTATGTACAGTTGAAAGTTCGTACTGCTTGTGGTATCAAAGTAAGGGCTGGTATGAGGGCAGATTAAACTGTTTTTCAGCCCACCCTACTGCCCCAGAAAGGGATGGCTTATACATGCCTTACTTGTGCAAAAATACTACCACAGCCAGTATGACCTAAAACACGCACATAGCATATATCTTCTATATACAACGCACACACACACACACACACACCAGTATGACCTAAAACACGCACATAGCATATATCTGCTATATAATAAAATGCACACACATCATAGTTCAGGAGCTGTGTGGGTCGAGGTGGCCATCCTGGGCTGTCCGTCCTAACGAGCCTTCTGGTTTCCATGGACATAAAGCTATATTGAACCATGCTTCGGCATTGGTCTCAGCTTGTCCCTAATATGTCAACTGACATCTGAGGACATTAAGCAACACTACCTACCAACGCACACACACACACACACACACAAGTATGACCTAAAACACACACATAGCATATATCTGCTATATAAAACGCACACACACACACACAGTCAAGCTTAAATCTAGAGGATCTTCTTCTTTTTCTTCATTCATTCCATGAGTCAGTCCATAGTCCCTTTTGCATCATTATTACCCCTCCACCATAACAAATTTAGGGGGTATACTGGAATCACTGTGTCATCTGTCCTGTCTTTCTGTGTCCCGGCTTTGTCCAGAAGATATTTTCTGAACTGCTCAACCTTTTATAACCAAACTGGGTATAGTGGTCAAGGTCAAGGTGACAGCAAGTGTTCAGTGATTTTTTAAAGTAGTTGTCAGGTGTAGGTCATCAGGCGAACACTATAACCTGGCTTCCACTGAAGTGTTTAAGGGCCATGTTTCTTTCATCATCCTTTTCAAAAGGGCACTGTCACTATACACCTGTAGGAAATGGGGTTTGATCCAGCTTTCGACAGTCATAGAGATCTGTAGATTTGGTGCCAGCTCCCTTTGAAGCAGTCTTTCTGCCCACAAAGGTCTGTTCTCGGGTTGAAAATGGTCATTTGTTCATAGTTCTCAGGTTGAAAGTGGTCGTTTGATCATAGTGGGTCAGGTGATAGATGGCTCGCTGATGTAAATTGGATCTGTTCTTGTGTAGGAGAATTTTGGTTTCCATTATAAACAAAATTCTGGACCCAAGTTTCTGGATGACATACTGGTGTGAATTGGATCCTTTTTCCTGCAGGAGTATTTTGGTTTCCATTGAATATATGTAATGTATATATATATATAAAATTCTGGACCCTAGTTGTTTTGGGGATTGATTTTACTCCTTTCTTCTTCAACCGTCAGCATTGGTTCCATATATACCTTCACCCTGATATAACCATCATGGTTGATTGGGCTTTGAAACCCAGTTAGCTGTCTAATTCCACTTATGTCCTGATTTCTTAAGAAACTTCAAGCAGATTGGAGAAAGAACGAAACAAAAATCAGACCGAAGAATGAAAGGAAAACGATCAGCCTAAGGGATGTTGAGATGACCCCCTGGATTCTGAACAAACACGGCTTTCCCAATCCAGGAAACTGGGCAAGCAATCTAAACAGCAGGACAGGTCAGCTGGTCTCTTTGGACACTTTCCGCCCAGGTTAGACTCAGATGCCCCCATAGGGTCTGCGTGGGCTTTTTCCACCCTGGCCCGACAGACTTGCGTTCTGCAGGGAGTTGGAATTGGACGTCAGTTGCCTCAGTTGCAAGGCGGAAGGAGGATGTGCCAAGGCTTCGTAGCTGTGACCAGAAACGAGTATCCCTTGGAGCTTGCAAATGTTTTTGCTGAAATACCTGCAGTCTCTTCAGGATTGATTTGAGACTCGCTGGATTCATAAAGCAACTGCAGCATTCCAGAGCATTTCCTCTTCACCGTCATTCTGGAGTTGTTGTGCCCCTGGTGCTCTTTGTAGATCTCAGCGTGTGCTTTTGACGTTGTTTTCATTCAGGGAGTTCCTGGAGTACCTGATGCAAATCACACGTTTTCTTTTGGAGACTGTTTAAAAGTGGCTACCAGTGTTGGATACTGAGCTGCCTTTGATACTTCCAAAATAATAGTGTGGATGACTGCATTATTACCGGAGTCTGTGCTGAAATGGTTCCTCTAAGTCTAAATAAAAACTTGCTTTTTGGGATAAGGTGAAGACACACATCGTTTTGTGCTCTTGCATTCTGTTCCTTGGGAGTTTTTTAAACAACAGCAGTGACGTTGCTGACAGTTTTGTGGAGGATCACTTAGCTCTTTGCACCATGGAGACGTTGCAGTTCTACTCCAACAGCCTCCAGAGCTGTTTCTCGGCCAAGCAGTTCCACCACTTGTTGAGTGCCCCTGTTCTTACCTTGCCCTCTCCACCACCCTCAACAGCATCTTCACCAGTGCCAGTGTCCTCATCTGATGATGATGGTGATGATAATGACAGTTCTTCTGCTGTGTTCACCTCTCCAGAGCTGTCCCCTCCCAGTTCACCCCAAAGTGTGAGGTGCACATCGCCTGTACCACCCATGACTCGTTCAGAACTTGTGTCATCACCATCATTGAGTTGTGGATCTCTGTCAAAGGGAAGCTGTTCAGACTGCAGGTAGTTACAGTTTGTTGGGTCTTTGTCCATAGCAGGCTGCTCAGAAAGCAGGTAATTATAGTTTGCTGAGTCTTTGTCCAAAGCAGGCTGTTCAGAAAGCAGGTAACTACAATTTGCTGAGTCTTTGTCCAAAGCAGGCTGCACAGACAGCAGGTAATTACAGTTTGCTGAGTCTTTGTCCAAAGCAAGGTGCTGAGACTGCATATAGTTAGATAGGTACAGTTTGCTGAGTCTTTGTCAAAAGCAGGCTGCTCAGACAGCAGGTAATTACAGTTTGTTGAGTCCTTGTCAAAAGCAAGCTACTGAGACTGGAGGTAATCACAGTTGGCAGGTCGGGTTTGATTTGCAGCAGAGACCTGCCTTTGGTTTCCTGGCTGTGCACGTGGTGCATAGAAATGTCCTTGAAAGTTCGTCCGTGTTCTCAGGTGCCAGAGTGTATGTGACTAGGTCACATGTGACTGAGTGACTGTTGAGTGGTGGCTAGTTATCAGGGTTATTTTGCTGATGAGGCTTTCCGCAGCTTTTCTTCTTTACACATTTTGTTCCTTTTGGGGGTGGGTCTTCTTCCTGTGTTCTTGCCATGGACCATTTTCTCATTTCCTTTTGTGTGTGATTTTGCAACTAATACAGACTTAGCGTCGTAGGGGTCCCGGCTCAGAACTTCCATAGTGTAGGTTAGTAAGTAATTGGTTTTTTAATGGCGAGTCAGCCGTGTATGTCACATCAGGGTGAACCGTTTGAGTTGAAAATAGGGTAGGTGACTCCTTCTTGCTGCCTCTGCCCCATTTCTTTCTCTAGCCTGTTTCCAGTGGGTGTTTCGTAAAGTCTGACATTCAGAGTATTGTCTCTGATACAAATTATGTATTTGAATCAGTAGGGCTTGTCTAGACTCCCCCAACCACCACCACCAACCCCCTCCACCGTCCAACCCATGTGAAAGGCCACTTGTTAAGCCCCTGCTGGCATCTCATCATGCCTCCTTGCCAGCCCCCCCTCCCACCCCCCCTTCCCCCCCAACACACACACATACACAAAACTCCCAGAATGTCTAATGATAAAAAAAATAAAAAAAATGTTGATCATGAATTTTTTGGCAGAGGGATGGTGAAATGTGCTTAAAGTGTTTTATGCTTGGTGGCATTCATTATGTATCGGTATTCTTCAGGCCTTTGACTTGAGACGGACAGTACCAGCAACAACTACACGCTCTCCTCTGTGCCCTGTTGCACACACAAACACACACACCGCCCCCCCCCCCCCCCCCCCCCCCCCCCCCCCCCCCCCCCTCCACCCTGTGGTGATGTTCCCTGCCCACATGGCAGTTGTAGATGGTAGTTTTCATGTGTGACATTTGTGTGTGGGTGGGCAGGTGAAGTGCCCTAAAGTTACCCCCTTGAAGAGATTTGCACACAATTTCCCCTTGCTGTCAACTGGTGTACTGAGCTCAGAGGTGTGAGCCTCACAGTCACTGTTGCAGTCTCTTTCTGAGGGGCATCAGTACCCTACGTACATATGTATATGTGTATAACCGAACCAATGGATAGGAGACAGACAGCCAGAAGACGTCTCGACGTGTAAGCAAGTTTGGGGTTGGTGCCCCATATCATGCACACATCATTCATAGACTTCCCCTTTTGTGTTCTGCACTCATTTGTTGAATTGTTTACCCATTATCCTCATGGCATAGTTTGTAGAATGGCGAGTCTCACAACTTACATGACCCACAGTGACCCACAGTGTTGTAGGGGTCCCTGCTCATAACTTCCATTTTCCTGTGTGCCTCACTCTCTTTGTGTGAACTGTTTTGACTTCAGCAGACATCTGGGTCTGGATCCACTTGTAGACAGGTTCTAAACCTTAGTCCTAGTGTCAGTGAAAATAGCATCTTTTTCTTTTAAACAGCATCATTTTTATTCATCTATGAATTGCTGCTTTCAGCTTGCTCCAGAATCTCAGACAGTAAGTAATGCATGTATGGTGGTGCAGGTTTGGTCCATGCTGTGACCATTTTGTTGGGTGTTCTGTATGACCTTTTACACTGTCACAGTCAGGCCTCCCTGGGTCCCTTCAAGTGTCACGTGCATTGAGCTCCACGGCAGACACTTCAAACTGGGTGTCGTTTCGAGGGAAAGAGAAGGAAAGAGAGGAAAAACTTGCCAGTGCTCTTTTAACTAGCAGGGATGGTCCTGTACCTACTTTTTATTAGACTGCTTCACAAAAGAGAGTGCCAAGCAAATGTGTGCTGCTTTGCTAAGAATGTCTTGTTTTGCTGTTTCAGGAGCAGTAGCAGCTGTTTGTCTCTGCTCAGCGAGAGTGACTTGTTTGACGAACCATCCACCAGTGGTTGCAGGTAGTGTTTGTGTGCGCGGTTTGGGTGTGGGTGCTGAAAGCGTGTGTTTGTTCGCCTGTTTGCCAGCACATGCGTGTGTGTATGGTTTGTGTTTGTGAGTGTGTGGGCTCAAAGCATGTTTGTGTGTGTGTGTGTGGTGTGTGTGTGTGTGTGTGTGTGTGTGTGTGTGGATGATGTGTGTTCATCTGTTGGGATGTTTGCTTGTTAATCCAAAGAACATCTGGATTACATTTGGAAATGGTAGTTCCTGTCTGAGGTAAAGAAATAGATAAAAGTCATCTGTTGATGCTTTTGGCTTGTGTTCACAACCATAGGGTGTTGGTAGCACATTGTGTGAAGTTCCCTCTAGCAAAGGAACTGCAATGAATAGCCTAAGAGCTTCATCTGAGGATGAGGCCAAAAAACAACAGCAATGACTAGCCTAAGAGCTTCATTAGAGGATGAGGCCAAAACAATGACTAGCCTAAGAGCTTCATCAGTGGATGAGGCCAAAACAATGACTAGCCTAAGAGCTTCATCAGAGGATGAGGCCAAAACAATGACTAGCCTAAGAGCTTCATCAGAGGATGAGGCCAAAACAAGGAATAACGTAAGAGCTTCATCAGAGGATGAGGCCAAAAAACAACAGCAATGGCTAGCCTAAGAGCTTCATCAGAGGATGAGGCCAAAAAACAACAGCAAAGACTAGCCTAAGAGCTTCATCAGAGGATGAGGCCAAAAAAATGAATGGCCAAAGAGCTTCATCAGAGGATGAGGCCAAAACAATGACTAGCCTAAGAGCTTCATCAGAGGATGAGGCCAAAACAATGACTAGCCTAAGAGCTTCATCGGAGGATGAGGCCAAAACAATGACTAGCCTAAGAGCTTCATCAGAGGATGAGGCCAAAACAATGACTAGCCTAAGAGCTTCATCAGTGGATGAGGCCAAAACAATGACTAGCCTAAGAGCTTCATCAGAGGATGAGGTCAAAACAATGACTAGCCTAAGAGCTTCATCGGAGAATGAGGCCAAAATGCCACAGACAGGGAGCTTTTGACCCTGCAGCCAAGAGGCTCTTCACAAGCTCAGCATATGCATTCCTACCCAACTGTTTATACATTGTGTACAAAAGCACAGTTATTTCGCCTGTGCTTGTAGATGATATTACAGTCAGTTAGACGTTTAGCTGTGGAAGGAGGTGGTGGTAGGGGTCCTAAGAGAAAACAGTGCAAAATTTGGATGCATATATGAGAATGGGGAATTCTTTAGCGAAACATCAACAACAGTGAAACAAACCAAAGAAGGAAACAAACTTGAAAGTTTCATGAATCAGTATCACAGTTTCAAGTTAAAAATTGACCACCACTCTTACATGCTTCATTTGGTTGTTCTAAGAATATTTATTCTAAAGTTCTTCTTCTTTTTTCTGCTTATATATTTGCCCTGATATAACCGCAATGGTTGACTGGGCATAAAACACCAAGTTACTGACTTAATTTCTGCTTAGAGGTTGAGCTTTTTACTGATGAAGAGTAGAAAAGGGTTGGCTCATGATGTATCTGATACTTTGCCAAGCATGCCAGCCTTGCTGGTGGTGTCACTGATAGACTGCTGGGAACAGATGGCAGCGCTCACAGCTGGGGGGGTTTTGCCGCTGCTTTTGACTGGGCCTGGGAGGATTGTTGCCTTCAGCGCCTTGAGCAAAGTGCATGGTGGCTGCTGGCACTTACCAGCAATCCACCAGGCATTGCCCACTGCGTCAGCAGGTGTTCAGTCTTGCAAGCGTGTTGCGCTAAGTCCGCTGTCTAGCAAGGCTGTTACTCTGTGTCAACAGCAGCGAAGTGGCAACAATGATGCAGAATCGGGAGAAGAAGCGCCAGAAGGTGAAGGAGTTCCTTCGGGAGCTCAAGTCCATGGTGCCCCCCAACCAACATGGCAAGAACAAGCTGGGCACGCTCAGCACCCTCGACTTTGTCGTCAGCAGCATGCGCAAAATCACAGGTACGTAACAGTCTGTTGGTAGTACGCGCTAATTCACAGCCAGTGTGTCGCATGTCGCATCTGCAAAGTCATAGTTAATTAACTGATGCATGTGTCATCAGAGCATGCACAAAATGTAAATGATCTGTTATCATCTGTGGCGTACACAAAACTGCAGGTAAGTAACTGATCATGCATCAGTGGAAGTGTGTGCAAATCACTAGTAAGCAACAAGTGTCATTAGAATCATGAACAGAATCACTGGTAACTGATTATCAGCATTAGCATGCACAAAATCACAGGTAACTGATTATCAGCGTGAGCATACACAAAATCACAGGTAACTGATTCCCAGCATTAACATGCACAAAATCACAGGTAACTGATTATTGGCATTAACCTACACAAAACGACAGGTAACTGACGTACGTGTCAGATGGGAACTGAGAGCTGCATCCATAACTTTTGCTGAGTGTATCAGCGTGTTTCTTTTACAGTTGTCATTTGCTACAGTACCTGTCCGAAGCATTGAGAGTCTTGTTGCTGTGTGTGTTACAGAAGAGCAGAAACAGGAGAAGAGCCAGGTGTTCAAAGCTCCTGCTGCGGAGCGGGCGGCTTTGCCAAGCCTGCAGTGCCCCGAGTCTGTGGACTTCAGAAATGCCAACGATGGCATTATCCTCAATGCACAGGTAGGGGCCCAGGCTGGACCTAATAATGATGATGTGCTCAAAGAGAGAGATTCCTCAAATCAGCACCAGGCGTGTATACTTTGTCATCAACAAATGGCATCTGAAACACACCCACTACTAATAGACATGTAGTTTAAACATTGTGTGGTCGCTACAAGCATAAAAAATATTAGGCACTATCTGTTCCGTATGACGCTGTGTATTTAACCCACTTGGCCCCAGACCAGCCGCTACCCTTTCGCTATGAAATCCCATGCGAAGGGAAGTAACTGTGTCAAATGATCCTGGTATACAACTTTAAAAATTAGTAATAAACACCAAACAGAAGTTTCAGCTTACTTTGTGTTTTTCCCAGTTTGCGAATACAGTGTTTTGATTTTATTTTTTTCGCTCAAAAATAAAAGCATTAAAAATAAAATCCCGAGTCAGAAATGTCTGCATCTGATGTCAGGTTTTAGGGTGCCTACAGGGTAACCGACTTTGCAAAATTTCCAGTTTGAATCTCCAAAGATGAAGCTCCGTGAGTTTGTTAGGGTGCCCACAGTAAGCGACTGAGCCAAATTTGCAGTTCAAATCTCAAAGGATGAAGCTCCAACGCTATTGCTAACAGTAGGGCTTTTGTTTATTTTTGTGCATCTATCGTGTGTCCATCTCGCAACTTTGAAAACTCACGGTGTCTCTCAAACTCCACTGAACTTCAAACAAAGGCCAATCGCCAGAAGTATAAAACAGTAGCGGAAATGAGGCTACAAGTCATATGAGAATGCCATTCCTATTTGCATAAGCTGGGATGCTAGTATGGAGCATCTGCTAGCTTGCCGTTACCAGGCGGTCTGGGGTTGCGCGGTA
>JABMCL010000188.1:1237500-1377500 GCA_018857735.1 Alviniconcha marisindica | reverse complement strand
GCGTCCACTTTCAAACTATCAACTGCTGTCAGTGTGATGAAGATTTGTTCCAGCGTAGTTATCATCAACTTTGCATGCAGAACTGAGCGCCCAGCATTTAATGGAGAACACCTTTGGCTGTTCTGAGGCTGGTTGGTTGGTTTGATGCCAGATTGTTTGCGTAGAGGTATGGCAGGGACTGAAATCCCAGGTGTGCGGGAAGAAGCTGATACCTATCAATGCTTCGTCACCGCCAGAAAGATAACTTCACGTAGACAGGCAAAACTGCAAGCCATTCTACTGTTGTGTTACTATGGAGGGCAAAGTCGTGAGAAAGACCTCGCCTGCCCATAAACTGTGATCAAAGAAAGGTGCTCTGAAACAAAGCTTAGACCACATTTAGATCAGTCGGCTTGTTTGCTGTGATCAAAGAAAGGTGCTCTGAAACAAAGGTTCAGACCACATTTAGATCTGTCAGCTTGCTTGCTGGGATCAAAGAAAGGTGCTCTGAAATGAAGGTTCAAACCACATGCAGGAGATCTGTCGGCTTGTTTGCTGTGATCAAAGAAAGGTGCTCTGAAACGAAGGTTCAGACCACATTTAGATCTGTCGGCTTGCTTGCTGGGATCAAAGAAAGGTGCTCTGAAATGAAGGTTCAAACCACATTTAGATCTGTCGACTTGCTTGCTGGGATCAAAGAAAGGTGCTCTGAAACGAAGGTTCAAACCACATGTAGGAGATCTGTCGGCTTGCTTGCTGGGATCAAAGAAAGGTGCTCTGAACGAAGGTTCAAACCACATGTAGGAGATCTGTCGGCTTGTAAACCCAGCAGAGTTGCTGCTGGGCCAGACTGATTCATGTTGGTGTTTGAATGCAGAAGCCAACGTCATGTTTGTGCAGCACTGTGCCATTACTGGGATTCCTGCCCCAAGACATTGTGGGGACGTCCATCTTTGAGTACTATCACCCAGACGACCTGCCACAACTGTTGGACATCTACAAGAAAGGTGAGGTTTTTGTGTTTAGATTGCCTCCCTTCGCAGGCACGTGCAATCTGTTAGTTTCAGTTTGTGCTGATTTTGTGGATTTCACAGCTGTCTCTTGCTTTGTCTTGCCCCCCCCCCCCCCCCCCCCCCACCTCTCCTCCCCCTTTTGGGAAAAGAAGGGTTAATTTTGTTGGGATCCGGTGGGTATGAAAGCTTTCATACATTTATTGTCTCTCAAATCAGGGGATTGCAACATGAGAAAGGTTAATAAACCCCGCTTTTATGGGTTGTTGAATAGAGATTTTGGTGCTTGCGACACTGTTCCATGCTATAGGTGTTATGGATGTGCTGGGGATTTGAAGCATTGTCTGGCTGGAGCTAGAATTCATATGAAAAAAGAAAGGAAAAAGATGTAAGCCCTAAAACAGTTTGGGTCTCTCTGTCCACCAGTCACACGCTCATTGGGCCACCCCTTCAAAAGTGGGCCGCTGCGGATTCGAACCCGGAATGGGTCGTACGTCAAGGTGAAGACAGAGTGGTCATCCTTCATGAACCCCTGGGACCACAGCCTGGAGTTCATCATTGCTCAACACACTGTCATCAAGTGAGTATGGTGGATGAGTGGGTGGGGGGAAGATGGTTCACTACCATCATTAGGAATGACTCCAGTTGTACAGCCAAGAGCTTGCTTGTCTGCGTTGTGCATGCGTGTGTGTGAGAGAGAGAGAGAATGTGTGTGTGTGTGTGCACGTGTGTGTGTGTGTGTGAGAGAGAGAGAAAGAGTGCATGTGTGCATGCGTGTGTGCTGTAAATTCCTTCATCTGTGTGTCCATTCTCCTTTTCACCAGAGCTCTCTTTTGGACTGAGACCCTTGTGTGACCAAACATGATTGGCAATGTGCTAGTCATCGTGACTGGCAATGTCCTAATCATGTGTATATTCCTAGCATGTATTGCAGTCTGGTAAAGTATGTTTCACCTTGATGTAACCATCATGGTTGACTGTGCATTAAAACAGTTACCTGTGTATCTTGTTTAACAGGGGGGGGATTTGTTTTTTAAAGGCTCACATACATAGTTACGTGACTGAATTATTTGCAGGCCTCCGGAGAACCCCAATGTCTTTGAGGATCGCCGGTCAGCTGACGTGAGACTGTCGGAGAACTCCCGCAAGCTGATTGAGAAGATCAAGGAGGTCTTGCAGAAGGTGCATAGCGATTGTCTAACTGGTTCTAAAGTTCAAACCCTTTCAGGGTGCAAAGTCCTGGGAGGGTTCCTTTGTAACCGACGTTTGTGTGAAAAGTCCTGAATATACAAGGAAAATGCAGTCCCATTTGCTGCAAGCAGACTCTTTCTAAATTGTAACAGGGATGGTCGAAATAGTAGCCAGCATGGTTGGTTTGAATTGGATATTTAAGAAAGGAAAAAAAAATGCAGGGTTCTCAAAACAAGTTTTGTCAAATGGGTAGAAGAAATCGGGGTAGATTCTAAAGACTGAGGATTTTGTTTGAAAACTCGCTGTTTTATGTTGAATTTAGAATCTGAGTTTTGTGAGGGACAGTTTGTCAAAAATTGCATTTATAACGGACTGTGTCCAGTTTAGGTGTACCAAGGGAGAAAAACGGCTGTGCCAGTGCTGTAGAATGTTGAAAGTGAAACACAGCCCATTTGGATTATCAAAGATTTTTTTCTTTAGGATTTACGATTTCTAAAAATGATTTATGGAATTTTTGTTGTTGCAGCCCTCCACGCTTAATGCAATGCCTCTGACACCATCTGACTCTGCAGGTGCAGGTGCAGGTGAGTGTGTGTGTGTGTGTGAGTGTGTGTGTGTGTGTGTGAGTGTGTGTGTGTGTGAGTGTGTGTGTGTGTGTGTGTGTGCGCTTAATGGGGGATGTTTGTGTGTGTGTGTGTGCGCTTAATGGGGGATGTTTGTATGTGTGTGTGTGCTTGATGGGGGGGGGGGTGGTTTGTTTATGGGGGGGGGGGGGTATTGTGTGTGTGTGCTTGATGGGGGTATGTTTGTATGTTTATGGGGGGTGGGGGGGTATTGTTGTGTGTGTTTGATTGGTGAGAGGAGTTATTTGTGTCTGCTGGGGAGGAGGGGTGGCGTGCATCATGTGTGCTTGCTGGTTGGGAGGAGGAGGGGGGGGTGTATGTGAGTGTGTTTGCTTGCACATGTATTTATGTGTACAAATATGTATGTGTGTGTGGGTGTGTACATGTCTGTAAGTGTGTGTGTGCATGTGTACATGTGCGTAACCATATGTGTCTGCATGTGTGCATGTATAAAAGGAGACGTAGGTTATGGACACCAGCATGAATGAAAGACATACCAATCCGTTGAAAGTCTGTTATTCAACTTTGAGAGTTTTTATTTTCAATCTTCTCCTATGGATTTTACGTGATGTTTGTTTCCCATTTCAGTTTGATGTTTGTTTCCCCATTTCAGTTTGATGTTTGTTTCCCCATTTCAGTTTGATGTTTGCTTCCCATTTCAGTCAGTTCACCTACTGCAGGGAGCAGCACTCCTGCTAGAGATGTGGACAAGACTAAGGAAAAGGTCAAGGTAAGACTGATTTCTTTCCTCCTTTGTTTGCAAACCGTCGCTCATGACCCAGGTTAATTCACCATTTAACTGGAAGGACCTTGCTCCGCATGCTGTGCTGAAAACTTAGATTTTCGATTTACCAACAGAAGCCTAAAAGTGATGGCGTCAAACAATATTCTGTGCATTTGCTCTTTGGTCCTGGTGCTGTTTGCGGTCGTGCTTGATTGTTCTGCTGCATTTATGGGGGTGGGGGTAAGGGAACATTTTTTATATCCTTCTGATTCCCCAGGGGCAATATTTCCTCGCATACTACTCATAGCTTGGTCATAAAACGCATGTTCTGCATTATTCTACGAAGCGTGGCACTTGCTCTTACTTCACTTGTTCTTATTTTCACACAGAATGACACTTCTCAGGGCCCTATGTCTGCATCCGACATATCGTCAAGTGGCATGGACGAGAAGAGCATCTCCTCCCTGTACAACCAGGTCAACTACTCCCTGAACATCAAAAGGTCAGCACTTGTCCGTAGTAATTGCCCTTCATCCCATCTGTTTGAGCGTGTGTGTCTGTGGGCTGGACTCCTCCAACACTTGTACGTAGTAATTGCCCGTCATCCCATCTGTTTGAGCGTGTGCGTTTGTGGGCTGGACTCCTCCAACACTTGTACGTAGTAATTGCCCGTCATCCCATCTGTTTGAGCGTGTGCGTTTGTGGGCTGGACTCCTCCAACACTCGTACGTAGTAATTGCCCGTCATCCCATCTGTTTGAGCGTGTGCGTTTGTGGGCTGGACTCCTCCAACACTCGTACGTAGTAATTGCCCGTCATCCCATCTGTTTGAGCGTGTGTGTTTGTGGGTTGGACTCCTCCAACCCTTGTGCTCTGTCGGCGAAGAACATACTCATCTTATTTCCCAGCATAGAGCGGGGAGGATGGGTTCTTATCAAGAGGTTGGCGTCAGCAAACGAAAAGACGTGCAGGCTAGGGTTGGCTATCGGCTGCGCATGGTGTCATAAGGCTCACTGACCTGTTACCTTTGAATGGCTTCTTTTGAGAATTTTTTTTTTTTTTTTCTTTTTTTTCCCCTTGCTTCCTGCTTTTTGTATGCAGGTAGTTGCCTTATTTGGAGTCTGGTTGCTGTGCATGTAACTTTAAGGCATTGCCTTTGGATGGGAAAATGTTGCTTACGTCCGTTGCCTGACTTGCATGTTTTAGCAGTGATTACTAACTGAGTCTTTCTCTTTGATTTAAATGAGACTTGCGTTGTTCCTTTGCTTCTTTGAACTTAAGAACTTGATGATAGTTGGTACGTGATCGTTCACAGCATGTGAGTATTATTTTCAGACTACCAGACTGTGCGATCAGATGAAGTTGTATTTTATGCACATTTAATAAGGTAACTTGTATAATGAGCTTTCAGTTAAAACTGTGATAAGCACTGTACACCAATACACTGTAACAAAAAGTGTCACACCATACCCACAGTGAGTCCAAATAAGGTAACTTGTATAATGCACTTTCAGTTAAAACTGTGATAAACACTGTACACCTATACACTGTAACAAAAAGTGTCGCACCGTACCCACAGTGAGTCCAAATAAGGTAACTTGTATAATGCACTTTCAGGTAAAACTATGATAAGCACTGTACAATAATACACTGTAACAAAAAGTGTCACACCATACCCACAGTGAGTCCAAATAAGGTAGCTTGTATAAATATAATGCACTTTCAGGTAAAACTATGATAAGCACTGTACAATAATACACTGTAACAAAAAGTGTCACACCGTACCCACAGTGAGTCCAAATAAGGTAACTTGTATAATGCGCTTTCAGGTAAAACTATGATAAGCACTGTACACCAGTACACTGTCACGAAAAGTGTCACACCGTACCCACAGTGAGTCCAAATAAGGTAACTCGTGCACTTTCAGTTAAAACTATGATAAGCACTGTACAATAATACGCTGAACAAAAAGTGTCACACCATACCCACAGTGAAGTCCACATCTGCATTCAGCCCCATCCAGCCACAGCAGCCATTGCACGAAACACAGAGACGGACAGTACACATACACAGCATGGGATTGACTTTTAAAGGACAGTCTGGTGAATTTCAGCATGCACTTCGTTTTCTGGGGTGTTTTTCTCCACGCCTGTGTTTGATGTGTTTTGTTCTGTGTTTCCAGGTTTTTGTTGAGTCACCCGAAGGCCTTCCCTGTGTCAGATGAAGACAGCAGCACAGATGTTGTTCAGAAAGAGGACAGCGAAGAAGGTATGAGCGACTTGATCACACTTCTTGTAACACCTTCCATCACTTAGAGGAAAGCTGCTGAGGGAAAGAAAAAAAGCTTTTCTGAATTGTTCCATTGCAGAAACATCAAGGGGGGGGGGTGGGGGGGGGGGATCAACCCTCAATTTATAAATGAATGTTTGTGCAGTTATTTCATTTCTTCTTCTTATTTTTACCTACATTGACCCATTCCTGATTATGAAATTTTCATAAAAAATATTGGCTGGCTTAACTAAGCTGCATCTTGCTTTCTTTTGAGGAAGTCAGTCAAATTTCCTACGAGGAAGTTCCCTGGAACCAGGAAGCTCATGACAGAACCAAGTTCAGTCGAATGTGACATGTTTTTGTTTGGTTGTTGCAGATATGAACGAAGAGGAGGAGATGCAAGTGGAGATACCCGTTGTGCGCCCGCCCAGCTGTGGCAGCAGCACGCAGGTCAGCAGTCCCCTTTTGGTTGTTTTTAATTACGTGTGATTTAAAAAAATAAAATGTTTTGGTACTTCCTTGTCCCTTGCAGGAAATTTGGGTCACCTTACTGGGTAAAGCATGTGAACCGCAAGAGCATTCCATTCCGCTAACCATTCCTATCAGTGTGTGCAGTATTTTTGTGAGTCCAAACAGCTGTATGGCTGCTAGTGTTTGGGATTTTTTTTCTCTCTCTACTGCATATCCGTCTCAACTCTTCCAAGACTTTATTACTGAGCTTGCTCCGTCAGAATGGCACCAGTCTGAGCCCACCCAGCACAAGTTGGCTCGTGACGATTTGCACCTTACGGGCTGCTCAGTTTCTACACGGGAGAGGGGTGACGTTAAAGCATTGGCTGCGGCAGCAAGAGATGAGAACTCCGACCCGGTGTAGACTGCAGCAAGTGGGATTTGTTCCCTGAGAGGAAAGAGCACCTGTGCCAGAGCTACATTTCAAGGTGTAGCAGACTGCCAGACAGGCACAGAATCGTGCCCATACTTTTTCAGGTGCATGTGTAAGAGATACGTTTGATGGGTAACGGAAGGTACAGAATCGTGCCCAGGCTTTTTCAGGTGCATGTGTAAGAGATATGTTTGATGAGTAACGAAAGGTACAGAATTATGCCTCAGCTTTTTCAGGTGCACGTGTCAGAGATACGTTTGATGGGTAACGAAAGGTACAGAATCGTGCCCAGGCTTTTTCAGGTGCACGTGTCAGAGATACGTTTGATGAGTAACGGAAAGTACAGAGTCATGCCCAGGCTTTTTCAGGTGCACGTATCAGGGATATGTTTGATGAGTAACGGAAGGTACAGAATCCTGCCTCGGCGTTTCCAGGTGCATGTGTCGGAGCAAGGTTTCCATGAGGAGGTCCCCAGCCCCCCGTCCTTCAGCGGCGAAGACCCCAGCCTGACCCGGGAAACCGTCGACAACCAGCTGGTGCTGACGGAGGCCTCGCTGCGCAAGCACACCAAGGCCCAGGAGTTGCTCTACCTCCAGGAAGCTTCCAAGGAGCAGCCCCACCTCTTTCACATGAAGTCACGGCGGACAGTGGGGCAGCGCTGTCGCCAGAAGCGAATGCGCTCCAGTGGGCACGAGCAGACCACGGACGTGTTCAAGTTTGCCAGGAACACCAAAGGCCAGAGGGGTGCTGGCACCAGCGGTGGGGCAGGTCTCTTCATGTCCAACTTCCCAATCACCGCTGTCGATGTCAAGGTGAGCTGTCGGTGTTTTGGCTCGGAGTGATCGGTTGGCATGAGACAGGTGGAACACTCTTTGTTCCACTCTGCGTCTTGGTACTTCTTCAGTTTCCCAGCTTGATTGCATGTCCTTACTGATGATTCTTTTGCCGCCAAACTTAGGTTAATGGTAGATCATCATAAGCCAAAGTTTCCAGCGTGTTCTATTCAAGGTGAAGGTCACAGTGGATGGTAAAAATTTCAGTTGATATTTGGCTGGACAGCATCTCCTGAACTTCAGATCCTTTTGCCGCTGAGCTCTGTTTGATGAGACATCACCACAAGCCAGAATGTGCTGCGAATTTTTTTATTTTGCTCTTCTTAAGGTCAAGGTGACGGCAACGGTTCAGAACTTCGTTGAAAGAGAGCTTGATGGGTACGTTGTCTGTGCAGCCCACCCTGACGCAGCCAGCCAGCCAGGGGATGACGACGCAGACACACAACATGGTTGGCATGATGCCAGGGGCCTTCCAGCCCGGCATGGGCATGATGCCACAGCTGACCATGCTGCCAATCAACCCCACCACCGGCGTGCACCTGCAGCCCCACCTGCAGCCCCACATGCAGCCCCACATGCAGCCCTTCCTGCCCACGCCCAGCTCCAACATGCAGTGGCCCTACTACCCCCAGTCTGGTCAGTGTCCGTGTGTGTGTGTGGGGGGGGGGGGGGGGGGGGGGTGGGGCTCTACTACGCGGCAGTCTGGTAGTGTCATGTGTGTGTGTGTGGGGCTCTACTACCCCCAGTCTGGTCAGTGTCCATGTGTGTGTGTGTGGGGCTCTACTCAGCCCCACATGTCAGTGTCCTGCAGTGCTGTGTGTGGGCTCTACTACCCCCAGTCTGGTCAGTGTCCGTGTGTGTGTGTGGGGGCGTGGTGGGGGGGGGGGGGGGGGCTCTACTACCCCCAGTCTGGTCAGTGTCCATGTGTGTGTGTGTGGGGCTCTACTACCCCCAGTCTGGTCAGTGTCCATGTGTGTGTGTGTGGGGCTCTACTACTCCCAGTCTGGTCAGTGTCCGTGTGTGTGTGTGTGTCTGTGTGTGTGTGTGTGGCTCTACTACCCCCAGTCTGGTCAGTGTCCATGTGTCTGTGTGTGTGTGTGTGTGTGTGTGTGGGGGGGGCTCTACTACCCCCAGTCTGGTCAGTGTCCGTGTGTGTCTGTGTGTGTGTGTGTCTGTGTGTGTCTGTGTGTGTGTGGGGCTCTACTACCCCCAGTCTGGTCAGTGTCCATTTGTGTCTGTGTGTGTGTGTATGTGGGGCTCTACTACTCCCAGTCTGGTCAGTGTCCGTGTGTGTATGTGTATGTGGGGCCCTACACCCCAGTCTGGTCAGTGTCTGTGTCTGTGTGTATATGTGGGGCCCTACACCCCAGTCTGGTCAATGTCTGTGTGTGCATGTGTATGTGGGGCCCTACACCCCAATCTGGTCAGTGTCTGTATGTATGTGGGACCCTACACCCCAGTCTGGTCAATGTCTGTGTGTGTGTATGTGGGGCCCTACACCCCAATCTGGTCAGTGTCTGTGTGTGTATGTGGGGCCCTACACCCCAGTCTGGTCAATGTCTGTGTGTGTGTGTATATGTGGGGCCCTACACCCCAGTCTGGTCAATGTCTGTGTGTGTATATGTGGGGCCCTACACCCCAGTCTGGTCAGTGTCTGTGTGTGTATGTGGGGCCCTACACCCCAGTCTGGTCAATGTCTGTGTTGTGTGTGTATGTGGGGCCCTACACCCCAGTCTGGTCAATGTCTGTGTGTGTGTGTGTATGTGGGGCCCTACACCCCAGTCTGGTCAGTGTCTGTGTGTGATGTGGGCCCTACACCCCAGTCTGGTCAATGTCTGTGTGTGTGTGTGTATGTGGGGCCCTACACCCCAGTCTGGTCAATGTCTGTGTTGTGTGTGTATGTGGGGCCCTACACCCCAGTCTGGTCAATGTCTGGTGTGGTGTGATGTGGGGCCCTACACCCCAGTCTGGTCAATGTCTGTGTGTGTGTGTGTATGTGGGGCCCTACACCCCAATCTGGTCAGTCGTCTGTATGTATGTGGGACCCTACACCCCAGTCTGGTCAATGTCTGTGTGTGTTGTGTAATGTGGGACCCTACACCCCAGTCTGGTCAATGTCTGTGTGTGTGTGTGTATATGTGGGGCCCTACACCCCAGTCTGGTCAATGTCTGTGTGTGTGTGTATATGTGGGGCCCTACACCCCAGTCTGGTCAATGTCTGTGTGTGTGTGTATATGTGGGGCTACACCCCAGTCTGGTCAATGTCTGTGTGTGTGTGTGTGTATGTGGGGCCCTACACCCCAGTCTGGTCAATGTCTGTGTGCTGTGTGTATATGTGGGGCCCTACACCCCAGTCTGGTCAATGTCTGTGTGTGTGTGTGTATGTGGGGCCCTACACCCCAGTCTGGTCAGTGTCTGTGTGTGTATGTGGGGCCCTACACCCCAGTCTGGTCAATGTCTGTGTCTGTGTACCCCTCCCCCCCCCCCCCCCCCCCCCCCCCCCCCCCACCCCCCCCCCCCCCCACCCCCCAACCCCCCACCCCAAAGTAAGACACCTTATTAATCGAGCCGAAGAAGCTATTTGAAAACTCAGGTCTCAGGGGGTGTTTTAAACTAGGGATGGTCTCTTGTCTTGGCAACCTTTCAACAGCCGTTCCACTGGACTACATTCACCTGCACTTTGTGCCTGTTGGCCGAGTTAGTTTGGAGACTTTGCATTGACATGGCTGGGTTTTTTTCTTCTCCGGTTGTTGCAGGGTATTCCTTGATGCCGCAAGTGATGGCGGGTTTTTACCAGCCGGTGCTTCAGCAGATGCCCCTGACGCAGACTCCCCCCTTCACGGACCCCTCCCCGTGCACCGACTCCTCCACCATGTCTCACCCAAGGATGCAGCAACAGGCGCATGTAAGTTTGTAACTTCATGTCGTACGCTTTTTAGAAATATCTGTTTTACACCACATTAATTACTGGGTAAAGGCTGCATCAGTGGCAAGAGCAACGCTATGCATTCCTGCCAGTGCGTGCAGTGTCTTTGCTCTTGCCTTCTGGTGGGGTTGTCGATGTTCACAGAGTTGGCGAGGTTTCTATTTGTGTTGAGAGCTGGAGCTGGTTCAGCGCTCACAGAATAAGTGTGTGTGTGTGTGTGTGTGCATGCATGTGTGTGTGTGTGTGTGTGTGTGGTGTGTGTGTGCATGTGTGTATATGTAATATATGTGAGTGTGTGTGTGTGTATACATTTGTATGTCACTATGTGCATACATGTGTGTGGGCATGGGTATATATATGTGTGTGCGTGCATGTGTGTGTGTACATGTTTATGTGTATATGTGTTTTTGTGGGTATCTGTACATATGTGTGTGTGTCATTAATCACAACTGCTAACAGTGTTCCCACTTGCAATTTGTTTCACCTACAAGCAGAAAGAGAAGGAGCAGCATATAAACCGGACAGACTCGGACAACCACTTCTCTTCCGCTGAGGACACGAGCTCTTCCATCCAGTACCTGCTGGACGCTGCCAGCGGAAACATCAGTTCCCCGAATGAGGTGAGAGCCGCTAGACCTCACCCTGTTTGGCACCAGCTGTGAAGTCTCAGAGCTTCACTGCCAAGAGCATTTGACTGTAGGCGTCCTTGAGCACATCAAAATGTCTGGCCACCGAGAACGCTCCAGTGCAGTGTGAAAATGCTGGGTGACACTTGTTTTGCACCTTCTGTGAACCTCAACACAAATCAGCTTTGCAAACCTAAGGAAGTGCGTGAGCGTGGCTTGGGCCGCTGAGTCGGTTTGAGCGATGGATTGTGAGCTGTTGTTTCCACCGGGAGAAACTCACTGAAAATGACTCTCATGTTTGAAACAGCCACTGTTTTGGGTATTATGTCACAATTAATGCTTGAATAAACAGCTTTTGATTGTTGGTTGAGTCAATTTTTGTGTGGTTGCTAGCTGCAGGGGGAGTTTACTCAGCAGATTGGGGGCAGGGGGTGGGGCAAAACTTGAGTATAAAAAAAGGATCAAGGCCCTTCAGTGACTGCCTCATGGAGAAATTGGTATTTCAAGAAGTGAAAAGTTGTCAGGGTTGCTGAAGGGAGTTCAGGCCTTTACGGTTTGTTCTAGGTGAGTAATCAGAAGAAGAAAAAAGTTTCTATTCCAGGGTGTACACTCCTTCATCAAGAGCAAAATGCGTTCAGCAGTGGTGTACTTTTTGAGGGAACACCACCAAGGATGCCGTGCCTCATTGTGCCTCTCGTCTCCGCTTTCTGCGGCCTTTGCTCATCCATGCCTGTGCTGGTTTCCAGCTGGAGACTGACGAAAAGATGCGCCAGAGGCCTCGGCTGCACCCTGCCAGGATGCCTCACCGCCGGCAGGTCCTGCCTCCCTGGCTGCAGACCATCAACTGGACGCCGGAGCTGCGCCTGTTGTACAAGCTGCCCATGACGAAAGCCAAGAACGTCTTGAAGAAGGACCGGGAGGCCCTGAAGAAGATAGTGCAGATGGAGCAGACCAAGGTCCACCTGGAGACCCTGCTGGAGGAGATGGAGAACCCGGACTACATGCCCGCCATGGTGAGTTGGAAGACACGGGGCAGCATGTTCAGGCTGTGCCATTTGCTTGTCTGCGCTCCTCGGCTAAAACCCTGTGGTACACCCAGTGTTGGGCCACTCTGGCAGCTGCATTCTGCCTTCAGGGGTTTCAGTAATGGAGTTTTGTCGTGCCATGAAGATCACTATAGATGAAACAAATCCTGATGATTCACTCTAGCCAGCAGTTTGGGGTACTTGTCAGTTGAGATGGACAGCTAGTTGTTTGGGGTATTTTTCAGTTGAGAAGGACAGCAAATGTGTGTTGATGAAGCAGTGACATCCTAACTGGTGAATACTAACATGGCTTAATGGTGCTCACTAAAGCGTCCATTTAACTCTAAAATTGATATGTATGTTGAATTCCTAAAGTTCAGACCTTCATCTTGCATGTCTTGTGAGTGTCAATTTTTGTTGTTTGTTTTAACCACACCACTCAGAGTTGCTTTCAAGCTGATAATCAGATAGCTCTGTTGTACTTGTAGCCTGCCAAATGTTCCTGCCCATAAAAATTGTGAAACCTTTTTTTGATCTCTGAGCTGTCATCTCTTTCAGGATGAAGAAGCGGACTACATTTTCTACCCCAGGTCCCGAGAAGGGGAACGGGAGAGCTCCTCACGAGAAACCCCCTCCCCAACTGCTGCCGCCAGAACTGGCCCTGCCGTCCAGGGTAAAGATGTGTCCAGTTCCGTAGGTTCCGGCAGGACAGGCAGAGCCAGAACTAGCTCAAGAAGCAAGCAGGCCTCACAGGTCAATCCGGCAGAGCAACTGATGGAAGTGGTGGTCACAGAGGAACTACTGGAACCTGTGCTGGATGAGACGACAGACGAGGCGATGAACATTCCAGAGTCCCTGGAGAAGGTGCACTCCCCAGCCTCGGAGGGGAGCATCAGCAGCAGGAAGGCGGGGAGTACTGAGGGTAGTGCAGGCTCTTCCACTCCCTGCGCCCTGGGGGCGGAGGCGGGCAAGTCGGCCCTGGAAAGGAAGGATGCCTCGAGTGACGATGGCAGGAGTGACGTCGGCAGTGACAAGTTCAGCGAGAACAGCAGCAACAACTCGCGCCAGAAAAATGAAGATGCTCAGTCTTTCTCCTCCAACCTCACGCCGTCAGAAGAGCGCAGCACAGAAGACGCCAGGAGCTCCATGAAGGAGTCGGAAATGTCCACTCCCAAAGGGTCCGTCATGTCGTCCAATGACAAGATGTCCTCGGACTCTGGGGCGGAGTCAGCTTCGCCCTCAGTCTGCACTCTGAAGCCCGACCTCCTGGAGAAGCTGTTCGTGCCTCTGAAGGTGCGGATGAGTCACAGTGACTCCATCAGCCAGCCCAACAAGGTGATGGCCCTGCCGTTCTGGCAGCAGGAGGCTCACATGACGGAGGATGTGGCCATGAAGTTCAGTCTCAAAACCTCAGACCTCAACACCATCCTGGCCAACGACCGCCGCAGACTCTCCAAAATGCACCAGCCCCACAAAGTCAGCTGCCAGCTCCTGGAGCTGCTGCAGGAAGTGGAATGTCAGGGTCACAAAGGGGGCAGCAGCAGGGAGGCCTGGGCGCAGGGTGATGCCTTGGGGGGTTCCGTCACCAGGTTGGGTGAGCCCCCCTCCTCCTCTGCTGCCAAGTTTATGCAGCCTCCGAGCGTCGAGCAGTCCAGATCCTCCTCTTCCTCCTCCAACGCCCACAAGGTCAAAGGCACTTCAGTGTCTTCAAGGGACAACCCTCACTTTGACCAGAAAGAGTGCGCGTCAAAGTCGGGCGCCTCTGCCTGTGTGGAGAAGCAAATTCTGGACAAACTGCAGAGCATGACTCCAGGGCAGCACATGGAAGAGTGCCCAGGGGACATCATCATGAACAAAGTGTTCTTGCCCATCGACCTGGTCGGCAGCCAGGCTGCCACGGGAACGACCGACCAGTCCCAGGACGCTGAGATTCTGAATTCTGTAGACTAGTCACAAGCTGGAGAGAGAGAGAGAGAGAGGATCCACTGGTGCCTAGTGTGCGTGCTTTGGAGGGGATGCCGGATCATCATCCTGGCCCTTGACAGGGATCAAGACATGGACTTTGTGAACGTTGTCCGTTTATGGACTTTGCCCCTTTGTGAACATTGTCCATTTATGGAATTTGCCCCCCCTTTGTGAGCGTTGCATCTTGATGGACCATGTCCATTTGTAAATTAGATACTTCTGTGGACTTGTCCTTTTGAGAACAGCACCATTTTGTGGACTGTGTACTTCTTGTGTACATGATCCTTTTTGTTGCAGACATAGGGAGAAAAATACAGATCAGGGGCACTTCACACATTTTACCACTCTTGTATGTGAGTAAAACACACATGTATAGACAGAAAAGACTGATGGGGGGGGGGGGGGGGGGGGAGAGCGTGGCATTAGCCCAGAATGTTCAAGATCCACTTTCCCCCCCTTTGCGTTAAATCTAGACAACCAGCTCACTGTGCCGACTGACGAGCAGAGTTTCTGCTTCCGAACCAGCTGCAAAAAATGCTGCTTGTGTGTGCTGGCCTTCAGTGGCAGTAGTGTTGCTGAGTGCATGGGATCTGAGTTTGCATTTGAAGTTTTGCTCTGTAGAAAGACTTAAGCTGTATCCAAGAGACGTCCATTGTTATTAATCTCTGTTGTGCTAGTAGCACATCACACTGGTCAGGATGGGTCGAACGCAGTTGACACATGTGAGAGTGTTTCCGTAAAACGTCCCCCTCAGCCTAAAAGCTTCGAAAAGATGATAATGTTATTTCATGAATGGGACCAGGAAACCTGATCATGTGATTGGGTTTTTCCCCCCCCCTCAAGCGTGATCATGTGGTTGGGTCGTCCCCCCCCCCCCCCCCCCCAAGCGTGATCATGTGATGCTTGAAGGGGGGGGGGAACCCAAATCACATGATCAGGTTTTCTGGTCTCATTCATGAGATAACATTATCATCTTTTCCCATCTCTGAAATGAATTTTCATTCTGTAAGATATAGAATAAACCCCACCCCCATCACCACAGACGGCTGTTGTTGAAAAACACACAGAGAAAAATGCATCATTACAAACAGTAGATGAACCAGTTCAATGTTTGTGTGTGTAAGTAGGTAACTTGTTTTTTTTACACCTGATCCAGTTTTTTGTTTCATTTTGTTGCAGTCATTGATTGTGAAGGTCATGACAAACTGTAATAATAATAATTTGCTTGATGGGCACATATATCACCATGTTTTCAGGTCAGTTCCATTGAAGCTTTGAAGCCTGATGTCTGTTGGCAGTGTTTGAAGGGATCCGCTTTCTCGAAACATGCTTTGTCCAGCAGGCGGAAGAAATGTAGGCTACAGATCAAGGAGTTTGAGTCAGAATGCCCTTGTGGTTTCACTGTGAATTTAGAAGCCTAGCTTGACGAGAAACAGTCAGCAGGACTTGCTGCACAACATGGCATCAGGTGTCCCAGCGCCCACAGAACATTGCTGCCTCTTTGATCTGAAGCATGACATGAACAGTCCGTGCCAGGGACATCAAGGGAACCGTCAGAGAGGTCTCCCTTAACTCCTTTGTTTGTTGATTCTGCATGAGCGCTCTGGGCCTCATTCTGTTTCAGATTTGCTACAGTCAGAGGGGTCTGTGCTAGTGACACAGGGGGAACAGAGAGGTCTGTGCTAGTGACACAGGGGGAACAGATAGGCCTGTGCTAGTGACACAGAGAGGTCTGTGCTAGTGACACAGGGGGAACAGGGGAAAGAGGTCTGTGCTAGTGACACGGGGGAACAGAGAGGTCTGTGCTAGCGACACAGGGGGAACAGAGAGGTCTGTGCTAGTGCCACAGGGGGAACAGAGAGGTCTGTGCTAGTGCCACAGGGGGAACAGAGAGGTCTGTGCTAGTGCCACAGGGGGAACAGAGAGGTCTGTGCTAGTGCCACAGGGGGAACAGAGAGGTCTGTGCTAGTGACACGGGGGGAACAGAGAGGTCTGTGCTAGTGACACAGGGGGAACAGAGAGGCCTGTGCTAGTGACACGGGGGGAACAGAGAGGCCTGTGCTAGTGACACGGGGGAACAGAGAGGCCTGTGCTAGTGACACGGGGGGAACAGAGAGGCCTGTGCTAGTGACATGGGGGGAACAGAGAGGTCTGTGCTAGTGACACAGGGGGAACAGAGAGGTCTGTGCTAGTGACATGGGGGGATCAGAGAGGTCTGTGCTAGTGACACAGGGGGAACAGAGAGGTCTGTGCTAGTGACACAAGAACACAGAGGTCTGTGCTAGTGACACAGGGGGATCAGAGAGGTCTGTGCTAGTGACACGGGGATCAGAGAGGTCTGTGCTAGCGACACAGGGGGAACAGAGAGGTCTGTGATTGGTACTCAACTAATAAATTGAAAACAAAATCGAGCGGATGGTTTATAACCAAATCAACAATGACTTCATGTCTTTATTTTGATCTTCTGCCTTTTGGACAAAAGATGTTTTGAGAAGGATGGTTACTTTAATATGCGGAATAGCGCCTAGCTGTTTGCACTTGCCTTTGTACCGAAATGTGGTCCTCCTGCAGCAGAAATACAACTGAAAACTTTGAAAATGTGGAAGCACTGGTGAAACGGACCTTTGCCTAAGGGGGTAGGAGGGAACACAGCAAAGTACCCATAGGTAACCCCTGACAACCTGCCCCCCCCCCACCCCCCCACCCCTACCCCCCCAAATCCACCCCCCCAGATGACGGTCCAGTCCTCACCCTCTGACACTGGTGGTGAGTTTGCATGACCCGAAGAGACTTGACTCGGACCAAGTAAGCTGGTGTCTGCTGGAGCCGGTGACGCTAAGGTGATGCGTAATAAGAACCACGAATCAGATTTGTGATTTGATGACCCTTTTTTGGCCCTGATATGACCTTTATGACTGACTGGCATTAACTGTCACGATCAATCAAGCCTGGTTCAGGGTCACAAGCACGTCCCAGACAGGCTTGGTGATGCAGCTAAAACTTGAAGCTGCATTGCTTCGCACGTAACTGATGCGATTAAACAGAGAGACAGGACACAGTCACATGATAGCTGCATTGTATGGGGACAGGACTTGTTTTCTACAAACTGGGGCTGCAAGAACTGCAATACTCTGCACAGAGTTTTGTGTGCACAGATAGTTTCACTGTATATATATATATATATATACTGAGCTGCAAGATCTGCTGTAACCGGCATAGAGTTTTGTGTGCATACAAACTGAGCTGCAAAATCTGCACAGAGTTCTGTGTGCACAAATAGCGGCACTTTACATACAAACCCAGCGGCAAGATTTGTTGCACCATCTGCCAGCTTTGTGTGTGTGTGTGTTCACTCTACAAGCTGAGCTACAAGCATTGCTGCATTGTGTGCAAGCTTTGTGCGAACGGACAAACTGAGATGCAAGGCGTGCTGAGCATTGTGCGTACAGACAGCTGCACTCTGCAAGCAGAGCTGCAAGAGTTGCAGCTTACAGTGCTGGTGTCCTGCACACAGAGGAGTTACACTCTGCAAACACACTGCTATACTGCACTTCACAAGGCTGAGCTGCAAAGATGTGCGGCACATTGTGGGAGCACAGACATACTGCACTCCAGAAGGCTGAGCTGCAAAGATGATGTGCACTTCGTGAGCACAGACATACCACACTCCACTAACAAGACAAACTGAGCTGCAAGATGTTCTGCACTTTGTGTGCACAACTGCATTCTACAAACTGAGCTGCAAGATGTTGTAGACTTTGGACAACCGCACTCTACAAACAGGACAAACCAGGCTGCAGGCTGTTCTACACTTTGTGTGTACAACTGCACTCTACAAACTGAGCTGCAAGATGTAGACTTTGTGTGTACAACTGCACTCTACAAACTGAGCTGCAAGCTGTTCTACACTTTGTGTGTACAACTGCACTTTACAAACAGAGCCGCAAGATGTGGACTTTGTGTGTACAACTGCACTCTACAAACAGAGCTGCAAGATGTGGACTTTGTGTGTACAACTGCACTCTACAAACAGAGCTGCAAGATGTGGACTTTGTGTGTACAACTGCATTCTACAAACAGAGCTGCAAGATGTGGACTTTGAGTGTACAACTGCACTCTACAAACTGAGCTGCAAGAAGTGGACTTTGTGTGTACAACTGCACTCTACAAACAGAGCTGCAAGATGTGGACTTTGAGTGTACAAACTGCACTCCACAGACATACCATGTTACAGCTGTTGTCTTTTGTTGTGTTGGCACTGGAGTCACAGAGCACTGGCGGTGTTGTGGTGGAGGTTAGCGTATTGCCCATACACACACTGCAGCTGAACAGACTTGCTGCTGTGAGAGGTGCCAGTGTCTGTGAGCAAGATGTAGTGAACTTCGGAACTTAAGCGGAGCTTTGATTTGAGGCATTGTGACAGATGTTCACATGTTGGGGTATCGTGTTTAAAATTAGTAATAATAATAATAATGTACATTTATCATGCGCTCATCAATGCCCTGAGCACTCACATGATACATATTAACCTAAACAGAATATTCTATACACATGTAGAGCACAGTCGTAGTCCTACCAAAACAGTTGACATAAGGGTTTATATGGAAACACACGCACACCAACAAAATTGAACAAAATGTTGCTATGGCTTAGCAGTTAGTCTGTTTAGTCCTGTGATTGCGTTTTGGCAGAATGCTTACTTGCTTACGATGGAGTCTAATCATCTTAAGTGACCCAGTACAGATGATAGGATGTTAAAATCCAGTTACTTTCATATTTTTAAGTGCAAAGCATTTACTAGCATTTCACTTGTTGAAAAAAAGTTGAGTTTTTTTGTGGTTGAGAGAGCCAGTTATTCATAACATAGTACTGTTATTAAGTGCAATAAAGGTTGATGTACGGTTGATTCTTCACTTTGGGTTGAGCTTGTCTCAGCATGAGGCTGAGCTAACTGCTGTGTTTAAGTCAGTTTAACTTCAGCAGTATCTTGATCTTATCACTGTCATTGAAACAGTCATTGCGTTCTTGAAGGTCTTTTTAGCTTCTGTGTAGTAACTGTAATTAAATATAAATCCATTCAGACACAATGGATGTGAAGTCTCATGGAAGGTCACAAGCTGACAGGAGAAAACGTCACGCGTTTGTTGTGTCTTTTTGTTGTTGTTGGTGTTTGTACATGGTACGGTCATGTCAGATCACATTGTTAATTTGACTGCTCACAAATGATTTGCACCTCATGGTTGTTAGACTCCCACTATATTCTCAGAGGCCACAGCCTCACTTTGGTCCAGTACATGGTTTTGAATCCGATATCGGATTTAAAGCTGGTTTTTACTCTGCTTTGGTTTGATATCACTATCTTGGAATACGCAAACTGACACATCCTTTATATTGTATGCTTTACATGATTTTCACAGCCTTCTCTGTCATCAATCTATTTATGAAAAGCGAGTTGTGCTTTGTCGGAGCAGGTCATAACCAGCACAACAACAGTCGAAAACACAGTTTTGTCATTGTGGTGGTGGTTTTTCAGGCCTAGACTGATGACAGAAAAGGCTCTGAAAATAGTTGGATGCATAAAATGTAAAGGGTGTGCGAGTCAGCAGTATAACCTCAGTGAATGTAGAAAGATAATAATGTACTTTCAGTAACTGAGAAAACTAAGAACTCTGAAATGGAAAGGGTTCAGTCGATAATCAGTCTTGTAGAATGTTTTTGATCTCTGTTGTGACTGCCATCCATGCCTGACATGTTTGAATGAATGAATGAATGAAAATCTACATATAGCGCATAAAAAACTTCCCCCAAAAAACCTTGCGTGTTCACAGCGCCAGATACACACGGTGCATACATGTAAGCTCTCGCAAGCTAAAACTACCAAAGGACACTCATACCAAAAGGTACAAACAGCTCCTACCCACCCACCCCTTCCCAAAAGTGGAACTATACATAGCAGTTAAATGTTTAAAAAAAATATACAGAGTTACAAATAATGATAACAGAAGAAAAGAAAAAAGAATTATTATTTTTTTACGAAAAGTACTGCATCATAGTAGTCAGTGGTCAAGACAGTCTAGTCTCTTTGTCTCTGTGTTCCGTGCTTTGCACTGGGATTACCTGTTGTTGTTTTTGCCTTTAATTTTATTTATTTTTACTAGCAGTATTGGGCGATTCAGCGAAGCTGGTTTGCTAGAGTGAATGCGCTTTGTAATCTTTTGCGCAAGAAGCCGCGAGAGGTCGCAGCGCACTTCCGGGCCGATTTCTGAGTAGGTGTTGCTTCACGCTGTGTATAACAGTGGAAGTTGAACCTAGAATCATGAAGCAGTACAAATGCCAATACTGTTGCAGTTGCAAAAATTACCGAGGAAAGGGGATGGAGGGTGGAAAAAAAGTGTCTGTGTTGTTTTTTGGCTGACCAGAAGATCGCGAGTTCGTAGAAAATATGCGTTTTGGGGCATCCTATAGCACGAGCAACAAGTTATTGCTTATTGCCAGACACATTATTACTATGGGAATGTAGATTTCTTACTTGTGTATGCATGTATACATATTCAGTATTGAAGGCAGCATTTTTTTATACTGACTGTACAAAGTTCAGTAGAACTCTTTCCAAAAAAAATCCACCTGTTTTCCCCACATGGAGGCGTGTCTGATGTCTCCACCCATCTGGAATCTCAGGGCTGTCCTTTACTTCCCCTTTCCTATCTCCCCTTTTTTTTCTTCTTCTTTTTTTCTTCTTTTTTTGCCTAGTCTTCTTGCTCTTTCTCTCTAGTCATTTTTTATAGTTTTTGTCCATTCCTTTCCCCCCCTTTTTCTTCTGGTATCGATAAAGTAGACAGAATGGTCAATGATACCAGCATGTCCTGGCCTTATGTGCTTTTTTTAACAGGGATAATGTTAGAGGGAATAACTCTGAAAATATGTTTGATGTTTGCGTGTGTATGTATGTTTTATGTTTGCATATGGATTAGTTTTGTGGATTGAATTAACAAAAGGTTTATATAATTAGATGAGAACAGTTTTAAAATATGATGGAGTTTGATTGTTTTGAGATAACCCTGTTCGGTTGACAGGACGTTAAAAGCCAATTACTGACTAGTATTGATAAATCAGACTGAATGGTTGATGATACCAGCATGTCCTAGCCGTATGTTCTTGGCAACATAAAACTAATTCTTCGGAAATTTGTGTATGTACATTTTGACCTATCCGTCATCCTTGTGTCATATTTTTTTATGTGTATACATGTATGTTTTGGTTTATTCTGTATGGATTGGTTTTATAGATTTGACTTGAGTGTATATATTAGAAGAGTTAACAGAATTTGATCATCCTGAGCTGACCCTCTGTGGTTGAATGGACATTAAAAATCCAGTTACTAACTAATTAACTAACCCCACAGAGGAACTAATCTTTGTAGGGTAAACTTGCTGGGTGCTTAGAGCATGTTAAAAGAACATTATCCGCAGTACAATTTTTGCAGTTTACTGTGCCATTGATTCGATACTGATTTTTTTAAGGTGACTTTCTTGGGACACCATCACTAACACTACTTTGACAAGCTCATTACTGCATTGTGGGGGTTTTTCTTCCTGCACTTCATTTTGATGTCGCCAAAATGTCTTTTAAATCATGGATAGAACACCAGGAAGCACTTACTTTTGTAGACAGGTCATGGGAGAAATGCTTGTGGACTGCAGTCATTTTTGTCAACAATAATTTTTATCTCTGTGGAATGACCACAAAAAAAAAAAAAATCTCTCTCTGAGTAGTGAACCTTTAATGACATATTGCAAAGTTCTAGAAAAACTTAAGTTTATGAGAAAAAGTTTGGACCCATTGGTTAAAACCAATCTATTTTGAACTCATACTGATTGGTAATTTTTTTTGTAAAATTAGCCCGCAGATGAAGAAAATAATCCAACAGACAAATCATGACTAAAATAACAAAAATTCTTTTTTCTTTTTTTTAAAATCACAACAAATCTGAAAAGGCTAGTTCCTTTAAATAGTTGTCACTTCTTTTTTAAGGACACTGAGAAAGATATATTTATGATTTTTTCTGTCTTATTGATGTATTTATTAACCAGTGTAAGTGAAGCCCTTACATGCGCCCACCCATCTTTTGTGGCTGTATGGGGGTTTGTTGTCGTTTCGGTGTGTTTTTAAATATCTTTTAGGGAGTCATCTTCCTTACCAGCTCCACTGTATACATGTATGCATGGCAATCTGCCTGCCCCATCTTCATCCCATGACCTTTGGGGTCAACTGGACATAAAATATTAGGCAACTAGATAGGCACCCTGTGGCAGTATCCACTTTTAGCCCCTCTGTTCATTGTTCTCAAATGTTATTAGACTCGCGCATAATATGGAATGAATTTGTGTAGTATATATACATATGGATTTTGATATTATGGTTCAGTTCTGAAATGTGCATCTTGTATAACACGTTTATCCTACCCACCCACCCAGCTGCCACACACGCTAGCAAAGAACGGATTTGTAAGGCTAAATGTGGCAGTACCCCCCCCCCCCCCCCCCCCCGACCTTCCCATCTTGTGCTGTTCTGTGGATTTTGTTTTGTTGTCCTATTCCATTTTTTGTTGTTGTTTTTTAAATCCCTTTTTTTATTTTTTTATATCATCCTAATTTACACGGACTGCTAGATCTCTTTCTGAATAGTGCTTAAATCAAGGCTGTGTGGAGTCCCCCACACTGTTCACCTGGTCAGTATTGATTATGTTTATTATGTACATATGTATGTTCGTCATATATATATATATATGTGTCAGATCTAAAGTGTCATCAACATCATTGTAAATAACATTGTAGCAAGGTAATAATACTGAGGAAAAAAAGTCATTATTGTTATTCATGTTTATACATGTCTGTTATTTGTATATTAAGTGAATTCGTTATTGGTATTTTCTGTAGAGGGTGGGGAGAGGTGGGGGGGGGGGGGGGAGGGGGGGGGGGCTAAGTTTATGAAATATGGACGTGAATGTTTGACAAAGTTTATGAAATATAGACGTGAATGTTTGTACAAAATGTTATTTTTAAAAAAAATCTTATTTCTACTCTTGGCCTTTGTCAAACATTTGACTGACTGTAAGAAAAACTAAATACAAGAAAAAAGAAAAGAATACTAACAACAAACACTTGGGAGTCAGTGTAGTACAGGTCATGTGTTTATCCTGCCTCTTAGCCAGTTCAACTGTGAGGTTTTCACTGAGGCTTCCCTTTGCAGACAGCTGTACTGTTTCACAATTTTGCACAGGCTGTGTAAGCAAGATCTCTCAGACTTCGCATAGTGACCTATCTAACAAGCTTACACTTTAACCGCAGCTTTGAGGGCTGGGCTTTTAAGCATTTTTTTTATTATTTTATTTTTTTACATTATATATAGGTAATGTCACGGCAACATCATGATCATAAAACCATAAAGGCCAGATGTAATTTCTTGGCAAGTTCTCTTCTGTCCAAGTTCAAACTGCGCATAGCTGTTACTTGGAGGGATGACATCACACCAAAATATTTTGTTGCAACTTGGGGCATTATCATAACTGGGTGCAAAGCACTGTTCCTGGACTTGGCTGGACGTTTAAGATGGGTGCTTTGGTCAGTCTGTTCAGCCGAGTTCTTTCAAATTTTGGATTATGTTAACTGCCTTTGAGCTTGGACTCGCACATTTCAGGGTCACAGCTGCATTAACAGTTAGAAAACTTCATTTTTGTGTATATGAAATAACTATTGAGGTCAACAGCAAAATATTGGTCAGTTGCCAGAAGATTTATTTTATAGTAAAAAACTAAAACAAGCTTCAGGTCAGGGGACACATGTATATAAATGTGTGTGTATAAGGTGGGGGGGGGGGGGGGGGGTGTAAGTATTTTCTTGTGTGCAGGGAGGGAGGGAGGGAGAGAGAGCGAGAGAGAATCTATAAAAAAAAATATTTCACAATTTTGGAGTGTGTGTGCAATTGTCAAGTATATATGCTCTACTTGTGTGTTTCAGTTGAGTGTGTAGGTGTGACAGGTATAGTTTTACCTTAAAGCAGGGTGAGAAGCGTTTTAAAGTATGTATTGACTTGCAGAAGTGTTTGATCATCCTAAAGTGACAGTGTATGGTTGACAAGACTTTAAAAGCAGTGACAAAAATCAATGGCAGAATTTATGAAAAATCAAATGTCACACCTCGCTTCCTTGTTTATTTAGCAGGAATATGTGTAAATATTTTCTTAGGATTTAGCAACTTCCTGCAGATACTCTGGTCTCTGACAGCATTAATTTGTCTTTCAGCAGGCATCACCAGTTGTCTTATTTATTTGTGTCCTTTGTCCTTTTTCTCCTGGGACTTTGATGAGTTTGATAGGAAGAACTTCCTTCCAGTCACTTGTACTATGTATGCCTTCCCATTTTGTGTTGTGACTGTTAGCTTATTTGAAGCCAGTGATTTGTAAATGTATTTTTGTTGGTATGCTGTTGTCTGTCTTGGATTCTTGTTGTTCATGGTGAGAATGGATATTAAACATATGGAACCATACACCAGAGCAGTGAAGTGGTACTTTTGGTGAAGGTGATGCGTGAGTAAGAGGGTGAATGAGAGTACATTTTTTTGGACGCGTGGAAAGTGTCAGTATGTAATGATCATTGATGAACCAGGCGGCCATTGGGGAATGATGTAAGTAAGTAAATTGGTGTTTCACGCCTAGTCAACCAGTGTGGTTATATCAGGGCGATTTGGGGAATAAAGAAAAAAACGAAAAAAACTTTAATAATAAATTATTCGTGTAAAGCGCAACTCTCTAACCAGAGTTAAGCTCACTGCACTGTACAAACAACTCATAGCAAAAATAAACATTAACATACATTTTGTGGACACTGAAAGTGTCGGGCTTTACAGTTGTATGATGAAAGCAGTGTATTTAGAGAGTCTTAGATCTGCCCAACGTCCAGGCCTGGAAACAAGATGCAGTCAGGCGAGTCCCTCCTGGGCAAACCGTTGTAATAATAATAAAAGTGGGGTCTTAAAGCACCCATTCTCAAATGAGCCCTAGGCGAATACATTTCACATTCAAGTTAAAAAAGGAAAATACAAGAAAAAAAGTAAGTGGTGACTGGAACAGGCAAAACTCAAATGTACCACCTCCTTTTAGCTCCACTCTGACACCAAAAAAACCTGTACCTTTGTTCCCTTCTTTATCCACTGGCAAAGCGCTCCACTCAAACACAAACAATCTTCCTTTGTTCCTCTCTCTAGCTCCACTCTGACATACACACATTGTACCCTTGTTCCTATATTTATCCACTGGACTGGGCGTACAACACTACTTACTTATCCACTAGCAAAGAGCTCCACTCCGACAGAAAACACTGTACCTTTGTTCCCTTCTTTATCCACTGGCAGAGCTCCATTCTGACACACACACAAAAATACCTTTCTTCCTGTCTTTATTCACTGGCAAGCACTGAGACTGCCCTGACTGGGCTCAAAACAACAGCTAACTGGGACTGCCTCTGCATGTGCCACAAGCATGGCAAGCCTGTGGATGTGTGGAGTGCTCTAAAAAAAAAAAAAAATTGACAATCATCATGTACTACCTGATGCACAAAGTCAGCACATGATTATGCTATCCAGTTTGAGTTCAGATCCTAGGTTTGATTCAGTGCAACCCATACTTGGACGGCACAACTAATGCTAGCCTAATAATAATAATAATGTACCTTTATCATATGCTCATCAACGCCCTGAACGCTCACATGATACATATTAACCTAAATGCAATATTCTATACACACGTAGAGCACAGTCCTACCAAAACAATTTACGTAAGATATTATATGGAAATACACACACACACATACACAATGACTGTAGTAGAAACTGGGTATTGATATTAGCTGGGGCAGAAATACTGTGAGAAGAGGAAGGTTTTTAGTTTGGCTTTAAAAGATGTTGACAGGGTTGAGCAATGTCTAAGGTCCTGTGAGAATGAATTCCAAATGTGGGGTCCAAAGCAAGAGAAAGTGTGAAAGCCATGAGTCTTGCATTTGTATTGATGGATTTTCAGCATGTGGGTGTCAGAAGAAGAGTGTAGTGTAAGAGACAGAGTGTAGACATGTAGCAGTTCAGAAAGGTAAGCAGGACCAGAACCATTTATAGCACTGAAACACATACAAGAGCAACTTTATATTTAATACGTTCTGAAATGGGAAGCCAGTGCCGTTTTTCCAGTTTTACTCACCATGTCATATATATATATATCTATATATGATTGTCATTTTGAGCATCTAATATAGGTTTACTTGACACTCCCCCCTCCCCCCTGTAATGGTATAGTCCTATTTCACACTTAGCCTCTGCTCCCTTACTGCCCTACAGTCTGGAACCCTACGCTCCCACCCCAACACATAAACAACCTGATAGCAGCTTCCAGACTGACATCAGTGTGGTCAGTGGTGACACTCTGCCTCTGCTCCCTTACTGCCCTACAGTCTGGAACCGGACGCTCCCACCCCAACACATAAACAACCTGACAGCAGCTTCCGGACTGACATCAGTGTGGTCAGTAGCGACAATGCCCCAGAGCCACCCCCTTCCCCTCTCTTCACTGCTTCTCACACACTGGCCTCCCACTTGTTCTTTGTTCCTGCTACCCATCACATGTTCCTCTGTCCTGTGTGCTAACTGTTATATATATATATATATATATGTCTATGCCTCTAGTAATAAAGAATGCCTTGTGACTCAGCCATGTGTTAGTGTATTGGATAAAAGAGAACCCCAACATTATTGTGATCAACACAAATAACATTACAATACACCCCCCCAATTAAAAAAAAGAAGAAGTGTTATTGTATGTTGGTATGCTTTCATTAATAAAAACTGTTCAAACCAACTGATGCTCACAGTGCACTGATTTGAGACAGACTCTCTTGAGATGGTGCAGCAGATGCTTGTGCCGATTGGAGACTAAACTGACTTTATAAATGCTTCTGTACCTTATGTTCTATATTAGTTATACTGATACAGGCCAGACTAAAAAGTTGCGGCGTGCCCATTTGTTACACTAATGAACTTAAAATTGAAGCAAATTATACTTATTGTTGCGAATCCAGGGTGCACAAGAGCAAAATGAGACCATACCATGTGCATTTACAAACACTACAATTACAATACTCCATTCAGCATCTTACTCTTCCTCATCACTTCCACACACACGCTGTGCAACCACACACACACACACAGGCAAGGCATACAGTGTCTAGAGGTGAAAAGATGGGTCTTGAGGGCAGATTCAGTTGAATGGTCAGTTATGGAAGAAGGGTCTCAGAGACAATAGGTTAGACTGGTCCAGAGTAATGGTGATTGATTGATTCAATTCAAGCCTTATGCAGGGAGGTCACTTTTATTTATTTTCACAACAATACGGCCTTCACGAAGTGATCAATACATAGCACCTAACCCTGACCCTATCCTCCCTGTATAAACTGACTGTACAGAAAATATGTTCAATTTGTACGAAACTTGAAATGCATCGCCGAATTTCAGTCGCTAAGCTAGGAAATAAACTGGCTCTACTGTTTTCTTAGCCGTACCAGTTTGCTCGCTCAAGCTATTCAATTTCTGACACTATATAAAAAAAAAGTGAGTTCATTTCTTTACGTCCATAACGAGAGACCGTGCGGACCACCGGCTCGACTGCACACACAGCTTCTGAGCTCTGAAATGTAGAATCTTCTTCTTCTGCAGTGTTACTTTAGGTCCAGAGAGACTACTGGGGACTGGGAGCCCAGGACGGCCAGCTCGAATTTTACACAGCTCCTGCATGAACTGAAGAGAGACAGAATGAATGAATAAACTTTATTTTACGAGGGTAGTGGAGATGACTCGAGGTCTTTTCGAGAGAGAGAGAGAAACTTAAGAGCAAAGTAACTCAGTACTTTGCTACATAATGTTTCAACTGTTGTAAGGGACACAGAACGCAATGTTGCAGACAGACTGAATATAAACAAAGATTGTACAGCTCGATGTTTAATACAAAGCAGTCTCCATTTGGTTTTACCCACATTCAGTGTGCGTTTCCAAATAGTATAATTCTTATACAGGCCAGATGTAATCACAATCACCGGAACTAAAAAAACACATAACAATACTGACTGCAAGCCTGAGATCTGTGCTTTTGGGGCTTCTGTTAATCGGTAAGTTCACGTGTAAGTCTTGCTTCAGTCAGGTGTAATTATGATTTTATCCAGGTATAGACCCCGGTACCCGATCTAGAAGGTGTATGCATATTTTTCCCTTTCTCTAGAGAAGCAGAAGTACAGGTCTGCACAGCGATGCGCACATCAAGCAAAATAGTGACCGAGTGATGACATCAGTGACACTGATATTAGTGACAGGCCGACTTCTTATTTTGGAGAAGCAAGCGGAATGTATGCATACAGTGCAGCTCGCGCTGTTACTCTCTACCATTTTTATTTTTTTCAAAGTGGCAAAGGGAGATCTAAGAAATTAAGATTGAGAGAAAATTGCCATCGCAGTCGTACCGTGTCGCGCCGCTGTAACACTATAGTCGACCCGATGTATGATACGATTGACAGCCTTTTTCATCGGCATTTCCTGCAGGACAGAAGTGTTTTGCAGTACTACAGTCAGGCATGAATGAATCGTTGATGTGAACATTGTGTGTTACTGTTAGCTTTTGTTAAATTGCAGATGACATTCTCCATCTCGACGTGCGTTAACTGTTCTGTTTGTGCAGTACTTTGAGCCGCGGGATAGGTGCTTTTCAAATTACCATTATTATACAGCTTTGGTGCTGGTGACTCCAGCAGGAGGGGCCGGGCCCGATGGGTGGGTGAATCTAAATTATTATTATTATTATTGATTGCTTTTATACAGCCTTGTTCTCCGCTCTTGAGCAGACTCACTGCGCTCGCATGTGATTCTACATGAGTGAATAGCTTTTTATAACACGTTTGTTTTTATATCCACCAAAGTGGTGTACTTACAGCACTTTTATTTATTACAGTGAATGTGTGGTGTACACTCCCAAAAGTACCATAGTCAGTGTGAGGGGGAGACACAGAACTTTGGCTGAGGGAGACTGGGTATGTCAGATGAATAGTCATGTCTGAGAGTGAGACGTGTGTAGTTACAATGCCCAGGGATCTTCAGATTTTGTTAATATATTATGTTGGATTCTTGGAATTTGCTCAAAGTGGCAATTCCTTAAATGAACACCAATTCTGGAATTGAGGTGCACAATGATATCTTTGCAATCAAATGTGTTGATCATGATGTAGGATTACTGATGACCGGACTTTGTGCAGACAAGGTGGGCATATATGTATCCTTACAATAACAGTGACTCACAGCATATTGGCATACAATGGGGGGGGGGGGGGGGGGGTATTTTGATGTGCATGGCAACAAATATTGTTTCCAAATTAAATTCTCTCTACATCCTTTGTACAAAATATTTGCATTAGGCATGGCTGGTGCAGCTTTCTGTGTTGACCCACAGAATAACATACTTACAAGTTACATAGGTCATCCTTTTCATCTTCAAAAGGACACTCTTTTTTTGAAAGGTGGTTCATGCAGAGTGCTGTGTTGAGAGTATGTGGAATACATAGGCTATAGCCTGGATAGGCTCCAGAACAGATCTGTTATATTATATTGATCTCATTTATAAATATAATCCCTGCTCACATGACACAGACTGACAGAGCTGTAAAACTGGTTTGGTGCTGAGAAAGCATGTGTTCAGATCATGTGCTTAACGTCCACAGAAACCACAAGGTTTCGTCAAGTGCTTTTCTCATTTATCCTTTTTAAATGATCTTGCATATGGAGCAGTTTGGGGAACTGCAGGAAAAGGTTTGCTGTAGCAGAACAGTATTTTTTTTCTCTCTCCAATTTTAGCTCTGAAAAGAAAAAAGAAAAAAGAAAAAAGTTTAGCTATGGATTGGATGAGACTATGCTTATGTAATTATGCTTGTTAAAAATAAAATTGCTCCATGTCTATTCAGGGCTTGTCCAAACCAACTAAAAAATAATCTGTTATATAATTATATTAAAATGTTATGTAAAATAATCACACACACAATATCCTGAATTTGTATCAGCAAATGTGTTTTCAACAGTGAAATTTGTCCTTGGCATGAAGATTACTGTAGCACTAGCAGAAAGTGAAAAGATTTGTGATGTTGGACTAACACAATAATTTTGCTTTGTTTGAACCCTGATGTTCTGGCTAGAGATAAATAAAGTGTTAGTAATGACATCAGTAACCCATGGTAAGAGTCCCTTGGAGCCCCGTTGGAGCACAGAAGTAGCTTTACAGCAGAAATAAATCATGAACATAATGGTCACTTATTGCTTGTAGAGTATAAAAAACTAGGAGTGGCTTTGCAAGGGAACTATGTGAGCTGGTTTGGCCTAGCGGTAAGGTGTTAGGCTGGTAAGCAGGACTTCAGTTCGATTCTGCTTTGGCTCTCCTCTCTTTTCAAAAGTTGCGGACACTGTTAATGTTATATGACTTAGGCCCTCACAATTAATGAACCATTAAAACGGCTCTCCTCACTGCCCATCTTGACACAGGAGTCATTCTGGTGGTGACAGTGTAGCGTCAGGTATATTCTGCCACGCCTTCCACCGCCAGGGATCTAGATCCCTGCCAGTACCTCTTTGGAAACAACTTACAGATTTATCCAAACCAAACCAAGGGAGCTACTTCTCCGAAGACTGTGTTGGGCTGCCCATGTGGCAGGGTAATAGTGAAACAAACCACAGTCCTCGTGCCTTATGGAATGCATAATTTGTTTGCATATGGTTGTATAATATATATATATACCCGATGACCCCTAACCCCGAGATTGTTCAGCGAGAGGGCTGCCAAAGCAACAGCACAGGAGCAGTAAATACAACCTACATTGTTAATAATAAAATGTGCTGTTTCTGGTCAGTGTGATTTTACTTTTCAGTTCCATTGAGAAAATAAATCGCCAGGATGGACTGGAGACAACCAGCTTTTTATACCTGGAGATGAGGACCTGTCAATTGAGGACCTCTTTCTGTGACACATTATTCACAACTGTCAACGGGATGATGCTGTGGCAGTAAAAAAAAAAAAAAAAAGCAGAGGATTGGTTCAGAGTGGATGCTGAATGAACAGTTGCTGATGAAAAAGGCAAGCTTTGTGGAGCGGATGAAGACAAAAAACTTCTACATTGTGCTGGGCTTCATTCTCATCAGCAGTGGGACGATATGGCTGCTGAGCTATCCGTCCCCTACTTTTCAGAACATCGTCACCAAGACGCACAAGGGCATCAAGAATTTACCTAGCAATATCCAGATACAGGTAGGAGGCCTGACTTGTACTCCCCTCCCCCTACCCTAAACACTCCGACCCAGAAAAAAGATCACACGTATTTTCAGTTGAAACTTGTCTTGTGCATTTGCTCTGATGTTTAATGTATTTACACCCCTTGTAACAAAGTATTAACAGTCTTGTGAAAAGATTGGATTTCTGTGTTCAAGGTCAAACTCACAGCTAAGATTTAAACTTTCATTGAATTGTTGTCAGTCGTATATTTTTTGTTTTTGTTTTGTTCCATTGATCTCTTTGCAACCATATTATGTGAGTTGATGTACTATTACTAATGACCAGACCAGGTGCCACAAGTGGGCATGTTACTATGTATTTATATTATTACATACTGACAATAGCAGTGGGACTTGTATCTTGGTACACAGTGGGAGGGGGAGGTATTTTGCTGCACAAGGCTTGTTTAATGTTGAATGTGAGTCATCTGAGCATTTGCCATTCTCATGTTCACTTTCCTCCTCTGGCATCAGCAGATTTGCTGAAGAACTCACCGACATTCAGCATATGACAGCTTTCATATATATACATATTTATATATATGTGACTGTGCCAAAAGCTGAAAAGGTGTGCATGAAAATAATGTTGATGATATATTTAAAAAGCAGCTGTGTTTTTAGAATGTGCACAATGCTACAAAAGATTTTTTAAAGGCAAAAGATAAAAAAACACTTTTGTACTTTTGGAGATGTTTGTGGAGAAAGGTCATGAAAGGCTGCATGTCATACATAAGATATTGTGTCTTCATTTCTGCACAAGAACTCAAAATCAAGTCACACTGTAAAGGGCAAATCTCTTCCACTTTGTTTCTGCCAAATTTTGTACACTTATAACTTTAAAACCTGTTTGTAAACTACTGATTGTTGTGATATCTTATGGATGACATAAACCCATAACGTAATAAGTAACACACCCTTTCAATCAATATAGTGTAATCAGTCATACAAGTGCATGTAAAAATGCAGTGAGAGGATTTTCCTGTTTGTATTTAATTACAAGTCACACAAAAACAAATGAAACAAAATTCTGCCAAACATCAGTATTTCATTTTCAACAAAATGTTTCCCCAATTTTCAGCATTGAAAACAAACCATCAAACCTCTGTTTGCTTACATGTGTTCTTTTTTTGTGCCTCTCTCTTAAAATCTTTCTGAATCAAACATTTCAGGCTGCAATCACAGTGCAATGCTGGCATAAACAAGAGATAATAATGAACAAAATACACGGACAATAGTACATTGTATTACCAGTCAGCGCATACCTGAAAAGCAAACAAATTTCAAGACATTGTTGATGCAAACACTGCCATCAGGTAAGGTAACAAAATGAACACATCAGGATGAGTTGATCTTAAGGTAGTTTACACTAAGACACACACACAAACGTGATGATACATGTATTCATTGTTTTGGTAGAACTATGCTCTACATGTGTATAAAATATCATATTTAGGTTAATATGTATCATGTGAGTGCTCAGGGCGTTGATGAGTGCATGATAAATGTACATTATTATCCTGTTAATTTTTTTACCACCTCTCTCAAAATCTTCGTCAATCAACCATCTCATGCTGCAAACGCACTACTGAAACAAAATGCTGCTTTCAAACAATGGACAAAATTTGTAGCACCAGTCTGCACATACCTAAAAAGTGACCAATTGAGTTTCAAGACATTTTTCATGTGAACACAGGGCACCACCGTCAATTTCAAGTAAGCTCAAAGGTAAGAAAATAAAGAAGGAATGGATCTGAAAAGGCTTTATCTTACGAAGATAATTTATGAGATCGAAACACATAAAAGGTTCAGAAGTATGCTATTTATCAGGACAAAACACAGCATGCAAATTTTGGGGGTAATCCCCTTGATCAAGCTACAAAATGACACTTAAACAACAGTTAAATGATAAGAAACAATGAAAAATGAGATTGGGAGCTAAGCCATTTATCTTTTTTTCTGTTGAGCTACATTTTTAATCGCTTCACTGTTTAAGTGTTATTGTGTAGCTTGATCAAGGGGATTACCCCCAGAATTTGCATGTTATGTTTTATCCCAATAAACCGCATTCTTCTGAACTGTTTATGTGTTTGGATCTCGTCTTAAAATGCTAGCAGTCATTCTTGTTTCCGATTATTGAAGATAATTTACATTAAGTCAGCTTTGTAGCATGAGTTGGCACATACTTCAGAAGCAAAGGATTAAGTTTCAAAGGACATTTCCGGTGTGAATGCAACGCACTGCCATCAACTGATCAAATAAGATCAGTCAATACACTCCAAGCTCCAACTGAGATACACAGCTGCATTAAAAAGAAATCTTAATGCATGGTTCACACACAGAAAGAATATCTGAAACACACAGAACATCCTGGGTACAGCAAGAGCTCAGATCTGTTTGGCATGCACACACACCAGCCACTTCAGACACCATTTCACGTTGCCTGAAACGTATGCTAGCCTGTGCCAGAGTGGACACTAACGCACACACAGCCCACAGCACTAGATCAGCAAGCACTTTGGCGGCTAACTACAATCAATCAGATGTCTTGGGTCAGCTTTGAACTTTTCCGCGACTTGCTGCAGCCCTATGGACTGCTTGCTGGATGGGACGGACTGCTGCTGGAGGAAGACTGAAAGGTTGTTTCCGTTTGAACTGACTGCTCCGTCTTTTGGGGTGGACTGCAGCTGCAGGACTGAAAGGGTGTCTCTGTTTGAACAGACTTTGCTTTCTTTTTGGATCTACTGCAGCAGCAGGAGAACGGAAAGGTTGTCTCTGTTTGAATGGACTTCTCCGTCTTTTCGGATGGACTGTTGCTGCAGGAAGACTGAAAGGTCTGAATGTGAACAGATTTTTTAGCCTTTGCTTTCCTCTCTGCCTTCATTCTGTAGTAATAGGCCATTCGTTTCTCATTGACCTGTTGTCTCTTCTCCAAGGACAGCTTCTCCCGGTGTTTTTGTACTGACTGTCGCACTCTTTCTCTCCTCTTCTCTGCCCTTTCTTCGGACGTCCTGGTCACTGGTCGGGTGGGTGCTGAACTACTAGCCTGCGCTTGCTCTGCTTCTCTCTTTTTCTTTTCCCTGAAAACAAAGAACAAAGGAATGAAGCAGGAATAACAGTTTAATGTAAGACTTGTGATTTACAGTCTAGCTATTGGGTAGTTCAGTGAAGCTGGTTTGCACGAGTGAATGCCTTTTGTAATCTTTCGCGCAAGAAGTTGCGAGAGATCGCAGCGTCACTTCCGGGCTGATTTCTGAGTAGGTGTTGCTTCATGCTGTGTATAACGATGGAAGTTGAACCTAGAATTGTGAAGCAATACAAATGCCACCACTGTTGCAAAAATTATCGGGGAAAGGGGATGGAGGGTAGAAAAAAGTGTCTTTGTGTTGTTTTTTGACTGACCAGAAGATCACAAGTTTGTGGGAAAAAATCATTTTGGGGCATCCTATAGCACTAGCAACAAGTTATTGCTTGTTGCCAGACACAGTCTGACTACCAGCCCCAAAAATGTCTTTAAAGTTGACAGTATAAAATTTGCAAATTTACTGTCACCACCTTCCATTGTGCAGAAAGTATGCACTGGAAGTAAAAGCAGCCAAGGGACTTAAGCGATGCTGGGCAAAAGTCAAGGGATTTAACAACCCCACCTGAGCCACCCAATATGATTCTAGCACGGTACGCCACAAAACCAGCCTAACAATCTGGAGAAAGAAACAAAAACATCCTTTAAGTGTTTTTTACTCTTGCACTTGCAAAAGAAAAATTCTGCCTTTCGACCTGAAACAAAAATAGAAATTAACAGGTACTGACTGAAGCAAATTTTTACTCATCAAAATGTTTTCTCATGTAAAATGCAAAACTGGAGCCTTGTTTGTATATATTGATAACACTGTCACCTTTAATGTGGAAAACAGAAATAAACTAGACTTACCAGTAACGGCGTTGCCGAATCTTCTGCAGTTCCCGCTGATGTTTCAGCTGCTCATCAGTTTTGGGAGCCCTGCGGCGCTCTCTTGCCTTCTCTCTGGCCTTCTTCTTCATCAGCTCTAGGAGGAGCGGATCCCTTGCAGCCAGCCTCTGTCTGTACCGTCTGCAGTTTTCTGTATTTGATGTTTTCTTTTTTGTTGTACTGTGTGTCCTGGTCATGATGATGAACTTGAAAAAGCTGAACTTGAAGTGTTATGAACCTGAAATTAATAGACCAGTAATCAAAAACTTGTCCCAATACTGATATATGCTCAGTACAAACATGTCAAACTATACACCATAACGTCTAACACAAAATCAGTACTTGGTTCTCAGCACCGTTATCACTGTAAGTATCAGTATCACTAAGTGACTAACATCAGTTGGGCTTCAATTAAAATTCATTGTTTGACGTCATAGTTGCAACAGCTGTGTCGCAAACATGACGTCTGACATGACTTTTAGGGATGAAAGAATTTAAAGAAAAAAACTTGAACTTCGTCGCGATCGTAGCTCTCAGACGACAAAATATTCTCACGACCATCACGGAACAGTCTACGAAAAGCATGTACCAAAACGACCGACAAGTTTTTGATGAAATTGAGTACACACTCTAAATCAACAGTTGCTAGTCGGATTTACAACATACTGCCTCGATGTAATGAAACTCTTCACGCTGTACTCGGCTAAGCATACCGTTTTGAAATCTTACAGCGCGGGAAGATGTCACTTTTCACAACTTCCATTTTACACCCCCCAAATCGGCTGAAAGCCTAAAAACATTCTCAGCAAACTTGTAAAAAGATGCATAGTGCATGTTATACATCAGATGCATGTTATACGTCAGACTACAGAAAAATATTACAACATACCGTTCGACAACACGCGCCTTGCAGCAAGGGAGGAAAGTACAGGAAGTGTCTGGCGTGCCGGATGTGGTACAAAAACGAGATTGCTTTCTCGCTTGTTTTGTAATTTTGTTTTTAGATATTTTGTTAAACGTTATAACCTACAACAACAATAAACGATCGGGAAAATGTTTTTCAAACTTCGTGCAAAACTTTGCTGAAAAAACAACAACCCAAAAACACCGAGCAGTGTTTAGTGTTAATGCATGGATCGGAACACGCGCGATGTTTCCGATGATACCGCTGTTGTTTTTGAGTTGTTCAAAGTTTTCAATTCGAGATTGCAACATGTCTGACGTTTGAGATCGAAAATACAACAATCGTGAGTGGTGATGTTGTATCACCCGTGTAAAACGGTCTTTTTCGCGTGCTAATCAGTGACTGATACTCCATATCGGCTTTCAGTTTGTGTGTAAGCAACTAAAGTGGCGAAGATCACTCGGTACATCGATGTCTGTTGGGCGGTCAAATTTCGGCGCTTATTTCAGCCGGATGCATTAAAACCACCTACAGTCTGGTTGCTGAAATTATTTGTACTAAATATTCATTCATTCATGCACGTACTGAACACACAAGGAAAACAGTTTTTAATTTTCAACTGAAGTGCACAACCCCTTGCGAACCGTTTGGTACAAAGTCGTATAATATTTATATGCCATCAATTAAATACATCCAGGCTCCTCTAAAGTTAATTAGTAGTGGTAACGTAGCATTAGTAGTAGGAGTATGTTGATGAAGATGAGATGAAAAAGGGAGAAGGTAGCCTAAGTCTGAATTTTCGCCACCACCGGGGGTTTCGTCAGGGACAACGAGTACGCGAGTATAATATCATAATATGATATAAAACTATGGCGTGCCCACAATTCAATAATCTGAGGGTGTGATTATCAATATAATAATAATAATGCGCTGTTGACAGGGTAGCCATGAGTTGACAGTCAATCCCCTGTACCTCAGCCGACTGGGTCTTGGCAAGGAGCACCTGGGCCCAGCGGGGACGGCCACAGATGATGACAGGGTCAAGCCTGCTGGTCAGCCAGTGATTGCCAGCAGTGTGGAGAAAGAAAAATGGGAAGATGCTGTTGCATTTATGGAGTCAGTGGCCAAGCATATGTCAGGCTATCATCTTGTCATGTTTGATCTGAGCTCGTCTGAAAACTTTAATGTGCTGGTGAGTGTGTGTTTTGTGTATTGTGTGTCTAACCAAAATGTTGCCCTTATGTCCACACACACACACACACACACACACGTGTGTGTATATTTATATATAAAATATACATTGAGCCCAGTCATGTTGTGATGTAATACTTCAAACATTATTCGTAATATAACATACTGTTAACACACATCAACCTGATTAACAATTTTGTTTTAAATGCCATGGTTGACTGGGCATTACAGATCCACTATCTATAGATCTGTCTGTTAAAACACTTTAAGTTTAAAGGACTCGATATCAAAAGGCTGCATTGGTCATTGGTAGTAAAGTTACGAGAAGCCAAATAAGTTGACAATACTCTTGTATACACTCAAGACAAATTACATCTGAACTTACTCTGCCCTGTCTGCCAGCTCATGCAATCCTTTACTCCCCCCCCCCCCCCCCCCCCCTACCCCATCCCCATCCTCTCTCCTTTCTCCACCCAAACACATCCTGCAAGCACAAGCACATCAAGGTATATTATAGTAAAACCCCAGCTGAAAGACCGCTCATCATTATTACTAATATCATTGTATGGTGTTAATGTTATTCTCTGCTCGCAAGCGTACTCATTGTCATTGTGATTGCAACATTCTTACTGTTTATTCATTTGATTTTATTAAGTTTTTTATTCTAATTAAGTGAGTGAAACTAACTGTATTGTATTTATTTACTTTTTTTATGTACTTTTTATTATTTGTCAAAGCCAAAGGTAGACAAATGAATTTCCTTTTTAAGGATTAATAAAGTATTATTGTATTGTAGTTTTGTACTCATTGTGCTTTTATCACATGTGATTCCAAATGAGTGACTGTAGCCTTTTTATAGCATGCCATTTTGAATGTCCCCTGGCACCAAAGTGGTGTACTTACAGGATTTCTTGGTTGTGACATGGCTGTTGCCACATGAAACTGCTGCTGTCTCAGCACAAATTCTACGTACACCATACAACCGTGCACCAGTTTACAGCGTCACTTGATATTGTTGCATTGCAGCTGAGAAAACACTGTAACAGCACGTGGAGATGTGAGGTCCGTAAACTTGAGTTTGACAAGTACCCGTCCCATGTTGCTGACCTGTCGCTGAAGAGCTACCGTCCTATCTGCATCCAGGTGAGAGACTTATTTTGTATTTGTGTTTTGGCTCACTTCTCTTGTGTCCTAGTGTGACTCTGTGAGTGCATGTACATTTAAAGGAGATCCCGAATGAAGAAGCACAATGGACCCTTTATAGTCTAGTTTGGTAAAAATCAGTCTTTTGAATTTGTGAAAACAAAGCCTTGAACTAGTAGTACTAGTAAGTTGAACATTGCCATTTTGTGTCTGGTAGCGTGCCTGTGTATGAGGAATTATATACTGCCTAGATTTAATATATTACTTCATAAATGCTGCCTATAATTTATATGTTGGGGTCGATTGAGTGTAACTTTGATTTTAGTGTTTTGTTTAAGGAATTTTGTTTTATTGTAATTTATTGAATGTTTTAAGTTATTGGTGAGCCAGAAGAATAATGTGTGTGTGGGGGGTGGGGGGTGGGGTGTACATTGTTATTGTTAAGTATTTTCCTTGTATTTGAGCGGTTGTTTTAGCTCCGTGTTTCATTGAGTTGTTGATGTTTTATTGTTAATTTTATTGAATGTTTTTATGTAAATGACGAACCAGAAAGCAAATTTCTCTACACAGAGACAATACAGTTGTATTGCATTGTATTGTATTGTAGTCCTTGATGTCATGAACAAGGTAGACATGTCTGGTATCACGAGCCAAGCTTTTCATGCCCTTCACTGGTGAAGAGTGAACTAACATGGCTGTACCGTGAGGAGCGCATGTTGGCAGGGAAAAAGAACTGATATTGCATAACAATTAGTGAAACAACTGGGCAGAGTCTGCAGTTAGAAATATTTGCTACACATTTTCAGGCCAGCCTGGGTCTTTGCTTCCAAGGGCCTCCTTTGATTCTGTATTTGCAACATTTGACCACAAGTTTCATTATTTCTCCTTTGGGGTGACCTTTGATTCTGTATTTGCAACATTTGACCACAAGTTTAATTATTTCTCCTTTGGGGTGACCTTTGATTCTGTATTTGCAACATTTGACCACAAGTTTCATTATTTCTCCTTTGGGGTGACCTTTGATTCTGTATTTGCAACATTTGACCACAAGTTTCATTATTTCTCCTTTGGGGTGACTTTTGATTCTGTATTTGCAACATTTGACCACAAGTTTCATTATTTCTCCTTTGGGGTGACTTTTGATTCAGTATTTGCAACATTTGACCACAAATTTCATTATTTCTCCTTTGGGGTGACCTTTGATTCAGTATTTGCAACATTTGACCACAGGTTTCATTAGTTCTTCTTTGCCAACTTTGGGGCTGCCTTTGATTCAGTATTTGCAATATTTGACCACAAGTTTCATTAGTTCTTCTTTGGGGCCACCTTTGATTCGGTATTTGCAATAATCTGAAGTTTCAGTATTTTTTCCTAAGTGTAGATGACTGCATTTGAACGTCTGATTGCAGGAGATGCTCAACACCTACGGTGCAGTGATCTGGGCAGACTCGGCAGAGTACTTCCAGTCAAACAACATCACGGGCGTGTTGCAGCAAGCCAGGGAGGTGGGGCTGGTGGCCTGGACGATAGAGGACCCCACCTCCGCCATCACCCACCCCAAAATGTTTGAGTTCTTCAAAACCATGCAGGACTTGTACTACTTTCATCGTGCCATCGAGTCTTCGCACATGATCGTCTATAGCACGCCCCTTGTCAAGGAGAAGGTAAGTCTTCCATGCACTTGGAATATTTTGAAATCAGTCTTCAATGCACTGTGGAATATTTTTATTCAGTCTTCCATGCACTGTGAAATATTTTGAAATCACTTTGTCTAATAACATAAAACAGGGAATAAAGGGATTGGAATATCTCCAGTGTCATTGCTGTCCACAGCCAAGTGAACTTTGTGCGTAGGACTTGGGTTCGTCAGCAGTTAAACCCTTGGCAGTGAAGGATTCCAGGGGCCACAATTTCTGTCTCTAATGACATTAAATGGCAGTGTTGATCATTCTGTTAAAAAATGTAAAAAGGTGCTGGACATTTTCCTCTGCTGATGTTTTGCCAAATCAAAAATGCTTGTGACTGTGATGTGTATTTAAGGGAGATGATTGATAATTTTGGTGTTGTGTGTGTGTGTGTTCTGTACAGATCATGTTGCCTTGGGTGAAGTGTGCCCTCCTTGAAGACTGCATCAACCCCACAGGAGCTCAGAATGTGGGCTGCAACTTCATGCGTAAGCCACTCTTCAAGTACTCGGGATGCCACTACTATGACATGTCTGCGCTCAATGTTATTCTTGGCCGTGTCTTTGACTTTGATGAACGTGCTTACGCAGCCAAGGATGCCATTTTTGGCAATTTGATTGATGATCGACTGGCTGCAAAGAATGCCAGTGACCCTCTTCACAGGTCAAGGTTAAAGTTGAGGGAGTATTTGAATGGGAGGGTCAATGAGGTAACTCGTTAGAAAGGTCGTCAGCTGTTTAAAAATCCAGGTGTTTTCAGGTTTTTTGTTGTTGTTTTTCCATGAAAAATCATGGAAGTCCATGCAGTGATGAGTGTTTGTCCAGCCACGAGGCTAATAGCTCTTTGTCAGACACCATTTTATGGGGATCTTTCAAGCTTTCTATGAATGACATTGACAGTAGCCTCCTTTGATCTTTACACTTCAGTGCCCTTTCCGGTGGCCATGGTTGCATTTCAATATTACAGCAGTTTTGGAAAAGTGGAATTGAGTCCATGACAAGTTTTATGCCATTAGTGGCACAGTTTGTAATGTAATTTAAAAGAGTATTTATAAGGCACTTACAGTTACACCTAACGTGAGCCTGAAGTGCACAATGTGTGTACATGGTCATGAAATTTATCATAATAATAATAATGGCTTAAATATACACATGATAGAGTTGAGTGGTACATTTAGATTGAATGCCTTGATAAAAAAAAAATATTAATACTTTTTTTTTTTTAAACACCCCACTTAATGTTGCTTTTTTTTCTGCTGGTTAAGTGCGAAAGTGCATGTTCCATAACATCTGTCAGTTGTTTAGCAGTTGGATTTTAATATCCTGTTAACCACGCAGGGTCATCTCAGGACAGACGTTCTAGCAAGCCACATGTGTAATACTGCTGTTTTGGTACCTTCGCTCGTGTTCAAGGTCTCGGGATAGCTTCAGAAAAAGTAGGATTTGTCCGTTTTGAATGTGGGCTCACCGAGTGTTTGCTCTGCCTGTTATGATATTTTTATTTGCTTGTGACATTGTTAGTTTGAAAATCAGTTATGCCATGGCACTGTCTGGGGGTAAGGGCCTTTCTCTCTCCCCCCTCCAATTTACCTCCAACCCCCCCCCCCCCCCCCCCAACCCCCCGCCCCCCACCTTACTTTTCTATTAGGCCTGCTTTTATTTAAACCCCCATACTAATGTGGGTTCTTACCTTGGTGGGGGGGGGGGGGGGGGATTTACTTGTAATCATGTAAACTGTTGGGGCAATGATTTTTAATTATTTATATATATGTGCTTATATCCATTCCTTTAACACTGTATGTTTGGGAGAATGTTTTGTGGTCATTTCTGCTTTATGCATGTTATCAGTAAGTGAACTCATCTTTCCGGTTCAAAACCATGGTTACATAATCATGAAAATGTATCTGCGCATCCAACGTGGGATCATCTGTTTTCTTTCTTTCTTGCTCCTTTTTTTTTTTTTACTCTGCCTTGCAGAAACAACAAGGAGGTGGGAATAGAGTCAGCCTACAGACTGACAAGCTCTGTTACGAAACTTTTTTGAGTTTTTTGATAATCCATGGTCTGGCCTCCCAGGTGTTTGCTGTTGTTGGGGAGAGGGGGGGGCGGGGATCTGAATCCCCCTTCTGCAGATTATCTGTCAATCTTCAACATGAAATTTGCAAACTTTTCAAGCTGTCCAAACGTCATTTTCCCCACAATTCCAGGCCTGGGAAAAGGCATCTCATTTTTCCAAAACTATCCACCCCAAATTTAAAAACAACAACACAAGTACAAACAAGGTAGAGACAACTCATGCAGCACACACTGGGCCCTACTCCACCGTCACAGTAAGGGACCCTGTGGTGACCTTTGACCTTTTCGTTCCCACCAAGGGGAACCCTAGCTTATGCACACAATCAATGCAGCCAACCACCACACATCATACACAGACCAAGGCCGCAGAATCGCACTGGTCAGCTCACCCCAGAGGGGCAGAAACACCTTTGGGCAGCCAGGACCAGAAGACCACTAGCCTGCCAAGCGAGTCATAATTTCGCTTACTGCAGTTATTTCTCCGAATTTACAGAACATTTGGATCACCAGAGAAAGAATCGGAGCAGAGTTGTCTGCATGCAGTGACGTTGCCAGGTTGCTGTAGCTGAAAGTAATCCTGACATGAGAATCTTAGTGCAACATTTTGCTTTACTTTGCCAGTAATGATAGTTTCAGGAGCCTCTGGTCAGGGCGAGAGAACCACAGGGGTATATTGTACTTCCTTGCTGAGCTCCAGATTTCGATCTGTGATTCTGGAGCTTTCAGGTGTCCAGCACTTGTCTGTTTACTTGCACTTTGTGACCAGCCCCAAAAAAAAACTAAACAAAAAATCTGTGTTGTGTTGTACTATCAATTATCATTATGTCTTGAGTAAAAACAGATTGGTGTCTTGGTGAAGTTTGTTCAGCTTTTGCCTCTACCCACAAACCATGCACGTTGGTGCCTTGGTGAAGTTTGCTCAGCTTTTGCCTGTAACCACAAACCAAAGTGTGTGAAATCTGTGTTGCTTTCCAGCAAGCCAAAACATTGTTGCACGTGCAGATGCTGTGTGCTAGCTGTAGTGCAAGCTTGTGTATGCTTCTTAGGGATGTGTGATAAGGACTTAAAGTAGGTAGGACTTAAAGTGGGTGTGCTATTTACTGTGATAAGGACTTAAAGTAGGTAGGACTTAAAGTAGGTGTGCTGTTTACTGTGATAAGGACTTAAAGTAGGTAGGACTTAAAGTAGGTGTGCTATTTACTGTGATAAGGACTTAAAGTAGGTAGGACTTAAAGTGGGTGTGCTATTTACTGTGATAAGGACTTAAAGTATGAGTAAGTAAAGGGGTGTGCTATTTACTGTGATAAGGACTTAAAGTAGGTAGGACTTAAAGTAGGTGGGCTATTTACTGTGATAAGGACTTAAAGTAGGTAGGACTTAAAGTAGGGTGTGCTATTTACTGTAATAAGGACTTAAAGTAGGTAGGACTTAAAGTAGGTGGGCTATTTACTGTGATAAGGACTTAAAGTCGGTTGGACTTAAAGTAGGTGTGCTATTTACTGTGATAAGGACTTAAAGTAGGTAGGACTTAAAGTGGGTGTGCTATTTACTGCGATAAGGACTTAAAGTAGGTAGGACTTAAAGTAGGTGTGCTATTTACTGTGATAAGGACTTAACGTAGGTAGGACTTAAAGTAGGTGTGCTGTTTACTGTGATAAGGACTTAAAGTAGGTAGGACTTAAAGCAGGTGTGCTATTTGCTGTACCCCTTCACATTTCTGCACCCTTTATGCTTCCCAGTTGTCTTCACCTCCCTTTGTGTCGAGCTCTGTCAACAGTTGCAGTTTGGTTTACTGATTAAGCCTGCACTGAATAAATACATTTAGAGTCACAGCCAAGCAGAAATAAGTACTAGAAAGTTGCGTGAAAGTAGGCTGCCTGTCTGCAGGCTCCCTCTGCAGCGGTACGTTAACGGGACTTGGTGGGTTAACTCCTGTTAAGTCTGTTGGGTACAAAGGGTACAAAAATGCAGCCAGGGATATGGAAATTAACACTTGGCACCTCTGCACATAATGCTGAATGTGTGGGTTAACTCCTGTTAAGTCTGTTGGGTACAAAGGGTACAAAAATGCAGCCAGGGATATGGAAATTAACACTTGGCACCTGCACGTAATGCTGAATGTGTGGGGTTAGCTCCTGTTAAGTCTGTTGGGTACAAAGGGTACAAAAATGCAGCCAGGGATGTGGAAATTAACACTTGGCACCTGCACGTAATGCTGAATGTGTGGGGTTAGCTCCTGTTAAGTCTGTTGGGTACAAAGGGTACAAAAATGCAGCCAGGGATATGGAAATTAACACTCAGCACCTCTGCACATAATGCTGAATGTGTGGGGTTAGCTCCTGTTAAGTCTGTTGGGTACAAAGGGTACAAAAATGCAGCCAGGGATGTGGAAATTAACACTTGGCACCTGCACGTAATGCTGAATTTTGGCCAAATGGGAATCCTTAAAATGAAACCAGCTGTGTTGCAAGGTAGTTGAGGTTCTGCAGACATCTGAGCAGAGCCAGTGGTTGTCAGGCCTTTTGGGATGCTGCAAAAGTGATGTTTCTGAAGAGGCATGGTAACCAGCACATCACGTTCCTGAAGGGGTATGGTAACCAGCACATCTTGTTCCTGAAAGGGTATGGTAACCAGCACATGTTTTTCAAGGGGAATGGTAACTAGCACATCATGTTCCTGAAGGGGTGTGGTAACCAGCACATCATGTTCCTCAAGGGGTATGGTAACCAGCACATCACGTTCCTGAAGGGTGTGGTAACCAGCACATCATGTTCCTGAAGGGGTATGGTAAGCTGTATTGCTGGATTTTCAGCACGTGGGTGTCAGAAGAAGAGTGTTGTGTACGAGATGGCCAACTTTACACATTCATACCAGTTACTGTGATCACAAGTCATAAGTTGTAGGTGAGTTTGAAAAAAATAAGATATTTGTGTTCTGAAGGTTCTTCCAAGTGATTGCTATTCTTGTTTGTATGATCAGAATGATGGTTGATCGTATTTGTTTAAATTTTTGCTGCTGTTTTTCATCCTGATGTACTCATGAAATAATGAATCTGTTGGATGAAGTTGGAGGGGAATGGATCAAACTTGATAATCAGCACCAAATACTCATGAGTGTGAAATATTGGCATTAAATGGAGGTGCTCTTTGCAGGCTTTAATTTGTGTCTTTGTATGTGTCAGTCAAGTAAGTAAGTAAGTAAGTTGGTGTTTTACGCCCAGTCAACCGGTACAGTTATATCAGGGCGAGTGTCAGTCAAAACCTGGACTGAAGGACATGGGTATTATTTTGTGGCCTATTATGGTTGGCAGGAAATGTCTGTATTTGTGTGTGTTTGTGTCATTCACAATATTTTCACCTGCTGCGTGTCAGTGCATGGGCTGTTTTTGGCCTTGGCTGATTCAGTTCAGCGGTGTTGCGCTGAATTGTTCCAAACTTTCTCGCTTGACTGTTTTCCCGGATGTCTCACTCATAAAACCGGCAGGCTCATTCAACCCATTTGTATAAAGCAGTTTTCTATTCAATGAGAATTTAGACAGTGGTGTGTCGTTTCTGTTGTTGTTGAGTGATACATCTGGAAAAATAGTCGAGCGTGAAAGAGAGAGAGCTCAGTGCAGCACCGCTAAACTGAATCAGAAGGTCAAGACTTTTGTGAACTGGCCTCAATTTAATGTCTTCTCTTCAAGGGGAAGGGCGGAGGGTGCAACATTTACGATGATCATCTACACAAAGAGAAAAATTATGGAGATATGCTGTCAGTAAGTTAATCAACTAATTTTGATGTCCAGAGCTTTAATTTGAAAAAGTTAGAAGGTCTGGGTTTTGTTTGTTTACCAAATTTTTGTGCTTTGGATGTGAAACCTTGATGGGTAATATTGCTATAGTCAGCGTTGTTGTGATGCACACACTGCTTAGGTGCTTTACGTTTTTTTGTCCCTGCTTTTTTTACTTGCATGAACACTAAACATATGGCAACATGGGGTCTTGCACAGACATGGCTTATATGAGGGTCTATGTAACCATCAGTGCATACCTGTCAACCCATACAGTTTACCAGTATAAAATACATTTTTTCATTATGTGGGGGGGATATGGCCATATTGGAAAATGGATACAGGAAAACATAATTTCCATGAGATTTTGTTGTTGTTTTAAACTGAGCTAAAAGATTGAAACACTGCCAAATGAGCAGCTGACACACGCCATCACCAGATGCACACTAACTGGCCTGTTGCACTAGGCTAAGAAATCTTGTTGGAAGTGAGATTTGAAGTCACGCATGTGAATTTCACACAACATTGCTTCTTCCTTCCACTGCTACACGTGCCAGTTGGAATTCAAAATGCCACTGCCACCAGCAAAAAACAAAAGACCCCAGCCTGCATAAAGGAAATACAGGTTCACAAACTCTAAACTAAGGTTTACTCCCAAAAGGGGTTGACAGCTATGTCAGTGTTGGGCTGTGACCAGCCAGGTGGCAAAAACATGTAAAATCATCATTTTTGTATGAATCTGATCAGTATCAAATCCACACTCCATGCCTCGCTTTTTGGCACCCTTCCTCCGAACTCTGCTGTATTGTTTTACACCAGTGTAGGGACACACCTCGTCTCAGTGCATCTGTCCACTGAAATCATCGCTCTAAGTCTCGTAGTGTCAACACCCTCCGGAAAATTTGCTCAAAGTTTGAGCGCTAAGAAGCAATATAGTGTTGAAACATCAGTATAAATGTCAGGTGCATCCACCCTGGGTAAAAAAAAATCCATCTCAGACAATTTTTGGTTTATTTGTGCCAGCATCATCATTGGGATCAGTCATAATTCATGTTGCTTACGTGGTGACTGCGATGTGAGCACCAATGAAATACTGTCCGTTAGCTGACAGTTTTGGAGACCTATGATGTAAACAGTGGTTTAACGGCAGTGGTTGGAGGAAGGTTGTAAACCAGTGTTAGGAGTTTTGCATCAAATCTTGACTAAACTTTTAAGGTTACAGCAGCATCAAACTGCTAAGACGGAAAGTTGAAATTCTTAGCAAGTTCATACCGAGACAAGTTAAAAGTTAATACGATACAATACAACTTTATTGCCAAGTGTCTATACACTGATTGCACGAGGAATGTTTTGTGGTGCCAAGTACACTCATCACACATTCACTCCAATCATAAAACATTTAATTACAACAACAGCAAATAAAAGAAATGAAAATAAAAAATCCTGGTAAAAAGTCATTCACAGATAACAACTTGAGAAAATCCCACTGGCATCAAGCTGTACATATCACATGTCAATAAAATAAAATTGCCACTTCCCAAGGACCCCCTCTTAAAAGTTACTGTCCTAATAAAAGCAATTATAAGAATTATCTATAACAAATTAATTAATTAACCCCGCCGGCTTACTCCCCTGGCCACTACCACCCTGACCCATCCAAGATCCTACGCACTAAAAACTAAAAACATCCCCGCCTGGACTCAACTGACACGGGAATGGGCCTAGTGTAAGCTCGCCAATAGACGTCACTAGCCTGTTACACCCAACGCCCCCCCCCCCCCCCCCCCCCCCCCCCCCTCCGCTACCCCCACCCTCACCTCGAGCAACAACACAACACGTGCGTGTGGTTAAGGGAAGCTGCTCTGGACGAAGCACATGGTTTGTGTGATTGTTAAATGCAGGGGTTAGGTCATAGATGTAGTGCTATTTTTGACTGGGGTTTGTCCAACCTGAAGTTCCAGAGAAAAGTTGTATTTTCTAGTTTTTGAATGTGAGTCATCTGAGTGTTTGCTCTTCTGGTCTGATCTTGAGTCGGATGATTTCAGTCCCAGACAGTGCTTATATATGCTGTTTGCTTATATGATATAACGTACATTTGGGTTTATATGAGATTATTTAAGATTTTGTTTGGCTTGGTGTTGAGGAGGTGTGACTGCACCATGCACAAAGCCTTGTGGATGGGTGTACAGCACATGGAGTGGTGAGCATGAAATGCATGGCTGTTACCAGAGTGGAGATGGCAGTTGCTATGTATGCATATATATATGCTTCTTGGTAGTTAAGATATGTAAACAAAAATGTTTTATAAAACCTCAGAATTTCTCCCTCTTAATGTTTTTGAGCGCTGTCAGGGTCCACATTCCTTGGTCAAACCTGAACAACAGATTACTTTCTGATTTTAATGTGATTGCATGAACTGTGCCCCCCGCCCCTTCCCCCCCACCCACAGTTACTGCCAGAAGCTTTTCTTATAGTCTAAGGGAGATAACTCTCATGTCTGTGTTGATAATGTTCCTCTCTATTACTATATTTATACTACATTTATGTCATTGTCATGTTCCACAAATTAGACTTGTGTTCATCTTTCGAGGCCGTTATACACAGTTTATTCCAACCATGCAATAAATATCTAAAGTATTATAGCTGGTCAGCGAATAACAACTTCTAAAAAGCAACTGCTATCCTGACTCTTATGCAGCCACACCTGAACCCAAGTGTTAACAGAGACCACTTTGCATGCCTGTATTCGTCTCGGCTCATGTTAGATGTTGTATGATGCACATAATTATGTAGAGCTGCAAATCTTCAGGATAAATATTTCAGTTACGGTTTTGATAATTTAAGACAGTTGTTGCGTCTTGAATGTTCCAGTAAGACTGATAGCTGTGGTACAAGTGACCTTGAAATTGATACCACGGGACAAAAGGTGGCACAGAATTCTTTTCTTTGTCCAGTAGTTTGAAATGAGATGTTCTGGAGTCGGACAGGCTGCAGAAGTGAATGTTCCTGGTGCTGAGGAGTTTCATGCCGTCACAGTCTGATGTCTGTTGTGAGGTTGGCGGTGGTTGTGATCTGTGGCAGCATCACGCTGAGTGAATTCACATTGAGTGAAGTTGTGAGGACTGAGAGGATTGCATGGACTGTGAGCTATTTTAGACCCAACCCAACAGTAGGCCGTAAGAGGACAACCAGGAAAACTGACAGTCCCTCACACTTAGACGAAAACTGATAGTCCCTCACACTTAGACGGACACATTCTCCCACTCCTTCCCTGCTGCCATCCGCATCTGGAACTCAATTCCTTCCACTGCCTTCTCCTCCAACTCCCCTGACTCCTTCAAAAGCTGTGTTGAAGGCTGGGTGAGCCTCTCTCCAAATCATACCCCCTGCCCTCCCCTCCCCCTCCCCCCCTCCCCCCCCCCCCCCCCCCCCCCAGCCCCCACCCCCCACCGACTTTTGCTCAGCTGGGCTTACCACAGTACTGCTAGCTACTACTGCTATGAAGACTGTTTTGCCAAGTTGAACCAGCTGCAGTCCATGTGAGCTTCAGCATCAGACTTGAAGCAGCAGCGCTGGCCTACCATAGTTTGGTTCCTGCTGCTGGTTGCCGGAGGCAACTCGCTGGTCATCCTTCTCTGCAGAGTTTGTTTAACCAACACTCTCTCCTTCATGTTCACGTACGCATCCACCACACAGACACTCCAGCTCACACTGCCATCTTCCTGTTGTTGATGATGAGGTAGAGCTTCATGTCCTCAGATATCGGTTGACATATTAGGGACAAATTGTGACGAATGCCGCAGCGCGGTTCAGTGTTGCCTAACTTCCACAGAAACCGTAAGGCTCATTAGGATGGAAATCCCAGGACGGCCACCTCGACCTTCACATAGCTCCTGAACTCTGCATCTTCCTGTCTTTTCTGTGCTGCCGTTGTAATGGCTGCAATGTGCTGGAGTCTGTAGCTGGGTAATGAAGAGATGGTAGCCAGATAATGGGGAGGTTGCGTCCAGATGTAAAATGGTTAGGGATCTAGAAAGTGAGGGGACTAGTACACAGTCAGGCCCGTGTGTAGATTTGGATCGGATGCGTTGCCCCATTTCCTTGATCAAAGCAAACCAAGGGAAAAGTTGATTACAGTGAACAGTCAGTCATAGCGATAGCAATCTACTTGCAGAATATTCTTCCGCCACCCTTTCTCCAGCACTCCCGTGTCCACTTAATCTGAACTGTTCTCGTTAAAAATGCCAGGGTTTTATTAGTCTTATTTATTTATTTACTTTTAGCATCATTTCCAGTCATGCAGATTTATCATCCCTGAACAAAGCATTGAAATCCTGATGAAAATCAAGTGTGTTGGTAGTTTACTAAGCTAGTCAGTCTACATGTGTAGATGTTTTGATCTCTGTCATATGTGTGTGTGTTAGTTCCAGCCTCGACTTGTAAGTGAATCCTGCAGTGTTGTGTGCGTATACATGTCTGTTCAGTACAGATACTCTTAAAGCATTGGTGCATTCTGTTGAGAAGCTGAAATCTTATCCTATGTGTTCAAAATGTGTATTTGTTTTTTACTTTGCTAGTGTTCGCCACACTAGAGGTACATTGGAACTGTAACAGAAAACCAGTCTTTTGCATCTGAAAACTCCTTGATGTTCTGTGCAGCTTCATCCCCGGATTTTCAGTGTACGAGAAATTGTGCGAAATGTCGCTTCCGGGTCTCCAGTGCCAGCACTTGTTCAGTACTGAGAGTACTCTGGAACTTACCGCTGTAGCTTCGGAACCCCTGTAGAGCCAAGCCCTTGCGTGCCCTGCATCACAACCCACTTTTTTCTTGCACTCAGGTATGTCAAAACATCTGAAGCAACAGCAACATTCTTCAGTAGTGGATGGCGGAACCGAATGAATCGGCTGTGAATAAAATCTGCTTACATTTTTGGACAAACATCAACTCAAAAAGCTGATCATAATATAGCTTCTCCAGCTTGTGAATGTATTTTCTTTCACTTTGGTTCTTGATACAAAAATGGTGGGGCACTGGAAGCATGATAATACATGCAAGTCAATAACTTTAAGCAGTCAAGGTATCCATTCCAAACCCGTCATACCACAGTAGCACATAAAAGACCCCGGTCATTCTGCCAGAAGTGCAGGTGGCAAGTTACAGCTAAACACGCATGCACCTTACGTATGTGGCTTTGCATGAAGATGCATGGTTGTATGGTGTACACAGAATGTGCCAAGATGGCAGCAGTTTCATATGGCACCAGCCATGCCAGCGCTGTAAGTACACCCGTTTGGTGGATATTCAAAAATGTGCTATAAAAAGCTATTCACTCATGTAGAATCACATGCGAGCGCAATGAGTCTGCTCAAGAGCGGAGAATAGCGCGATATAAAAGTTATTAACAACAAGACTTACAGAGTCCCCTCAGCAAGGTACCTTCAGGATTGGCTAAATTGCCAAAAGCATTTCACAAAGCAACTTCACGCAGTATAATAATGCCCTTAAAGCCAGGCGAGACCAATCAGGCCTATGTACTTACTGAAACTGTATTGGCCCTTCAGTTCTAGATCCTGAAGGCTTTGTGTTTTAGAGACCTTTGTGGGTAAATTGAGGATAAAAATTGGTCTTTTGATGGCAACATAAAAAAAAAGGAGAAAAAAGCTATGATTAACTATTAACTATGATTATGCATGTTATGATGATTAGATGAAAATCTGGATGAGTGCTGCTAGTTTAAGAGTGCACTGTTGTGGATTGTTCAAGGTGGTGTTTCTCAATGGTTCAACTGTATCAATGCTGGCCATACTTCTTGTCAACAGACCTGCAGATATATTACAGTGCTTCCTTGTGTCCGTTTTGCTGTTGTGTACATTTCCTTTGTTTTGTGTACAGTATTGTTTCAACCAAGCATGATTATATGGAATTTACATGGAAATAAATGCTTCAAAACTTTGCTGCTCGATCAGTTTGTGCGTCTCTCCGTGCGTGCATTTTTTGTTTGTTGTTGCGGGGGAGGGGGGAGGGTCAAGAATGCAAACACTCAATAGTCAGTCAACTAACTGAGACGTGTGATGCATACTGCATGTGCAACTTTTTTGGTGAGGCAGTGAAAAAAGCAGGTGCATTTGGGTTTCAGTGGCTGCAGCTTTTGGTGATATTTACTGGCACCATCAGTAATGCGTGCCCTTTATTCTTATTAAAAACACCAAGCACAGATTGCAGAGGCAAGTTCACACATTTTGCCTTGCGTTACGCTGATGCAAACATTCAAGACCACCTCAACACACACGTTAAACATCAAAACCATGAAGATCAAATGTGGGGTTTCGGTGTTTTTTATTTGATTTTTTTTTTTTTTTTTTACAAAGCCTTACTTCTGCCACCAAATTCTTAAATCTCGGACTCTTCTGGGTGCAGTGTCAGTCATCTTACTTCACAAATATCTGAACAGAGTGCAAAACATACAAGCAAGCAGAGGGCTGAGGTCACTTAAAAAGTGCTGTACACAGTTTGTTTTCCTAACATGCAGTTCTTCCTGCTGTGGAGGCAGCTGTATTACCACTTGTCGGGTAAGAAGGTGGTGTGGATGAGTGGGCACTGGCAAGGGACCAAAGAATTTTGGGTTCAAATTCTGCTTCCAGCAGTCACCTCCTTATTCGAAATCAATGTATACAAATTAAAGTGTCATTTTTCCACTGGAGTACACTGTCCATTATATAAAAGCAAACAAGGAAGTGTAGTCATACAAATTGTAATGAACCACATGGTAATGATTTTTTTCTTTCTTTGGTCCCCGCCAAATTCTGCAGCAATGCTTCACGGCATTAATCTGAGTGCTGTAACTCGTGGATCGGATGTCTTCTTACAAAAAGCAACCCTTACTGCCCAACAAGAAAAATTCTGGAGTATACATGTGAATGCACAACAACAACAAAAGAAAAGGACGTTGTCCTGGTTTAAATTAAAGGAACCAGCCATATCAAAACAAGCTTTGTCCAACATAAAGAAGAGAACAAAATAAAAACTACATATCACAGATTCTGGTTTAAAGTGCTCCCCTGATTTCTTATATTCAGTTTTCAAACTTTGTTTTGTTCACGGCAGGTAGCAAGCTGGTTGCACACAACGATCACAAGTGATCCATCTTGCCTATGTTGCACGCAGCATCTTTTTCAGTATGAGGCACACGAGGCCCATACTTCTGCTGCATGAAGAACAAGATCAAAGCAGCTGTTAGGTTAACTGTGGCAAGTTGCGACACATGACAGCGTTTTCAAAAGTTGAGTAGCAGTAACTGTGACTGACACAAAAGGATGGTAAACTGAAAATATAATCAGTGGTGCATTTTAAAGAAAGGCCAGCCTTTTAAGACAAAACTTGCTTTGAGACGGCTAGTTCCTTCAAGTCGACAAATCAACATCGTCCCCAAAGGTCAGTCATTAGCACGGGCAGTCAGGTGTCCCTGTTTTCAGTCATCCAGGCCACAGCACTCGCGTCTCAAGTGGCTGATAAACACAGACAGGGAACAATAATATAGGGGTGGCTGCATGCATTCTCATTCTGATTGGTGCTGAAGGCAAATGATTTTTATTTTTTTCAATGTGCTCACCAATTGTATAAGAGATGGTGTAGTGAACAGAACTATTTACAAACATTTTTGGACAAACTGATTGTTTAAATCGGGCATATAAAAAAATGTCAAAAAATACGTCAGCTAAGATTAAAAAGCTAAACTGGCTAGTTAGTAATCAGTAATTGGATTTTAACATCCTTCTAACTGCACAGGGTCACTGCACGATGATCAAATCTGTCAGAAGCAAATGCATATTTCAATTCAGTTCGGTTCCATTTAGTTCAAGATGGTATCTATGCTCTCGGAAAAACCCACATGCGCTCCACCCTGTCTCTCAGAAGTTTTCCCAACGTTGCCTTTGAAACGGTTCCAATGTTTGTCTGATTGACGATGGCCGTCTCTCGTTCTTTCAAGGAAGATTGTCTAGTGCCTCCTCTTTCCATGCCTCTATTTATAAAAAAACCTCATAATAATGCAAATCATTTCTCAGGCCAAATGTACAGAATCAGTCGAGGTGACTAGTAAGATGGAATAGGGTAAATGGAGAGGTAAACACGGTAATGCAACTGGTAATTTAAAAATGGTGGTAGCAGTAGTAACTGGATTTTAACATCCAGTCAACCACAAAGGATCACCTGAGGACAATCACACTCAATTGTAAGTAAATGCGCAATTCAACACTCTTCTCATATAAACCGTTTCTCAAGTCAGTCCCCTAGACCAGTCCCTACACAAACATAAAACAAAACATACATAAACATCAAACACAAATTTCTGAAGTTAGTCCCTTCAATACTGCTCCTGTTAAAAGAGCGCATAGGGCTAGGACATGCTGGTATCGTCAACCATTCTGTTTATCAATATCAGATGAAAGAAAGAAAACAATTTTTCTAAAGGAATGGACAGAATAAAAAAAAAAAAAAAAAATGTTTTACATAAATGCATACTGGCAAAGACCAGTGCAATATGACAGCAAGTTGAACACATCACCTACCATCGTCTCATAACTGCTCAACAAAAGCCATACAAATAAGCCTCACTCTTAATGAAAAACGTTCATGAATTGTCTGTAAAAAAGGCAGGAGAATGGACCATGAGCATAAAAATGAGCAAGAAACAAACAGAGCACGATGACTAGACAGAAAAACAAGAGAGGATATAGGAAAAGAGAAACAAATGACAGCCCTAAGATTCCAGACTGTGGTGAGACATCAGGTATACCCTGGTCTCCACTCAGGGGTTAAAAAATAGTAAGGTCACCTGTATGGTGAAAATGCTAAGGTAAAAAACAACAGCAAAATCTCTTTCCTTTAAAAGCACTCTCAGTGTAAGATTCCTTTAAAATATCTATCTGTATACAAGAATGGTAGAACCTCTCCAACCAGACTAGGACAAAGGTGATCTTGCTTTGAACCTCTCCAACCAGACTAGGACAAAGGTGATCCTGCTTTGAACCTCTCCAACCAGACTAGGACAAAGATGATCCTGCTTTGAACCTCTTCAACCACACTATGACAAAGGTGATCCTGGTTTGAACCTCTCCAACCAAATACCATCCTAAATTCAAAACATTTTCACTTCAAAATATATATTACATATATATATATAAAACATGTCACCATGCATCCTGGACTATATAATTATTACACAGTTTTCGATTTTTCTAGAACATTTTTGTCCAGACCTCTCCAGCACAATATTACCTTTCTTTTAAAACCGCCAGACCCTGGTTCACGTTAAAAATCACATTTGCAGAACACTGTTGTTCACAATGCCCCGTAAAAAAGAGAAGAGCAGCCTGCCATTGAACATCATTTACTTTGCATTGCACTGAGTGGCCACTGCAGGCCATTCCAAACGTGGGTGCAGCCAGGAGCTGCCCTACCTTGTCAGAACGAAATAAAGCGCAAGTTGGATACTACTCTGCCTGCCCTGCAAATATCACACTCGTTGGCATCCGCCAAAATACACGTCACGCTACGTATACACCCATACGTTCAGTCTTAAACAATACTCAAACTTGGAACGTGCACACATTACTCAGTCTTAAACAATACTCACACTTGGAACACACACGCACACACACGCACTGCACACACACACACACGCACTGCACACACACACACGCACTGCACACACACACACGCACTGCACACACACACACACACACACACTGCACACACACACACACACACACACACACACCACACACACACACACACACACACACACACACACACACACACACACACACACACACACACACACACACAGAGTCTTAAACTATACTTAAAGCTTGAGCACACAAGCTGAGTAACGCACGTATCCATGGTTACAGGCCAGTTTGCTCCTTTTTTTAAAGCCGAGTGCCATTCTGCCAACTTAGTTTGATGTGTGCCATTCTGCCAACTTAGTTTGATGTGTGCCAGTCTGCCGACTTAGAACTTTGGGGCCTGAACCCTTATACCAGGAGCAGTTTTTCACTGGTGTTTGGAAGTGTTACAATCATGAAGACTGTTGAATCTATGCTGAGCAGTGGTTTATGCGTTGGTGTGTGTCTAGTACTAGCATGCACACGCATGACTGTGTCTATACAAACGTGCATCTGTGTTTATGTGTGTTGTACACAACATGAGCCACGGACATAAATGTTTTAACACACACTCATGCCCTCTTTTTCTCAACACACACACCAGTATTGCACTGTTGGCAAACTGGCACTTGGCAATCTGGCACAGAGAAAAAGTCAGCAGACCGCCACCTGGCAAAGTGGTACGTTCCCACACACACTGACACTCTGAGTACCACCTTTTTGGTATACAAGCATCTAAGCATAGCCAATTGTACCTCCATTTGTCTATTATGTGTTCTCTGTTATCCACATGAACACAGTAGGGACATCAAAATAGTTTATCAGGACAGCAATGTCAACAATAGCAATCAATTCTCTTCACACAACCATGGGTATCAAGAAAATAGGTTCATTTCAATTTTAAAACAATTTTCACGGCTCATTTTAAGCTTAAAACAATTTTCAAGGCTTGTTTTAAGTTCAAAACAATTTTCATGGCTCATTTTAAGTTTAAACAGTTTTCAAGGCTCATTTTAAGCTTAAGCTTACAACAGTTTTCAAGGCTCATTTTAAGCTTAAACAATTTTCAAAGTTTGGGGGAGTCACCAGATTATCCTTGAAAAGGACACACAGTTTTAAGAGATGTGCACACACCGGACTGAACGCACTCCTGTTCAACAAGATGAAGATAGGACAGTGGGAAATGCGTCCCTGCAACACCGTTCCAGTAACCAGTGAACATCTCTTCCAGCACGGCCATCTGCAGGACATCCTGGCCCAAGGACCTGCCCCTGACCGATGGAGAAACTGTACAGAGGTCTGGCAGCCCTTGGGAGGACAGCAGCTTTTGTGAGAGGAGCTGGCGTTTCCATGTGTCCACGGTGATCGAGGAAGAAGCAGACTGGTGTAAAGATACACAGGGTGGATGCACCAGTGTCCATTCCACATTGTCACCAGTGTCCATTCCACACTGTCACTGGTGTCCATTCCACACTGTCACTGGTGTCCATTCCACACTGTCACCAGTGTCCATTCCACATAGTCATGCATGGCCCACTGTGCAGAGCCACAACTGGCTGAAAGGACTACAAGCTAAAGACCTGTGCAGCAGCAGCATCAGAACAACTTCTGCAACCTGGTAACCCGTTTCAAACATTTAGCATATGCATCTTATGCTGTCACCGGTGTACAACTGTACAAGTCAGAAAACAATGACCACAGACACCAAACACACACACACACACACACACACACACACACACACACACACACACACACACACACACACACACACACACACACAGCAAAACGCATTCTGAGAAGATGACTATTACCAGCCATAGGCAAAATATACAACAACAAAAATACACCCAATTCTTCTGCTTAGGTACACAGTAACTCTGTCGTGGTCATTTGCATTTATGAGCAAGTAGAAGTTCATAAATTTTCAAGATGGTACCAATGTGCCCAGGAAAAACCCATATGCACCCGACCCCTTCTCTCACACATATTCGCAACAACTGTTACCTTTGAAACAACAAATGGTACCAATGTGCCCAGGAAAGCCCATACGCACCCCATCCCTTCTCTCATATATTTTCTCAATATTACAACAAAATTGGAAAAAGAGTGCAGAGCATGCGTCAAAGCTTCCAGTGAACCTCAAGAGAATGCCCAGGGTGTGCACCGTTACTTCAGGACCAGGTATCGTATTTTTCCGTCAGCACCCTGTGACGCATCAGCCACCATCCCAAAGTGAGAATCAGCACACAAGGGAGTTAACTAGTGCCTGAGAGGTGTCACACAACTCAGCAGCAAAGACCCGAGTCTCCTACGGCAACTCTCACCCGGCATGCGAGTAAATCCAAGGTACCTAAACTCCACCAGAGGTGCATCCTCTTTAGGAGTTACTGTAGGCGACTCGGGTCTTTGTTGTTGCGTTTGTGTAATGTCTTTCCGGCAATAACAAGTTCCCCCGCGTGTTATACAGATTCTGCACGAGCGCTGTGGGGACCCATTCTGCTTCTGATCGTCCCAAAGCGAGGCTGGTCTGTACACAGAACTGACCCTAAAGCTACAAGTCCACCCTCGCAGTGCAGCAAGCAGCGTGAAAGTGCTGATGGCAAAAAAACATCAAAAATATGAAGGTGTGAGTCCATTTCAGCGGTGCAGTGGTGGCAGCGCAGAATTTTGTAGATACTGATATCAAGCAGCCTGCATAGGCGGGTAGGCATGCTTCCACTTGTCATCGGTGCAACGTCACACATGCGTTGTTCCATTTGTCATTTGCACACACACAATGCTACAGCTGGGCTCCCAGACTTGCAGGTTCTTTCCCACACAAAGAAATCTGAGACAGACACAAGGGACATCTGTCGCAGGACCATGGAGTGTTTCGGTTTATGGTCCAACAGCTGCTGCCGCTTCCTCACCTGTTAACATTATATTATACACAAAATAAGCTTTTCACTCAAAAATACAGCTCTACTGTTAATGTATGGCAACAGTCACTCACATTACTAAACAAATATTTTGTTAGCTGTGTCAGGTATCAGAGCAACTGAAGGTGGTACAAATATTAAATCAATAAAATGCAGTTTATAGCCAGCCTTACAGAACACATTTGTACCCTCCCCCACCCCCCTTCTGCACCCCATTCAGAAACACATGACAGGATTTATCAGGGGGAAAAATCAACATAAATTACCCCCCCCAACAAAAAACAACCTTGACTTCTCCCCCCCCCCCCCCCCCCCCCCTCCCCTTGGCCCCTCCCCTTGCCTCTACTTTGTGAGAAAAAGGTGGATAGGGTTTTTACCGGATGAGGATGCTGTCAGCTCCAGCATCTGGTCCACCAGCTCCCACAGGCAGGTCTCCTTGGGGAACTCGTTGTCCACCAGGTTCACCAGGCAGTAGTTGTCATGAATGGCGTCAATCACCTGGTGTGACCTCGACCCCTCCTCGTACAGACTACCCCACGTCTCCTTCCACAAGGCAAACGCTTCGTCCTGAAAATACAGAAAGAGTTCCATTATCATGCTGGAGTTTTTACCATGCTCAGCAAAGCCTCACCATGTACTGTATGGATGAGGTACTTCTATCTCACCTTGCTCAGCAATGCCTCATCATGTACTGTGTGGATGAGGTACTTCTATCTCACCTTGCTCAGCAATGCCTCACCATGTACTGTGTGGATGAGGTACTTCTATCTCACCTTACTCAGCAATGCCTCACCATGTACTGTGTGGATGAGGTACTTCTATCTCACCTTGCTCAGCAATGCCTCATCATGTATTGTGTGGATGAGGTACTTCTATCTCACCTTACTCAGCAATGCCTCATCATGTATTGTGTGGATGAGGTACTTCTATCTCACCTTACTCAGCAAAGCTTCACCATGTACTGTGTGGATGAGGTACTTCTATCTCACCTTACTCAGCAAAGCTTCACCATGTACTGTGTGGATGAGGTACTTCTATCTCACCTTACTCAGCAAAGCTTCACCATGTACTGTGCAAAGCCTCACAATCAACTGTCTGGATGAGACATTTCTGAGACAATGCTGAACTTTCATCACCTTGTTTTAGCAAAGCCTCACAATCAACTGTCTGGATGAGACATTTCTGAGACAATGCTGAACTTTCATCACCTTGTTTTAGCAAAGCCTCACACTCAGCTGTGTTGGTGAGACTCTTCTGAGACCACGCTGAACTTTTTGACCACCTAATTTAGCAAAGCCTCACAATCAACTGTGTGTATTTGCTCCATTTTCAGGTCAACTTGCGTCTTTGGTTCGGATCCCCTTTAAAGAAAAGCCGGGTTCCACTGCACTCCAGTGACAAGATGCAGATGACGTCCTACCTTCCAGGTGAGGAAAGACACAGGGTCGACCACTGTCGGCTGGATGATCTCCTTGCCTGGGAACACTCCCCATGTGACTGCGATGGGCTGAGACTCGTCACAGTTGGTGTAGTCCGCCTCACCCTGGAAAGAATTACGCATGCAAGGCCTCAGTGCCTAAGTCTGTTGACGAGAATGGATCCACCTGAATGGTAGACATGCCAGTGTTATTGCATGACAGTACAGGAAAAGTTCCACGCACATGTTTCGGTTCAGGAATGTTTAGAAAATAAAGAAAATACAAAATCCCCCCCCCCCCCCCAAAAAAAATATACTAGTTACTGAGACACTGAATAATTACAATCAAAAGCTGTTGACTTGGGTGGCAGTCAAAAATCTGATTTTTGTTTTTCCTTTGCAGAATTTGAATTTTATTTACAAAGACAATGTCAACAACGATGACTAAACAGCTTACCCACCTTAGGCTTTAAGCTCACTCACCGAGTGGTCCACAATGTGGTAGTTGACCAGAGGATAGTTGGGCAGAATCTTTTTCAGGGCTTCCACATTCTCACGGGACGTGAAAAACTCCAGGTATGCCTGCAGACACACCATGCCCAGGTTTAATGCGTCACCTCTTTTTCCTCTCCCACCTTGGATTTCATTTTAACAAACAAAGAAAGAAATGCAAAAACATGCTATAAAAAGCTAGTCACTCACGTAGAACCACAATGCAAGCGCAGTGAGTCTGCTCAAGAGTGGAGAATAGCGTAATATACAAAAGCGATCATCATCAACAACTAAGTAAGCGGCAACTTCCATCAACATGGGAGAACACTCTCAGATGACACCCAACCAACCTCAAAATCGAATTATTTGTGGTTGGAACGCCCAGTCTGACCTTTCCCAGGCACCCAGTGCACCCAGTCTGTGTTTTGAGCTAGACCGGCCAAGCACACACACAGCTACCTTCTGGTAGATGTATCCATTGGGGGTGCCCCAGCCCACGCTGGGGTCGCTGGATGAAGCGCAGTTGACACGGGGTTGAGAGTTGATGGTCAGCACGCCACGTTTGTTGATGCACGCCAGCTTGTCGGAGATGAGAATGGTCTCTGCGATCAGCTCACTGTCGTCCCAGGGGATTCGCTTCACCTGGTGCAGAAAGGGAGAGTCGCGGTGCTGATTCAGTGGCTGTTCAAGTGCATTTTCTTTCCTTTTCATTCGCTTCCCCCAGTTCCTTATGAGCAGTTTGAGTCAGACCACCACTCTGATTCTGCTTCCTCTTTCAAAACTGCCCTTGTAAAACTCACCTGTTCTAAAGCTGTTTTTAACCATTGTCTCCATCTCTCTATCCTTGCTGAGCGCAATGTGCATGCATGTTGTGTGTGTGCATGTGCATGCATGCATGTGTGTGTGTGCATATGTGTGTTTGTGTAGGTGTGTGTGTGTGCACATGATATGTGTGTGTATGTGTGTGTGTGTGTGTGTGTGTGGTGTGTGTGTGTGTGTGTGTGTACATCTGCAAATACATATGTGTGTGTGTGTGTATGTGTGTATGCGTGTGCATGTGTGCATGTGTATGTGTGTAAGTGAGAGAGCACTTCTGCTCACCGTAATGCCATCTTTGTTTGGTGTGCCAGTCAGGTAGCTGTAGAACACGTCCCACACATCCGTCTCATCTCTCAGTTCACTGCCCCACATCTTCAGTAGCTCATCTTTTGGGGAGCGTGATTTCAGGTAGAACAGGTGATAGGTTTTCAGATCATTGAAGGAGGGAGCAGAGGAGTTGCCCCACCGGCCGTTGGGAAACTCATCCCAGTCAGAGGTCCTGTACACGTAACTGTTGGGTCGACATCTCCAGAAGATGGGGCGTACCTGCCAGGAGAGAGTGAGAGAGCCATTACTGCCAGTGGCCTGGACCCTACACCCTGCCAAGAGAGAGACAGAGACAGCAAGACAGAGAGAGACAAACAGAGAGAGAGAAAGAGAGCAAGAGGGGCAGAGAGAGAAAGAGAGAGGCAGACACAGAGAGAGGCAGACAGAGAGCGAGAAAGAGAGAGGCAGACAGAGAGAGAGGCAGTGAAAGAGAGAAAGAGAGAGAGAGACAGAGACAGAAAGACAGAGACACTGAGAGAGAGGCAGAGAAAGAGAGAGAGAAAGAGAGAGAGAGAGACAGAGAGTGAGAAAGAGAGAGACAGAGACAGAGAGAGACAGAGAGACAGAGAGAGAAAGAGTGATTACTGCCAGTGACCTGGACCTCCTGTTCCTTCTAACGAACAAATGTATACAGCGGAACTCACTTAACAGGAATTCACTTTCATGTTTCAGTGAAGTGTCAAGAGTGATTATCTGCTTTTTCTTCTTACTTGCACACTTTTGTTTGCCCTAATAACTGTCATGATTGTGTGTGTTAAAAAGAAGAGAAAAAAAAGACTTCCTTCCTTCCTTAGCGAATTCACTTTTGTGTTTCAGTGAAATGTTAAGAGTGATTCTCGGCTTTTTCTTTTTACCAGCACATTTTTGTTTGCTCTGAGATAACCATCATTGTTGACTGTACATAAAAAAACCAACCTCCTTCCTCAGCACATTTTTGCTTCTTGTATATAAATATGTCCAGTTTAAAATGGAAAATGTCTGATTTCCATGTTTAAATTATATATTATATATACATTTTTATGGGTTATTTCTCCAACTGGAGCAGCAGTAAAAACAAGGAATCATACATAGAAAGGAAAAAAAATCAATTCCAAAAACCTGCACACTGTGAAACAGGCCAACAGCAACATCAACAACATAAGTGTACATGAGCGTGGGCACACACAAATGCATGCATGTCACATACACACACACACACATACAGGTAGGACACCTTAACCCACTTGGCCCCAGACCAGCCGCTGCCCTTTTGCTACGAAATCCCATGCGAAGGAAAGTAACCGTGTCAAATGATCCCGGTATACAACTTTAAAAATCAATAATAAACACCAAACAAAAGTTTCAGCTCACTTCTTATTTTCCTAGTTTGCGAATACAGTGTTCTTGTATATCCAACAGGTTTTGATTTTTTTCGCTAAAAAATAAAAGCATAAAAAATAATAATCCCAAGTCAGAAATGTTCGCATCTGAATGTCAGGTTTTGGGGGGGCCTACGGGGTAACCAACTTTGCAAAATTTCCAGTTTGAATCTCCAAAGATGAAGCTCCGTGAGTTTGTTAGGGTGCCCACGGTAAGCGACTGAGCCAAATTTGCAGTTCAAATCTCAAAGGATGAAGCTCCGACGCCATTGCTAACAGTAGCGCGTCCACTTCGCAACTTTGAAAATTCACAGCGTCTCTCAAACTTTGCCAAACTTCGAACAAACGACATCGCCGGAAGTAGTAAACAATAGCGGAAACAAGTCTACAAGTCTCGCAAGAATCCGTTCCTATTTGCATAAGCCGAGATGCTAGTATGGAGTGTCTGCTAGCTGGCCGCTACCGGGCAGTCTGGGGTTTCGCGGTAAGGAAAAAGAGCGGGTGGTGACGGGCAGTCTGGGGCCAAGTGGGTTAAAGAGATGAGTTTTGAGAGATGACTTTAAGGATGAGACACTGTTACTGTTAGATGACCCACTTCTGCAAGGGAGAGCACTCCAAACAGATTGTGCAGCATAAGCAAAAGTCATCTGACCAAGCGTCTGTTACACTGCTGTGCTCACAGTCATATTTCAGAGAGTGATATTCAGAGTGAGACCCCTGTCACAAGGGTTGTGACAATACAAAACACGATCAACAGAAAAACAGCAACCGTTACCTATTCTTTACACCAAGCTTCTGTCATACTGCTGCGCTCACTGAGTCAAATCTCATCCGACAGTGTCAGCACCAAAAACATTCTTTACCTCTTCTTTACAGCGTGCAGAATTAGCTGTCTGTTTCCATGGCAACGGCCTGAGAATCTCCTCGTTCCACAACCCAAGCCTCTTGAGCACCTCTATTGTCGCCACCTCGCGGTTCAACGTGTAGAAATGGACGCCAGGAATGTTCAAGTCAGGGTCGTCTACCCCCGCTGCCAACAAAGCTTTGCACATCTGCACGGCTTGGTCAATGCCAAAGTTTCTGATGGCCTCATCATTTTCCTTGATGGGGTTGATGGCGTCGATGATCACCTGAGGAACCTCCAGCTTGGACAAGCGGACAATGTGACGCAGGGACTGGTAGGCCTGTGGCAAGAAGGAGTTCTGTTAGCACACAACCAGATGTCTGCATTGTAAAAGGCTGTGCTGACATTCAGGTATGCAAGGAATGCTGACATTGTTAAGTCCTTGAGAATTTTGTCGGGAATCCACCAATGTTTCGCTTTGCCATGACTAGTCAGCCAAATGTGAAACTCTTCAGGCTTTTCACACAGAGTCTTATTTGTGCTGTTCTGATTGGCTAAGCTGCTCAGATGGTTGGCTGTCTGGAACCCTTTATTAGCCTCCCTCTGCTGGAATTTCAGTCCTACCAGTACTTCTCTTCAGAGAAAATTTGATGTTAACTAAGTCTACTATTTAAAACTGAATGAAAACATACGAAAGTCTAAGAATGTGAACTGCTTTTTAATGGGGCATGGCAACATAATGTCTTCACGCGGCCTGTTAAAATATGTTCATTTGTGCTTTGATCTTTCCCCCTTTGTTTTTCTCCATGCTTTCAGCTCGGTGTTAGTGGTGGGTTTCACCGAGTGCACTAACCTGAATGGGAAGGATGCCAGGCAGTACTGGGCAGGTGATGCCAGCGTTCCGGCAGTCTTTGAGAAATTTGATGAAAGTGCCAGCATTGAAGAACAGCTGCGTGATGACAAAGTCTGCACCAGCATCCACCTTCTCCTTCAGATGTCTGATGTCATCTTCGTAGGAAGTGCATTCCGGGTGACCCGATGGGTAACCTGATAACGATATGGGGTCAAACTGTAATACAGAAGAACACATTACATTCAAACAGGAATAAAGCAGATAAACTGACGTAAAACTGCAAACAGTGCAAATGCTTAACAAGAGCTCATTTTATGAGTATATGCAGAAGACAATACACATATCTCCAACAGAACCGAATTTTACTCTGAGCAGATAATATATATACATACACAGATTTTTTACTTATGCTCTGTTTCACTTTTAAGGACTTGCTCATGTTTTATTCTTCTTTTTTTGTGGCCAGCGTGAGATGGGGTGAGGTTCACCCAATCTTCTTCACTGTTCTTTCAGACAGGAATGCCGGTAGCTCTGACGTAGGCTTTGTACCTTCTTCTTTTCGATCACACATTTTTCTTTATAATTTTCTCAGACAGGGAGCTCTGATGCCTAGTTGGAGATAGTCACCTCACCGAAGATCCTACACGTGTGTGATGAAGTTTGGTCTATCGGAGCTGCCTTGTCCAATTTGCTGTTTTTTGTTGTTTTGTTTTTGTCTTTCTCTACATGTAAAGTATTATTCACAGTCACCTCTTATGTCATAATTGTTCAATTCCAGTCTCCCCCCTCCCCACATTCCTAAAGAGGGAAAAACAAACAACCAAACAAAAAAATACTCACCAGCAACACAAATAACAAAGTAGTCACCAAACTCTTCCTTGATCAACCTGACGAGGTCAGCAGCAAAGTTCATGCCTGTCTCAGACATGGTCCATTTCTCAGCACCATCTGGAGGATCTGAGAATGAAATGGGGGAAAAGTATTTATTTTTGCCTTTCAATGGCAATAGCCACAATCACTATTTTGGCTATTCGGTTACGATGACATGGCGTCTGTTTTGTGTGTTTTTTATACAAAAAGCCATTATGTCTCCATTACATCATAAGGATGATATATATATATATATAGGATTGTGAATGTGCGCAAAACTCTTAGCAACACAGCACAGTGCCTATGATGGTGAGTGGTTCGGAAGAACAGTGAGAACCCCCCCCCCCCCCCAAAAATCTGAAACAAAACAAGGCCCTGACCACTTGTGCTGAATCAACACACAAGGGAGTTAATTAGCACTTGAAATATGTAACACAAGTACAACAACAAAGACCGGAGTCACCTACAGTAACTCTCGCCTGGCATGCGTGTAAACACAAGGGACATAAACTCCACCAGCGGTACCTAATGTTTCCATACAGAGAAAATAAACAAGGACGAAATAAACGACTCCATGTTTGACTTACCTCCCCTCAACGCCAGAATGCTTCTGATTCCCAGCTCCTTGGCTTTGTACAGGCTGGCGATCACCTCCTCCCGCGACTGCTGTGCACAGGTCATGTGCAACATGGTCTCAATGCCGCAGTAGTTCAGCATAGTGCCAGCGATGCAGGTGGAGCTGGTGGGTTTCTCCGTGTTACTTGGGTCTCCTGCTGGGTGCCAGGTCATGTCGCAAAACAGTGGCTTCCCTTGGTTCATCCGCTCAAACCTGCAGCAATTATTTTTTTTTTTCTCTCCATGTAATTTATTGCAAGACAGGGAAAAAAATAATCTGTGGCCATCTTCAATACCAGATCTCTAAACAGCCAACCAACCAATTATCGGTAAAACACCCACAACCACAAACATAATTATATTCACATTTAATGACATAATATCTGGCAATTCTTCTTATAAATATTTGGCAGTTCTTCTTCTGCACCCCTCTTTTCATGGAGACAGTGCACCTGTTTTGGGGAGACAACTGCATATGTGATGGTTTTCAATTCCCCTGCCACTTGGGCAGCTGCATTCCATCTTCAGGGGTTAACCTAGTGAGCTGTCATTGTGTGTGCTTAAACAATGGTATCACTGCCAGTGTTGGGAGTTTTCATGTGTGAACAGATGTTGGCCCATGTGGTTGCGCAAGGAGTCTGTACACACACAGTAGGCGAGTCTGCGCTGAAAGCCGATTCTGGGAGCAAATCCCTTGCTGTACCAGGGAGCTGAACCTGTGTCAGCAGCATGCTGGGCCTCAGCTGAACTACATCCCCATCTCAGAGGCAAGAAACTCCTTACACTTACAGCAGTACAAGCGACGTAACAACAGTAATAATCCATACCATGACAACACAGCAACAATAACGATGACAACACAGTGAACTATCACACCATCAACAATCATCCTGTATGTAATAATAATAATAAAGATAACACTAATGATAATATCAATATTGTTAGAATCCTCAAAAGATAAGGTTGGACAGTACCAAAGAACACGAAAAAGAACAACAGTATGTAAAAATAATGATATGATTCAATTTAATTCAATAACACTTTATCCATTCTCCTAGAAGGACCAGTTCCATCACATGAATTCATAACAACAATATTTAAAAACAACGATAATATGAACATGCAAAAGTACAAAAACACAATTAAATAATTTATAACACTACTCATATAGCTGTAACTTGTATGCTCAGCAACCAACCATTACATGGAAATGCAAGAAGAAGCTACCACTACAATGTGAACCATTACATAATCTGATCAGATCAGTTCACACACACACACACACACAAACATGGCATCTGGTGAGGACACCAAACACACACACACACGCACACACACATGCATGCACACACACACACACACACAGAATAAGAATATTAGCAATCACAACAATAACAACATAATAAATCACAGTCATATTCATAGTACTTAACATAACAACAAGCATTACCGTGATATCAAGTTGACAGCACCGCTGGCCGTCCTCGGCGGAAAGAACTCCAGGGAGAAAAACTTGTCTCCTGATGCCTTACGTCGGTGAATCCTGTCAATCAATCTCTCATAGGTCTGACTCCACAGTGATGGTGGCGCCACAGGAGAGTCCGCTCTGCTCCCATATGTCCCATTGGTAAAAGATGGTAGACAATCTGTCTCTCCTTTCTGGCGTTGCTCTCCAGCCAGAGTCGCTGTACTTGGGACTATCTCAGGCATGGCGGAGCGCTGCGTTTATTAGTATTCTGAAAGAAAAAAAACATCACACTTACTAGTATTCTGCAAATAAAACATCACACTTACTAGTATTCTGCAAATAAAACATCACAACTACTTAAAACAAAAGTATCTGAAAGAATGGTGACTGCCAGCATTCTAAAACAAAATCCAAACACATGAAAGGTTAAAAATAATGCTTATTTAATATGATGCCACACAATGTGCACATTTTCAGGGTAAGCCCCTCTGTCAAGTAACAGAACACTTGAACAAAAGTTAAAATGTGAAAAAATAAATGTAGGCTACTTATCAGAAGTTATCTGCTTATAGCTGTGGTATCTTTGTGTTCAGTGAATATCTGATCTACACTAAACACAAAGTGCCACCCTTTTCCTGTCAAATCTGGTCAAGTAAAAATACTTTACTCATCCCTCACAGGGTAATTAATCTAGCAAATAAAGGCTCATTCAGTAAACTGATTTTTTTTTAAAGAAACAAAAGTATATATATATATATATATAAAAAGGCCCATTAATTTAAAAACATGCAAAAAGAATATGAAAATTTATAGCTTAATATAAAGACCCACTACTGTGACCACCTCTGCTCAGTTTTTAAGACAGTCTTAAAAGTGGTTAAGTAGGTAGTTTTTGTTTTGTTTTGTTTTTTCTCTCTTTTTTTCTTTCTTTCCAAGCTTTAATGATAACAAAAGGGATTTTTAAGTCGCACCCACCTACCCCACAAGGTGGGAACCCAGAGTGCTTAAAAATAACACTAAACACACACACACACACACACACACACACACACACACACACACACACACACACACCCCCCCTACCAAGGGGAAGGGGAGGGGTATACACGGCTGTGAAAAAGGCTGACAATTTAGAAATATTTACTGAACAGGTTAGCCATGAGGGTGGCGCGGCCTTGAAAGAGAAAGAAGAATTGGAGTAGCAGAGTGTCTAAGGCAAACTGCTCCACACAGAAGGGCCAGTGTAAGAAAGCATTCACTTTTCTCTCTCTCTCTCCTTTCTTTTTTTGTTTTTGTTTTTTGAATACTACATTGTCCCTCGTGGGGAATTTCGGTCACCTTACCCAGGTAAGGCACATAAGCCGCAAGAGCAGCACCACCAGTGAGTGCAGTATTTTCATATGTGTCCAAACCATTAATGGCTGTCAGTGTTCGGGATTTTTAACGTGTCCACAGATGTTGATGCATGTAATGACAGGTAGCCTATGCAGAATTGGACGAATGTGGTCAGATTTCTTAGCTTCACATATATATACTATAACTATTACTTACAGAGCTTTCTAGATTATAGCATATGTCATGAACAAAATAATCACTTACAAAAACAAAAAAATTATTGTCACCATCAAAGAAAAAAGAATTACAGATGTTTCAAACATACACAAAGTCTTTACATGCATGAATTACACACAAAAATCTAAAGTGAGCATTTGGACGTATATACGGCGAAAAACAACCAGGTCAGGATGACCTAAATAAAATCCTGATCACATAAACACTTATGTTTGCAAAGTTTAAGAAAATGAAACAGATCCATACACACACTACACATAAACTCCAGCACCAGAGCCCAAGCACATCCAATCTGTTCAGAAAAAAGTTGCAAACTTACCAATCAAATAGTGCATAAATTTGCTTTACAAATATATGCAATTGGGTAAGGTCAACTGAAGTAAGTCCAGGGTTAGGTCAACTTCCCTATAGGCTATCAGGAGACATATGGGTCACTAAAATGCACATACTGACACATATTCCTTTATGTTTGTGTGGCAAAGTTTATCCAACATAAGATAACATTTCAAATCTATTGCAATCATTGAGGTGAGGGAAGGAAACATCATATAATTTTGATTTTTTAATTTTGATTGGTGTCACTGATTACTGTCTTTACATTATCTGCCTGCACGTGTTTTTCTTACGGCAAAGCTACAGGTTGTTTATTCTCTTTTATGTTGTAAACAACATTCTGTAGCACAATTTCTCTATGACAAAGAAATAATCACATTTTATCCTTAATTTTATTTTATTTTATTTAAAAATAAATAAATATATATATGTATAACTTCTTTACGTGGGCTTATTTCACACAGACAAATATAATACTGAGAAAACGAAACCCAAAATTGTGTTTCATTTTGGTCGAAAATAATTGTTTTCTCCGTCTCCGTCACTGAATGGAGTTTTGGCATACGACCGAGGGACAAACAAACCAAAAACTAAAATCGATTCGGACCACACACTGAAAGAAAAAATGAAGAAAAAAGCAATATCGAAAACACCATTTGCTCTTCACGCGAAGAAGGCGTCTGTGTTTTTGTTTACAACGCACAGCTCACTTGTAGCAGACGACGCGTGTTTGTTGACTCAGAATATTTTGTTTGATTCTCGAATTTTCGACAGCAATCGGTATTGCACGTACTTTCATGTCCTGCTTTTCCAAAGACATTCATCGTGCACAATACGCTTACTCCTAATAAATTACCGTTGCACCTACCGACAGTGGGAAATCTATGTTTTCTTAGCAGTTCGTTAGTCTTTTGTCTGCGCAGGACCTTTCAGTCTGCTGGTTACACTGAGAGAGAGAAAGACCACAGCCCGAGACATGGTTTTGTGCTTATGCAGCAGCCAATCAAAATCATCCGTAAAGGCTGCCCTCTATGCACATCTATTTTTACTTGGGCAAGGGGAAACAACCAATCGTACACGAAGGAAAATCCCAAACCAGAAGTATATAACGTGATGACTTCGCGGCACGCACGTGTTTAAATTAAATGTGGAGGCTGCCGCTTTGACACTGCGTGGAACTAAAAGGAGGAATCACACTATCAGCATCTACGCTGTTTGTTTTTATATCGCAAATGGAACGTTGAGTATATATATACTCTTGTGAGAGAGTATATATATATATATATATATATGCATATGTTTTGCTCTAGTCAGAGGGGCAGCGGATTGAACACAGCAATTCTAAAACAAACCGAGCTGCTTCGTACACGGTTGATTCGTTCAATTTGAGCGGCCGCGCAACAAAGGCTTTTTTTAATTGGAATTTTTTTTTTAAACATAAGTTTGTCCTGAAACGAAGAGCTGTACATATATACTGGATTTATGACTGAAACGATTGCCGTGTCAGTGTATCAGTCAGTCACTGAGTCAGTCAGTCGGCAGCCGTCAGTCACGTGGGCCGCCCGCTGAGTGGCCGTGAACTGAACATGAACTGCTCAAGCTGTTCTTTCTCCCCCCCCCCCCCCCCCCCCCACTTTCTTTGTGGCCGGGTGGGGGCCGGTGCAGGCGTTAATGACTTGATTTTTATTTAGTCCCGGTAAGCAGACATGAAGCACTGACTCGCACTGTGAACTCACTGAGTCGATCCGGCTCTGGTAACTGAGTCAGTGTCAGGTCCCGGCTAGTCACTGTGTGGGTCAGTCAGTGGCGGCACCATCAAAACATGAATAATAATTACTGATGATTACTATCAGTGATGATCCGCATCAGCAACCCACCCAGCGGCACACCCACACTCAGTCACACACACTGACATACACCCACACTGACCCCCCCCCCACACACACCCACACACACATATACATGACATAGCCCTATACTATATATATATATATGATATTCCTATGGATGATATGGAGAAAATACTGACTGAAAGAAACACTGAGCAACTGAGTTGGCTTTTAAAAGTCCCAAATTTTCGGCACAAATGCTGCCTCACCCGGTTCCGGCTCGGGGGTTTATTCAGTCTTACAACTTTATATATACAAGTCAGTTCCAGCAGTTGGTTGTTGTTGATCGCTTTTATCATCATGATACAGCATCAGCCGGCCGTCGCAACCGAGATGGCCGATCTATGCCGCAAAAACTGATTCAGTCGACCCGTAGTAGTAAGTAATGCGCTCCACCGCCACTCGGACTATCTCCCAGAGAGTTCCACAACATTACTCATGATTGAACAATCCCAGTCATTGGATCGTCTGATTCAGTGATGATAGCCCTTTTAGTTTGTCCGGCTTAGCCGGAAGCGAGCCGCCGAATCGTCCAGCACTTCGCCGCTCTGGCCACGCCGCGGACCCCTCCGGAAACTGTCTAGTGTACTCACTACTCCTTTCCGGATCCGGTCAATCCGGCTGCGCGGCTTAGCTTTAAAAACAAAAAACAAAAAACAGAAGATACGTCATAGTTCAGGAGCTGTGTGAGTCGAGGTGGCCGTCCTGGGCTGTCCGTCCTAACGAGCCTTCTGGTTTCCGTGGACGTAACTTGAAGCGATATTGAACCATGCTTCGACATTGGTCACAGCCGCTTGTCCCGGCCTAATATGTCAACTGACATCTGAGGACATCAGTTGAGCATCACTTCATCATCATCATCAAAAAGATACGAAGGAAAAAAAAATTAAAAATGGAGAAAAACTGAAAGGGGGGGGGGGGGGGGGGGGGAGAAGAAAGAAAAAAGAAAGACTGAAAGAAAAAAGAAAAAAGAAAGAAAGAAAGAAAGAAAGAAAGAAAGAAGAAGCAGCAGAAGCCGCGTAAGAAAGGTTGAGCACATAATTACTATAGCCACTTTAAAATTGTAGTTTAAAAACGTCACGTTGCTCCTTTACTGTCCGGAAATCACTGTTTTGTCAGTACAGGGGAAATTCCCCACTCTCTCGCGCCGGCGCGGTTAACACGCGGAATTACATCATATGGGTCAAGACTGATAAGAGCTTGAAAGGTTAAGGACAAGAAAGCCGCTTGACCCAGTGGTTTCACTAAGTCTATGCTCGTTGTATTCATACGCTGACCGGCCCGGGCAGTTTTGTCATTCACGCGGCGCCTGCCATCAGGACTGAGTCACGGTGTGTGAAAGTCGAGGTGTCCTGGCGCCGCACGGTCCTGGCCAGCTCCCCGTCCCACTGAGCTATAGGCCTTGATGGCGTCAGTCTGTGCGGCGGGACGTAGTGAGGAATATTGAACAAGTAACACCCGTCAACACTGAGCCAGGCTGGCCTCAGTCTGGTTCAGTCGCGCTAATCACTGTAGCGTACGTACCCGTCAGTACTATTCAACGGAGCAAAGGTTGCGATCGTGCATTGGGGCTAGTCAGTCGTAGTTCATAGTTTCTTCTTCTTCGTCTTGTGAGAGAGACTCTCACGGTGTGTGTCAGTTGGGGGTGGGAAGGTGGGGGGGGGGGGGGGGGGGGAGGCCTGTCACGGTCAGTATATCACAGCTTGACTGATTTTAAAACAGCACAGTGGTGCCCGGCCCTTCCTCTCCACCCCCCTCTCCGGCCATGTCCAGCCGCCAATCAAAACTCCGGCAAGGATGGTGCAACAACACATCGAGGCCGCTAGAGAAACCCATGTTTCCTCTTGGTCTTAATCTTGCATGTGCGCTATAAGTGGCGATAGACAGGACCATAGTTCAGGAGCTGTGTGAGAGTCGAGGTGGCCGTCCTGGGCTGTCCGTCCTAACGAGCCTTCTGGTTTCCGTGGACGTAAAGCTATATTGAACCATGCTTCGGCATTGGTCTCAGCTTGTCCCTAACATGTCAACTGACATCTGAGGACATTAAGCAACACTTCACCACCACCAGACAGGACCCAATCACATAGTTCAGGAGCTGTGTGAGTCGACTGAGGTGGCCGTCCTGGGCTTTCCGTCCTAATGAACCTTACGGTTTCTGTGGACGTAAAGCAACATTGAACAATGCCCAGGCATTGGTCACAGTTTGTCCCTAATATGTCAACCAACATCCTAGGACATGAAGCTCTACATCATCATCATCATCATCATCATCATCAGGACCCAATCACTGAGAGTTCAGGAGCTGTGTGAAAGTCGACTGTGGCCGTCCTGGACTCCCCGTCCTAATGAGCCTTATGGTTTCTGTGGACGAAAAGCAACATTAAACCGGCACACGCGCTGGTCACCGTTTGTCCCTAATATGCCAACCCGACATCCGAGGACATTAAGCTCCACATCATCAGGGCCCAATCAGAGGTCAGGAGCTGTGTGAAAGTCGAGGTGGTCGTCGTCCTGGGCTCCCGTCCCTAATAAGCCTCCTGGTTTCTGTGGACGTAAAGCAACACTCAACCAAGGACCCAATTTCGGGTATAGCGTCAGCGGACAAGGGGGGCAGCACTCGATGTTTTAGGGGCAGCGAGAGATTTGTGTTTTAAAATTTTCTACTGTCTTGCTCAGTTGCTGCTATCTCCTGGTCTAATTTGTTCCAGCCGATGGTAGTCCCGGCTGGGGGGAAAGAGAATATCTCAGTAGAGATCAGTTTTTGTTGGAACTACTCTATAACTCCAAGTTGTTTCCTGCGTGGTCTATCGCTATATTTGCTGTCTTAAAGTCCGTTGGGTTTCTGGGTTTGATCAGTCTTTTCAGTGGAACTTATGGGTGTCAAAAACTCATTGCGGGGGTCAGCCCTCGGACTATCTTGATGAAGAGGGTCAGTTGTTGATGTTTCCTTCGATTTTCAAGCGACTGCGGTCCGAATTCTCTCAGCATGTTGGTGACACATCCAGGGGAGAGGTCTTTGTAATTCTAGTTAAAGCGAACTGCACGTCTCTGGGATGTTTTCTAGCTTGTCAGTGTCATTTTGCTGGTAGGTGTCCCAGTGACTACAGCGCTATATTCCACGGCAGAGCAGAGAGTAATAGTTTCATATCAGTCTTAACACTGACTGGAATAAAGTCAGATAACGTGAAGTTCTGAAACTTGTCGATCCTGATTCCTCAAACCATTGACACCGTTGTGGGCGATCATGCTGCTGACTTCAGTTGTGGATACCTTTGACATTTTCTAGCTGTTTGTCTGTATACTTAGCTAAGAGCCTGTTGTCTGCAAACCGGATACTTGAAACTGCGGACTAGCGTGAGATGAACTAAGCCAAGACTCCTGAACCTATCCTATTCTTTCACTCGTACGCAACTACTGGCAACACATAAATGTTTTACCAGCCTGCATCACGACGCACGTCGCTATTCTCGAGTGTCCTTCACGCGCTGTAAAGTTTAACGGGAAGGAAGACGTACTGTTTATCCTTAACACTCGGTGTTATTAACAGTGTCTCAGTGTGTGTGTGTGTGGTGACAGTGTGTGTGTGTGTTTTATGATCTTATTTTTGCTGCGAAATATTACATTTTCGGCCCTGACCAAGAATGATGAAACCATGTCATTAAAGTATAGAAGAACTGGCTGGGTAATTTTTTTGTGACCTAGTTTGCGCTCACAAACAGATCAGTTATCAGAGAAAGCATTAAAAAGCCTGGTGCTTCAAAATGAACTTGTTAGCTTAAGCCCCAGTCACACCGGGTTTGCGACCAGGTTACGAGCTAGGTACGACCGTGAAAGGAAGGGACCGTGGGGGAATCGCAGAAAGAGCGTACGACTGGTCGTGGAGGTCGTGGGTAATCGCTAGCGGCAAACTGGTCGCCGGTGAGCCGGTTTGGCCTAGCGCTAAGGCGTTAGGCTGGTACTTAAGCAGAGGGACTTCGGTTCGAATCCGCTTCGGCTCTCCTTTCTCTCCAAAAGTTGTGGTCTGTGGACACTGTCTTGTGACTTTGTCCCTCACAATTATGAAACATGAAAATGGCTCTCATCGCTGCCCATCTTAATGCAGGAGTCATTCTGGTGTAGCGATAGGTATATAATCTCCCTCTCCACCCCCCCTCCCCCCACCTTCTCCCGTCCCTAATAAGCCTTATGGTTTCTGTGGAGGTTAAGCACTACGTTTACTTAGCGGCTGCCGAAGGGCAAGTGAATGTACCTGCCGATATCCACGTGCCAGCAGAGGCCATGCCACCCCCAGAGAGCTGTGATTGGTCGTGCAACAAATCGTGGCAATCAGCCATTGGTCGTGCAACCAGTCGTGGCGATCTGCCACTGGTCGTACAATCAGTCGTGACGATCTGCCACTGGTCGTGCCGCGACTACCTATGACTTCTCTTGCGATTAATCTATGAAATCGCGACACATCGTAAAGAAGCAATCGGAGTGCGTGACGGCAATGACAGGTCGTAGAAAAACTTGGAGACTGGTCATAGCCTGGCCAAATCGTCGACAATCGCGCTATCAAACAATCGTACGCGCCGGTGTGACTGGAGCTTAACTTGTGCATATGGACTTGCACTGACATACTGCGTATATGTAGGTCCATGCTTGTGCATACTGCCGCACGCATACCCCACAGGAACAGCAGGTGTGGGGCGCCAGAGTGTGTGTGGGAGGGGTTCCAGGTATGCATGTTTACTTAGGCCTATGCTTTTGTGGATTTGAAACTGGATGTGTGTGTGTGGGCGGGCGGGCGCGGCGCGCGCGCGCGCGCACTCGCGCCAGTGTAAGCTATCCTCCACACAGATGTGTAATATGCACCCCATACACCAACAATAAAAGGCAAGATCCCACATGCGCAGAATCAGGCGTGCGAACAAAATCCAGTCGACGAAATTTTATGCTGTTACCTTGACCGTCAGTTTTCTGTCGTCGTGTTACGAGCGTACGTGCCGTCTACGCAATTTTATGCTGTTACCTTGACCGTCAGTTTTCTGTCGTCGTGTTACGAGCGTACGTGCCGTCTACGCTGACAGTGACCGACCGACATGCCTCCTTGAACAGGTCAACAGTCCTACAAGGGTGGCCATCTCGTATAACTCTTTGATCTTGGCGGCTGAGCAGAACCACGCACGCGAACAAAATCCGGTTGAAGAAGTTTTATATTGTGATCTTGACCGCGTGTTTTTTGCCGTTCTGTGACGAGCGTACGTGACGCCTACACCGAGAACGACCGACGTGCCCCCTTGAGCAGATCAACAGACCTACAAAGGGTGGCCATCTCGCATAACTCTTTGATCCTGGCGGCTGATGCAAACGACTGCGTTTTTGCGTGTAGCTGGTATCAGCCAGCTGGCGTACTTGCCAGTCTCAACTCGCATAAAGTGCGTCACCCGATGCACACACACACACACACACACACGCACGCACACACACATGATTTTTAACTCACCATGTACTTTTTAGAAACAGTTCACGTAGTGTTATCAGGATGGTGACCAGTGAATTCGTGGGGAGCCAGCGAGGAGGGAACAGTCAGTTTAGGTTTTGGATGAGTACAATGTCAGGTGGAAGAACGAGATTAGAGAGGATGAAACAGGCCAACCCCAGTAACCCCAACACAAACCATGGTACTGGGCCACACTGGGCCTAGGGTCTTGGGCACAGTGGGCCTAGAGACTGGGCTTCAATGGGCCTAGGACACAATGGGGCCACACTGGGCCTAGAGACTGGGCTTCAACGGGCCTAGGACACAATGGGACTGGGCCACACTGGGCTTCAGTGGGCCTAGGACACAATGGGCCACGAGACTGGGCTTCAGTGGGCCTAGGACACAATGGGACTGGGTAACAATGGGCCTAGCACACAATGGGACTGGGCCTCAATGGGCCTAGGACACAATGGGATTGGGCAACACTGGGCCTATGACACAAAGGGCCTGGGCCTAGGCACTGGGCCACCATGGGACTGGATCACAATGGGCCATGGGACTGGGCCACAGTGGGACTGGGACACAAAGCAGACTCACTGTACTTTTGTTGCATGTGATTCTGAATGAGCGACTGTAGCCTTTTATGATGCATTTTGAGTAGCTGTCAAAGTGGTGCACTTACAGTGATATTTGGTTGTTACATGGCTGGTGCCAAGTGAAACTGCTGTTGACTCGCACACATTCTGTGTGCACCATATAACCATGCACCAATCTACTGTGACACTTCACACAAAACCATGTACGTAGGGTACATATGTGTTTAGCTGTAACCTGCCACTGGCACTTTCGGCAATGTGACCCAGCTTTTTTATGTGCTGCTGCGGTAACATGAGGTGGAATGGATATTGAAATAAGTCAGCACAGAAATCTGACCCTGGAGAAGAAAATTCTCCCACCACTTTACACACAACGGGATTGGATCAGAGGGACTGCGGTAATACAGGACTGGGTGAAGGTGGGTCCACCTGCACTGAGACCATGAGTGGTGCCATGCCAGGGTAAAACTAGGTATGAATTCAGCTTCTTTGTCACATCTGCAAGGCACCCTGTTGTAAGACAACTCATTCTATTTAAACTCGTTATGCGTAAAATGGGATCTGTCTGGCAAATATAATAGTTTGCTGTGCAACACACATGCATACAACAAACAACATGAAGACCATTAGCTTTTGTGCCTATACATTCATCATTCATTTGAGAATTTATTAGAAAAAGACCACAAAAACAGCAAATTTGATTTTGCTTAAAAAAGAAGAAACAATGTAATTGCAACCAAAATCAAGTACCATGTAACCACAAAAAAAAAAGAGAAGAAGCTCTGGTTATGATAGCCATTCTGATTAATATGTTTAACATCATCGGCATTATTATTACAATAAACGAATAGTGTCTGTTTATGCGATAAAGCCAGCTTGTAAATGGGGAGGAGAAGGGGGGAAGAGAGAGAGAGAGAATATGGGCCTGAGTGGCTAGTTTTGAAAGAAATGTCTGAAAATAACAACATCAAAATTTAAACCAAAATGATTATGCTATTGTGTAAAACATGCAGCAACAACATTACATTGTGCTGTTTAAAATTCACACACATTATAAACATTTTCTGCTAGTCACAACAGGCAAGAACTTGAGCAAAATTAAACTTCCGTGTAAAATTTTTGGGAGAGAAAGAGCCAGACAGAGAGCCAGAGAGAGAGACACATACACACACAGACAGAGAGAGAGAGAAAGAGAGCGAGAGGTGGGTGGGGGGAATGCAAGTAATAAGCAAGGATTAAACTTGAAAGGGGGGGGGGGGGGGAGGGGAGAACAAAAGATGACGATTACTGTGTGGAAATCACCGGTCTGATATTTAAAAAAAAAAACTTCATGCATTAAAATCACACAAATCACACAACTGCTTTAAGCATATTTCATTAAAGGAAAGTCATCCATAAATAATGCAAGAATATTCCGTTACACAAAGCATCATACAAAGTAATTAACATCAGAATCACATTACTGACAGTATCCTCTCATCAAGCGAAAAGTGGGGATAGGTGTGGAGAGCAACATACCTTTGATCATCTCGCATCAGTACACATCTCAGGATAAACCTTTGTTCATGCAACTCGTCACTACCAAGACTTATCAACTGCCAGACCACATCAACCAACCCGTACCCACCCACTGCCACATTTAACACCAACCAACCCAGACCCACTGCCACACTTCACACCAATCAATCCAGACCCACCCACTGCCACACTTCACACCAACCAACCCAGCCTTTGTCCGTGCAATTCACCCCTTCCAAGACCCACCCACTGCCACACTTCACACCAACCAAACTGGACCCACCCACTGCCACACTTCACACCAACCAAACCAGACCCACCCACTGCCACACTTCACACCAACCAAACTGGACCCACCCACTGCCACACTTCACACCAACCAAACCAGACCCACCCACTGCCACACTTCACACCAACCAACCCTTACCCACCCACTGCCACACTTCACACCAACCAAACCAGACCCACCCACTGTCACACTTCACACCAATCAATCCAGACCCACCCACTGCCACACTTCACACCAACCAACCCAGATCCACCCACTGCCACACTTCACACTCAACCAATCCACACACCCCACTGCCAGACTTCACACCAATCAACCCAGACCCACCCACTGCCAGACCCCACTCAACCAGTCCCCCCCCCCCTTCACACCAACCAACCCAGAACCACCCACTGCCAAACTTCACACCAACCAACCTAGATCCACCCACTGCCACACTTGACACTCAACCATTCCCCAATACCCCGCTGCCAGACTTTACACCAACCAACCCAGCGGTTGTCCATCCCTACTAAGACCCACTCACTGCAGGACCTCACACCAGCCAACCCAGACCCACAAACTGCCAGATTTCACACCAACCATCTACATGTACTCCTAAGGCAAGAAGGCTGGGGCTGTATGCACAGGAGTGTGAAACCTTTGGGGCAAACCCCACCTGATGTGCTGCTGCTCTGGGAGTCAGCATCCTTGATCTTTTCCATTCACGAATGCAGAGTGGCTGTGGGAACAGGCACTCTGAGAGTTGAGTCTGAGAAGTGAACTTATTTCCATGCATGGACATTATTTCTGCCACGACAGAAAGGGATGCCTACAACATCATTGCATTTGCTACAGATCTGCACCTTCCTCTCCAAGGGGGTGGGGTGGGTGGGGGGCAGTGACAGAGAAACAGAAACAGAGACAGAGAGAGCACAGGTACACAAAAGCTGCATATATACAAGGCACAATATGAAAAAGCAAGCACTTGTCATATCTAACGTCTTAACCCCATCTACCTTTGCTTAGACTGTGTTACAACAGACTGACAGCAGCAAGAACACCAAGGCCGCATAAATATTTTGTTATGTGCTGCAGAGTTGTGTGTGAACTATCTTCAACCATGATAAGCTATTTGCATAACAGCATCCACCCTCTGGAAAAGGAGATAAATCCTCTGAAGATGGGGAGTGCTGCCTATGTGGTGGGGTGTGATATGGTGGGGTGTTAAAACAGCCATGCACACCATCCTCTCATCCTATGGAATGCATTTGTCAGTGTATAATTGCACATGCTGGGTCATCTGCTGCATGTTCAGCTGGGGAATGATGCAACAACCCCAGTACTTGTAATCATAACTTCAACCGAAAAATGCTACTGGAGAATAACTGAGTACTTGTCAAGCCAACATCCCTGACCAAAGATCTCAAGGTCTTTCAATGTAAAACAAATGCCATCCTATTAGGATGTTTTGAATCTGGACAAATCCAGAATAATAATTGTTGTCATGTTTCATAGTAGCCTCATCATGCAATGAACAGGAAGCGGAAAAAAACTGACTAAAAAATAAAAAACTAGTATCTCAGTCTTACGCAAAGCACAAAATGTCATACATAATATTACCATCTACTCATTCTTATTCTGAGTACTTACTATATATCTACAGACATCCAATGCCCAGTGCATATGTGTTTAAAAAAAAATCTATATCTGTAGCGAACATCTATTGACAATGGTCAGCACTACAGTACATTTACCCATTCAGCAGTGGTGTAGGGCACACCTTCATTTGGAGCTGATGGCTGCTTTCATAATTTACCTTGAAACTAAAAAGCAAAAAGTAGCTGAAAGTTTTCATTCAGAAATGCCCTGAGATTTTCTGACAGACATTGAATAGAAATGACTGTGTATGTTGTTACAGTTCACATGGCTCTCTTGCACAACCCTATTAGCCTTTGCGTAGATCATACAGGGAAATTAAGGTGAACCCCCATGTGGAAAAACACCACATGCCCTTTCAATAGGAAAAAAAAAAATGAAATTAAAAAAAAGAAAAAAAAAAAGGCTGACAAACAAAGTGACAGCAGTGCTTTCTCGTTGATTTATGATCTAATTTGTTAAAAGTCCATGCTTGAAAGTCACAAAAACATGTCCCATGAGCACCGGTATAGAGGCTGGGGGGTGGAGGGGGAGTTGATGCTGATACTTTATTACATTTTTCCCCTTTTTTTTTTACAACTCTATTCCTGAGAGAGAGAGAGAGAGAGAGAGAGAGAGAGAGGAGAGAGAGAGAGAGAGAGAGAGAGAGAGAGAGAGGTTTTACCACATGATTAAACCTGTCTGCATGTTCAGTCATGCAAGGAGACTTGGTATTGCTCAGGAATACAGTCAAGTAGGCCACGCTCCTTCAGCACCTTTCTACTGAACAAGCGTGCATAGTACTTGTGACCTGTGTCACACAGGCAGGTCACAATCGTGTTGCCTGGCCCCATCATCTTGGCCACCTGCACTGCTGCTGCCACATTCAGCCCGGTCGATGCTCCCACAAAAAAACCCTCCTCATGCAAGAGACGGAAGGTCATACTGACTGCATCGGTGTCCTGGATACACAAAGCATCGTCAATGGGAGCGCCCTGAAGATTTTTTGTCACGCGACCCTGTCCAATGCCCTCGGTGATGGAGCTGCCTTCAGTGCGATGCAGCTTGCCAGTCTTGACGTAGTTGTACAGAACACTGCCTTGTGGGTCAGCAAGAACAACCTGTATGTTGCAGTTTTTTTCCTTCAGGTAGGTACCAACGCCAGCCAGTGTGCCTCCTGTCCCTGTGCCAAATACGACTGCATTCACCTTTCCGTTCGTCTGCTCCCAGATTTCAGGACCTGTTGTCTGAGAGATGCACGACACAGAACAGTCAAAACAGAAACTGTGTATGTCATTTACAGAAGAAGCAAAGTTTGGAAAGGAGGGAACTCTATCCATTATGTCCCCTTTGCATACAAGGTGATGTAAAACGTAAGAATTTAATTTTTGTGTGCATGTAACACAAGTGACAAGTACAATACTACAAGGATTATTTCCTGGTGTTAGTTTATTCATCATCTAAGGAGGACAGCAGCATTTGTGACAGGAGCTGAGGTTGTGTCTGTTGTGCCCCTGCTGCGAGGTCATGCGACAGCTTCAGACCGTTGAGAGCTAAATGGCATGCTGTAAATTATGCTGTACTGATGCTTAAGCGACTGCAGAGACATTACCTCTGGGATGACTGGAGCCCATAAACTTACTGTTATATTAACAAATAAACACAAACACAAGTTATTAAAAAGGATATTGACTGATTGATGATCACTTACATAGCGCTATTCTCCACTCTCTTGAGCAGATTCACTGCGCTCGCATGTGGTTCTACGTGAGTGACAAGCTTTTTATAGCGCGTTTTTTGAATATCCACCAAAGTGTACTTACAGCGCTGGCATGGATGGTGCCACATGAAACTGCAGCCATCTCAGCGCGTTCTGTGTACACCATACAACCATGCACCATGTCACTTCATGCAAAGCCACATATGTAAGGTGTATGTGTGTTTAGCTGTAACCTGCCACCTGCACCTTTGGCAGAATAACCGGGATCTTTACGTGCTACTGCGATAACACGGGGGTGGAACGGATACCGAAATTAGAGTCAGCACAGAAAGTCGACCCTGGAGAAGAAAATTCTCCCGCCGCTCCTGCAGGGATTTGAACCCGTGCTCTTTCAGTCACGAGTCCGGCGCTCACCTCCATGTGGGCCCGCCTGTTGGCAACGTTGTCAAACTGATTGGTCCAAACAGCATTGTCAAGGCTCTCAGCATACTCCTGAGCCAGGTGGTTGTAGTTGGCTGGGTCGGACCAAGGCACCACTGGGACAGGCCTCACCTCAGCACCTAAAGTTTCAAGCAGCTCAATCTTCTCCTTGGACTGGTTGTCAGGCATGTAGATCACACACCTAGGACAGAGTCAGAGTAATCAGTTAGTAGCTGCATTTTACTGTCGACCCTGTCAAACATGCAGGGTCACCTGCATGTAGGTACATAGATCACACACTTAGGACACAGTCACAATAATCAGTCAGCAATAGTAGCTACATTTTACTGTCCCGTCAAACGTGCAGGGTCACCTGCATGTAGGTAAATAGATCACACACCTAGGACACAGAGGCACAGTAATCACTTAGTAGCTACATTTTACTGTCCTGTCAAAAAAGCAGGGTCACCTCAGGACAGTTATCATGCTAGTCATATTTCAAACTAGCGTGACATCTACAAGGTAGTGACAGTGGTTCACAGAAACCAGTCAGGCAATCACTGTAACAGGTCAGATACACTGCTGCATACAAATACTAATACTAGAGCTCTGCTACTGTACTAACAAACATACTGTTGCCCTCCCCATCTAGAACACACCACACACACACACCACACAGACTCTCTCTCTCTCTCTCTGTGCTGCATTTCTTCCTTTCTTTGTTTTTATTTTTTGAGAACTGGTCAAGCAAAATAAAAGCCAGTACATATAACTGATTGCTGATTTTATTTTTGGTATTTGCTTATCTTAACCGGTGAAATACCAGAAATTACTGGTGAAAGCAAACCCTGCTCAGGACAAGCATTGTAGTAAGTCAATACACACTGAAGCTCTCCTCATGTCTTAAATTAAACTCGAGTCCGACCAACAAGCTCAGTATAGACACACAAAGAGCCTGATATCTGAACCTATTGCCTGCCGAGATAGGATCAAATTTTGTTCTTCCTGACAGTCACAGCCCTCCTTCCAACCATACATCACCTATCCTATTGCCAACATCACAGTTTACAATTTTGCGATAATGCATTTGTTTTTGTTTTTACTTCTTTACAACATAGCACTTCTTCTGTGCAGCAAGTGAGCAAGCAAGCAAGTGAGAGAGCGAGAGCGAGAGAGCTGTAAATGACAAAACTGTGTACATGGATTTAAAACAATGAGTAAACTGTCTGTGTGTGCATTTTAGTTTTTAAAGCTTAAACTACTATTAATTTATTTAAAATAGAAATGTACAGATGTGAGCAAGTGCTCTTTGTATGTTTTTACAATAATCCCGCCCCGGTTATCAGATCCATGCAATTTCATTACTGTACTGTTAGTAACCCGGGAACTGGAGCAGACGACGCTTTTGTTTTGAAGCGCTGCGTGTTGCGTAACGCCACATGGCCTTCTCACAGCCGACCGGCAATAGCCGCCGGTGCGCGCCATTTTCAAATCTGTTTACTCCCTTAATATTTTGACCGCTTGTTTGTTTACCCGCTACTCCTTGTTCACCTAGTCCTTTTCGTTATACACCAAAGCCATGTGTAATATAATCTGGCATCTTAGAATGTTTATTTAGATCTTATTTAGATGCAGGATTGAGCTTAATCAGTAGCCGATGCCTCTCTAGGTCCATTCTTTTTATAGCCGTCGTCTGCATGGCGCATTTTCTGTGTAGTACTAGTGAATAGTAGTGAATCGTTGTTTTGACTCGATTATAAGTAATTCTGTGTCGATCAGTGCTTTGTCGTATAGTATTTTGCTTAGCTGACTTCATGTTTAGTGTTTATTTTGGGTTGAAATTAACTTATTGAGTATTGTGTACTGTAGAAGCTAAGTTATATTCATAGACTACTTGATATCACTATCAGCGCTGTTGCGACTAAGATAACGCGCCCCAGGCGAAAGATCGCACCGACTGTTTTAGTACTAGTCTTTGAGTGTGTCTTGCTTCTCTTATAGAGCGTTGTATTGTAATTGTTATGTACCATTTTAACTGTGGGAACGTGCACTTTATTCTGATGTAAGTTTTATTGACAGTTATATTTTGTACATTGTGTTAGTTGTGATTTAGTTGTACGAATCTGCTTATAGACAGGTGCAAGCCACGCTTCCCACTCTTGTTGCAAATTAAATAAGTCATGTGTGTACATTTTGTTTATACGGTTTAAAAGGTTGTAACTGTAGCTTTTATTTGATGTATTTCATGTTTTAATTAGTTTAGTTATTGTTGAGGAAACTGTATTTGTGCGGGCCAAGGAAACACAATTGTCAGCCATTTTGTGGTCCAGAGGGCTGATTTCATTGTAGCGATAGCGTGTGTTCTTTGCGGCCCGCGCAGTTCTCTTATCTATGCGTGTGCGTGAGGATTTTGGGTGTGCTGAGAAAGTTGTCTGCTGCTGTAGTAAAAGCCTGATTGCTGCCGTTCGCCTGCTGTGGTCTCCATTTTGACCGACTCCGCTGCCTGGGTCACTGTCCTTCTACGCGGCTCTACCACTCCATTACACAAATATCAGACATCAGCATTCAATACTATAACAATAAAATTAAAATAAACACACACACTCACACACATACAGGCTATGCAGTCACAGTCATCATCTACATACTAACAGATGCCCAAATTTAGTGTTCATCATACTGCCCCCCCCCCCCCCCTCAAAGCACATGTATACACAGATTACTGGCAGCAGTTGCATTTATATATATATATATATATATATATATATATATATATATATCTAAAGTTAGGCAGCGATGCAGAAGAACAAGATCAAGATAGTGACATAGCAACTCAGTGACTGTGACCATAACATAATGGCCTGGCATACTGACGGTGACTCCAATTAAAGGGTTGCGGCCTGGTTCAATTGGAGAGCATCAGACCAGAGGCCTAAAGGTCAAGGGTTTAATCCCCACCAAGAGCATTTTTTTTGGGGGGGGAGTAAAAATATGCCGACTCACTGAAGGAGTGCCCTGGCCCCTAGTGGTGGCATGCATACATTATCATGTACACCCTTACACTTCCTGCTATGGAAGAAGAAGAAGAAAGATCCTGTGGTCCATGTTGGAATTCTTCTCTTTCCATATATTTTCTAACTTCAACAGTTTGAAGACTCTTACACTGTTTAGCGCATATTCTGGTGTTTCCCTAATCCACTGAACTCTGAAATGGACTGCAGGATTTTTAATGAACATAATATTAATAATATTGTGATCTTTTAACAAGCATAAATATATATATATATATATATATGCATGTGGGGGACCTTGGTTTATATTCTCATCTGCAGGACTTTTGTAGATTCTGCACAGAATTTCACTTTAGACTATCACCCATCCATGTGGTGATCATATTTGTTCATGCTTAACTTGGCTTTCATGAGCAGGTACTCTCGCTCTACACCACCAAGTTTGGTGGATTGTGGAAAACATACACATATATCAGATAAAAATTAACAGTCCCTAATAAACCTGATTTTTTTTTTTTTTAAAGGTCTTAAACTAGTTAAAGCCATCAGATGATTTTTATAGACTTGAAGCCAATCTGTAGTCAGTTCCTCAATGATCCAGGGATTTATATTATCACCAAAAAAGAAAGTGATTATATACTGAAGGTAAGGTCAAACTTGACAGTGGAATAAACAAGCACTGGATCAACCAAAAGTAAAATAAACATCATACAATACTACTAACAGCCACAAGATAGTGTGTTCAGGAAGATGTGGCTCAGTAAGTCTGACACGTGTGTGTATACAGTTAGTCTATGACTAAAGTATCAAAATCAGAGTGAAAAAAGAAGAAGAAGAAAATGACCACTTAGTCTCGGTTGAGCGCGCACAGTAATGTGGGGGCTGAGTCTGACTCGCGCGGCAATTATCACATAATCAGTTATGTGAATTCTGCTTGAAAAGAAAAACATTTATTTTAATTTTAAAAAGACTAAAGAAGAAGGAAAAAAGAAAGGAAAAAAAAGAAAGAAAAAAGAATGAAATGATGATTCTCACTTGAATCCCATAGGTCGACACATGTGCGCAAGTCCAATGCCTGTGTTGCCGGCCGTCCCTTCCACAACAGTTCCACCTGGCCACAGCTGTCCTGACATGACTGCATCTTGGATCAAGAACAAAGCAGCGCGATCCTTCACTGAGCCTCCGCCGTTGCAGAATTCTGCTTTTGCTAGGATCTCGCAACCAGTTTCCTCGCTCATTTTGTTCAGTCGAACAAGTGGGGTATTGCCCATCATTCCTACGAGTCCGTCGCGGATGACATCTGACGCAAAAAATCTTCTGTTTGCAAGCAAATATGCCGCTGAAAAACGACGACAGCAGACGACAGCAGCCATGATTGTAGCCAGAGACACTCTGCGCAACTTGTGAGCCACAAACGGAATTTCCTTCCAAAAGAGCAAACCGCAAACTCTGACCAATGACAGCAATTGAGACAAGAAAAATACAACCAATCAGACAACGAATAACAAACACGGCCAACATGTAGAGGCAGGTTCAACTTGGGCGATCTATCAGTGTTTGGATGTGAGTAATCCTGCCTTACTCCTCCTTTTCACGGCAACGAGGAAATGAGGTAACTCAGCTTGACATGATATTTCAAATGTGTACACTGGCGCAAGCGCCTAAGCGGTTTGATCCACTGTGCCATTGACTATATCCAGTCCACTTTGAACGCCGAATGAGTGAGGTTGTTGTTGCCAGAGACGCTGAGGTGTCCACTTTGTCTTTGTCAAGTGTTGTGGGACCATGAGCTCACACAAGCCACTTACAATTGCTAGTTGAATCCATTTGAAAGCAAACCGTGTTAGCGTGTCAGCCATGCTCTTTCTGATCTCAAATTCAAAAAGACCCAATGCAATTGCACATTTAAGCATGACCCCACTTTCGACATTTAGTACATGATTTAAAGTCAGGGGCAGGGGTACTAGGGTGACATTGTCAGATTGTGATGTGTGTGTGTGTGTGTGGCGGGGTGGGGATATTTCTTGTTTTCACCATAAAACAAATAACCCTAGACTAGCATAGTGTAATCTATATTATGTTTTTTGATTGATTCATTGAAGAAAAAGTAACTCTTTCACTTCAATGTTTTTGTTGTTGTGCATGATAATGATAGTTTAAACTTGAATAAACTTTAATTACTTCCATCCTTGTAAGTTATTCATCAGATTTTATTCACATGTTGTGGTTTGTAGAATTCATGCTATATTTATAATTATATTATTATTATTTTTTAAACAAGAAAAACAAGCATGTGACTCAATTGTTATTAATATATAAATAAATGTATTGATATCATTTCAGATGCCAGCCAACAGCAGGACTTGTAAAGAAAGAACAGTGTATGTAAACTGTAACATAAAACTCATTGAAAAAAGTATCGATGAACATTATTGACCAGTATACCTGAGTAATCAGTCATCAAAAAAATCAAGTTGAAAGCTTAACTGAAGCAACCATGTCTCGGCCAGTCATACCCCCAATACACCCTCCTTCAAACCAAATCCAGTCACATCAGACATCAGAAGTGCTCCGCCGTCGCCTGGCATCTGTTGAGCAGGACGCACAGCAAATCCTGGACCAACTTGGAAACATTGGACAGCCCAGGCAAACACAGATTACACCCCACCACTCAGACTATGGCCAGTCCACAGCAGGCAGGGAAAGGGCTGCCATTGCTGAGAAAACTCTGGCCAGTAGACCTCCACTACCCCCAGAGGGGTCAATGGTTGAGCCCTTGCCTAGCTCTTTTCCCCAGGACGTTCTCATTTCAAGGGTGTGCAAGTTGGAGAGCATGCTGCAGACTTTGAAGCTGGGCTTGGCGGGTGCCACCAGTGGGTTCAGTGGAGGTGCGGACCGGAAGAGACAGAAGGCGGAGGTGGATGACCGGGTCAGTCACGTCAAACAGGAGCTGGGTTCTGAGGTTATGCGCTTGAAGCGGCAGGTAGCATCACTTCAGGAAGAGTTGAACATGGAGGCTGAGGCCAGGCAGCGATTGAAGGAGGAGAGTGAAAAACTGAAAGAAGCATTGGAGGAGGCAACACAGGCAAGGGTATGAACTGATTGTCACCTGTTTTGATGAGTACTGTATCAACTATCATCACAGTTTCTAATTCCTCTTTACTCTCTTATTAACTTTGGAGTCTTGTAAATAAGTACTATAATTTAGTTACCCTAGTCTGTTCTTGTTGGGATGTTTGTGAACATTTTTGGTTTTGTTGCCCAACCTGCCCCGAGCAGCTTTTCCTTTCCAAAGGGGAATGAAGGTATTTATAAATGAAATATAGTTGTTCACTGCTTTTTGATTCAGTTTATCATGGTAGAGGTAATAAAGTTTGGAGAGTTTTATGAACACTTAGGTCCACACTTAGGCTAGATCTTTCCTAACCTGGTCTCACAAAATAATTAACAGCAAGTTGGTGGTGGCAACTTAGTGTTTAATTTGTTATATATATATATATGTGTGTACCACTCTGTGTGTGTGTGTGTGTGTGTGTGTGTGTGTGTGTGTGTGTGTGTGTGTGTGTGTGTGTTGTGTTGTTGATTAAAATATTTAGTGTGTTGTGTGTGTGTTGTGTGGCAGGGAGAGAGAGAGAGAGAGAGAGAGAGAGAGAGAGAGAGAGAGAGAGAGAGAGAAGTACCATGATGTCTAAAATTTGGAACAAAGCATCTTATTTAGTTTGGAAGTAGATGTTAATTTTTTGCATTGGTGACTAATGACTTGTAAAGTGGTATAGTAAATGAATGATTGGATATTTATTTAACAAGGCTAATGATAATGTTGAATCAGTAGACCCCTTTTATTTATCTTGCTGTTGCACAGCGACAACCAATCAGAGTTGACTACAATTGTACAAAGTTCTACAACTTCAAAACTGATGTAGGGGGGAACGTGCTGATATTGACTTTAGAGCGTACTGAGATTTGACTGGACTGAATCATTTTGGATGTGCACAGATTTCGTAAAATTTCAGATTAATTCAATCTATTGACTGAGAAAGAAGCTCTGGCACCTGGTTGGCCATTGTTATAATTTATTTTTTAAATGTCTTGGGGTGAGCTGGTAGGGGGATGTGGGGGGCAATTAGTGTACACCAGCAGGAGTGCGTGCAATCCACCTATGTGTGTGGGGTTTGGTGTGTATGTGTGTGGGGTTTGGTGTGTATGTGTGTGGGGTTTGGTGAGTATGTGTGTGTGGGTGCGTCTCACTGTGCTCACATGTGATTCTACATGAGAGACTAGCTTTTTGTTGCGTGTTTTTTGAATATCAACTGAAGTGGTGTACTTACAGTGGTGGCATGGCTGGTGCCACATGAAACTGCTGCCGTCTTGGTGCAAGTTCTGTGTACACCATACAACCATGCATCATGTCACTTCATGCAAAGCCACATACATAAAGTGGATGCGTGTTTAGCTGTAACCTGCCACCTGCACTTTTGGCAGAATGACTGGGACCTTTTACATGCTACTTATCCAGGCAGAGGCAGCTGCAGTGGTGGAGGACCTGTCTAGCACCAAGCAGAAGCTGATCAGTCACATCAATGAGCTAAAGGAGGAGGTTGCCAGGGAAACCAGTCTGCGGGCCAGCCTGGAGTCATCCCATTCCACTCTCATGTCCCGCATCCATGAGACAGAGGTCATGGCCGAAAAGGACAGGAAGGAGGTGGGTTTTCATGTTTAAACTGTCAGAGTAGGATAATAATAGTAACGTACTCTTTTATACATGTGCTGTTTTTTCAGATTGGAGCACATAGCCCATTACATAGCATTAGCAGAGAACAAAACACAGTTAAAACAGACTTCCATGCGAACACACACACACATACACGCACACACACACGCACACATTTACACACACACAACACAACACATGCATACACACACACACACACACACATATGCACACACACTCTTACACACCACACACAGTCAGTAGGATAGTTTAAATTGGTGAGATTTCAAGTCTTTGGAAACAGTGCATCTGAGAAACTTGGTGGATTGATCATTTAATGATAAATCTCTCCCAGAGTCTTTGTGTCCGTCTGCCTGCCTTCCTGCCTTATTTGCCTGTCTGTCTGCGTGTCTGTCACTCTCTCTACGCATGTCTGTGTCTCTGCATCTCTTTCTCTCACCTGCTGTTTCAGCAAGTAGCATCTTGTTTTGTTTGAACCACATTTTGGCACTGCTGGTATAGCCTGTTCAAACTGAAATAGGCTCATGAACCTATTTTAAGAGCAAAGCAACATGGTTGCGCCTAGAGGAGATTAACAGCGAAGCAAAAAATACTTCTGTTGCTGTAAATAGCGATAGAAGAACCAGGTGAAAGTTGCAGGATGGTAGTAGTTGCCCATTTTCTATGTTTTCAGAGACGGTGTCTTTGCCATGGGTTCCCCTTTAAACGATAATGACTTTAACAGAGAGCAGGACAGAGAGTTTGCTTCCTTTCTGTATCTGCTGCTGTCTTTGCTGCTGCAGGTTCAGGCAGTCTCGGCCAGCACATCCAGCTTGCGCCAGGAGGTGGTGCGATTGAAAGAAGAGCTGGCGGCAGAGTTGGCACGGCGACAAATGGCAGAGGAGGCCTGCCAGCGCTTGATTGCAGAAAAGGGTAATCTGTCTTTGAATGCGAAACTGGTGGGCCTGACTCCAGTGTTTTTAGCTTTGTGCTTTGTTCACTGACTTGGCTGGCTCTTGTTCTTATTTGTCACCATGACAGCAGGGTTAAAAAGCTTCCATCATGGCGCTTTTATCGCCATGACATCAGGGTTAAAAAGTTCCATCATGGTGCATTCATCGCCATGACAGGAGTGTTAAAAAGTTCCATCATGGTGTGTTCGTCACCATGACAGCAGTGTTAATAATTTTCCATCATGATGTGTTCGTCACCGTGACAGCAGTGTTAAAACGTTTCTGTCATGGTGCATTCGTCACCATGACAGCAGTGTTAAAAAGTTTCCGTCATGGCGTGCGCACACTTAAAATAGTCTCCATGGACAAGATTTTGTGCTTTATAAATACTTTAATTATTTTATTATTATTTTGCTGCCAGAAAAAGCCCAGGCAACATTTCAGACTGCTCAGTCCGACTGTCAGCTGGCATCTAGCGAGCTGTCTCGACTTCAGAACCAATACTCTGATTTGATCCGGCAGTTTGAACAAACGCAGAAAGTTGTTGATCAACAAAGGGTAAGTTGGATTTGCTTTGGGTGTATTACTAAGACTTCTTGAGGGGTATAGGTGATTAATAATCCTTGGGATGAAAAGATAATTAATGTGCTGATTGCCCTGTTAGTACATTTTAGGGTTTACCTTTTAGTATTTAAAGCAAATTATGCATGTTAGTATTGTACACTTCTCTTGTTAGATTCTGTACTAGTTTTAATAAATCGTGTTGATTTGTTCTGCCATTATTTTCATTTAGATCAGAACTATAGAGTGTGTGTGAAAATACCTGAGATGTGGTTTTGTACATAATTGTTCTTAACCTTATTCAGTTGTCATGTTTGTTATTACCCCCCCCCCCCCTCCCCCCCACCCCCACCCATCCCCATTTACATGCATGTGTATACGCACATTTGCTCGCATGCATACATGCACACACACACACACACACACACACACACACACACACACACACACACACACACACACATCACCCACACCACCCACACACATCACCACATCTCACTCCCCACACTCTCACACATACCATGCCATACAAAGGGACACACACACACTATTGTTTTTTTTTGACTGTATGTATTTACAGACACACATGCAAGAGGTGGAAGCTGAGAGAGACCGCCTGCGCCAGGTAGCTGACAAGGTCTCGGAAGAACAACAAAGAGTTCATGCACTGCAGAAACAGTTAGCTGAGGTCAGTGATGGGTGAATTTTGCTTTTCCAGTATATTTCCAGTAATATTTGTATAAAAGGCATGCCAGTATATGTCTGTTAAAAACAACAACAAAAACAAAAAAAGAGCAGGGGATGATCCCCCTATTCCCACTGTATTCTCTGAAGCTGGAGTACAGCTGCCTGATGTCTGCTACCTTGGTGCTGATTTATGTTGGTGAAGATCTTCTGTGACTGGTTGGTATGCAGCAGAATAGCAGAGGGTGCCATGGTTGTTAGTATTAATTTACTTCCAGAAAATGGCTCTACGTGGATGAGTATCGCTCAGGTTTAGGTGAGCCACCGAGTTCTAGAAGAAGGAAAGAAAACAAGAAGAGAAAAAGAAAAAATGTTTTGATACTGTTGAAATTTCTTTTCTTGGAAAAACGTTTTTGCTTTGTTTGTATTCTGTGTTTTGTAGTCACTGTGTGCATTTGTTGATTCACCAAGGTTGAAGAGAGTCACCGCCTAGTCCGAGGAGATCTGGAGGAAGAGATGGCAACTCTTCGTGCAACTGTCACCAGCCTCACCACACAGAACTCAACCCTGCAAAGTCAAGTGTGAGTTACATCAAGAATTGTGGGCCTTATTTAGATATGGATTCGTGAAAAGGGAAGAATGGGCACATGCATGTACATGTACTACGTTTTGCCAGGAAACAATGGAAGTTACTTTTTGCCAGAATTTAAAAAAAGAGATAATTAAAGTATTTATAAAGTGTAAAATCTTATCCATAGAGAAAACAGGAGTTACTAATCAGATGTATTACTTTTTGCCAGAAGACACTAGGAGTTATCTCCCTGATATAACCCTACTGGTTGGCTGGGTGTAAAGCACCAAGTTATTTAAGCTTGGAGTTAATAATCAGACGTGTACCACTTTTTGCCAGAAGACACCGGGAATTAACTCCCTGATATAACCCTACTGGTTGACTAGGAGTAAAGCATCAAGTTATTTGTGCTAGGAGTTACTAATCAGACATTACTTTTTGCTGGAAAACTAGGAGTTACTAGTCTGACATTACTTTTTGCCAGAAAACACTAGGAGTTACTAGTCTGACATTACTTTTTGCCAGAAAACACTAGGAGTTACTAGTCAGACATACTTTTTGCGAAAACACTAGGAGTTACTAGTCAGACATTACTTTTTGCTGGAAAACACTAGGAGTTACTAGTCAGACATTACTTTTTGCCGAGAAAACACTAGGAGTTACTAGTCAGACATTACTTTTTGCTGGAAAACACTAGGAGTTACTAGTCAGACATTACTTTTTGCTGGAAAACACTAGGAGTTACTAGTCAGACATTACTTTTTGCCAGAAAACACTAGGAGTTACTAGTCAGACATTACTTTTTGCCGAAAAACACTAGGAGTACTAGTCAGACATTACTTTTTGCCGAAAAACACTAGGAGTTACTAGTCAGGCATTACTTTTTGCCGAAAAACACTAGGAGTTACTAGTCAGACATTACTTTTTGCCGAAAAACACTAGGAGTTACTAGTCAGACATTACTTTTTGCCGAAAAACACTAGGAGTTACATGAATTATTTTTTGACTAGCTGTGCTAGGAGTATTGATCAAACATGTATAACTTTTTGCCAGGAAACACTAGTACTAGTCGTTACTTATTAGACCCATGTTACTGTTTGCCAGGAAACTATAGTAGTAAGTAAGTTGGTGTTTTACACCCAGTCAAGTCGTAACTGATCAGAGAGTGTATTAGTGTTTGCCAGGAAATGGTAGTAGTTACTTATCACATATGTATAACTTTTTTCCTGGAAACACTACTGTGCTATTTTCTGCCAGAAAACACCAGAAGTTACTAATTAGACGTGCATTATTTGTTGCCATAAAGCACATGGAGTACTTATCAGGTATGAATAACTTTTTCTCAGGAAACGCTGGTAGTTACTTAAGAAACACTCGTAGTTACTTATCAGACATATGCCATTTTTTTGTTGCTAGAAAACACCTTCAGAAGGAGCTGGAGTCCTCTCAGAAAGCACTGGCAGGTCGAGAGCGAGATTTCTGCTCGGCGGCAACAGGTCTGGAGACGGAGCTGAACAATGTGCGGAGACAGCTGCAGAATCTGGAGACGGAGAAGGAGAGTGTGCTGAAAGGAAAGGAAGATCTGCTGGAGGAAGTGAGACTTTGTCTGTTAAAACACTGTCTGTTGAGACTCAGTCTGTTGAGAGTCTGTCTGCTGAGAGGCTGTCTGTTGAGAGGCTGTCTGTTAAAACACTGTCTGTTGAGACTCAGTCTGTTGAGACAATGTCTGTTGAGACAATGTCTGCTGAGAGGCTGTTTGTTGAGACAGTGTCTGTTGAGACAATGTCTGTTGAGAGGCTGTCTGTTGAGAGGCTGTTTGTTGAGACAGTGTCTGTTGAGACAATGTCTGTTGAGAGGCTGTTTGTTGAGACAGTGTCTGCTGAGATTCTGTCTGTTGAGACAGTGTCTGTTGAGATTCTGTCTGTTGAGACAGTGTCTGTTGAGATTCTGTCTGTTGAGATTCTGTCTGTTGAGATTCTGTCTGATGAGACACCGTTTAGATCTGTATGTTCCTCAACACACATGACGTTAATAATAATTATTTATTTTTAAAATCATCCCCCCCCCCTCCCCACCCCAAAAGATTTTTCATGCGGCCCACTTTGCATGTTACGTTGGTGTTGACCTGCGTGTGTTTGGCTGTGGTGGTGGTGTAGGTGAACCAGACGGTGGACTCGCTGATGACGGACCGTGCTCGCCTTCAGGGGGAGGTGGAGAAATTGCGAGCAGAGATGGAGCAGCTGAGGGAGAAGTGCAGACAGACGGACGCAGAGAATGTGCAGCTCATTGAGCGCATTGGTAACATTGAACATCAGCAGGTGTGTATGTGGGTGTGGGTGGGTGCATATCGGTGTGTTGCTGTCAATATGTGTGTTTGTTGGTGTTGATGTGCATGTGTGGGTGTTTATGAATGTGAATTTAACTGTATGTTAGTGTGTGTGTTTATGTGTGTGACTTTCAGGATGGTTTGGCTGCGTGCTTTGTGTTTCGTGCGTGCGCGTGCGCAATGTGTTCCAGTGAACGTTTGTTTGGGCATGTTTGAACTGTTTGGGTGCATACACATTCCACACTCGTCGGAGTGTGAGCACACGCACGCACATGCATGAACCAGCATGATGCATTGTCATCCTGACTGCGTTCAGATGACGCAGCGCAAAGTGGAGACAACCCTGAAGGACATGATGGAGCAGAAGAACAAGCTGGCCTACGACAATGGCAAGCTTCAGTCCCAGGTGACGCAGCTCTCCCAGGACCTGGCTGCAGCACAGGCACAGTGCAGCGACACCGCTCAGCTTCGCAAGGTCAACGAGATGGCCCAGGCCAAGGTGATTCAGGTGAGTGTTAGTCATGTTACTGTGTGTGTGTATGTGTGTGTGTGTGTGTGTGTGTGTGTGTGTGTGTTTTAGTGGTGTGTGTGTGTGTGTGTGTGGACCCAGTACAATGGCACAAATGTGTGTGTGTGTGTGTTTTAGTGGTGTGTGTGTGTGTGTGTGGACCCAGTACAATGGGTGTGTGTGGTGTGTAGGTTTTGTTGTGGATGTGTGTGTGTGGACCCAGATGCACAAGTGTGTGTGTGTGTGTGTGTGTGTTGTTTTAGTGGTGTGTGTGTGTGTGGACCCAGTACAATGGCACAAGTGTGTGTGTGTGTGTGTGTGTGTGTGTGTGTGTGTGTGTGTGTGGACCCAGTACAATGGCACAAGTGTGTGTGTGTGTGTGTGTTTTAGTGGTGTGTGTGTGTGGACCCAGTACAATGGCACAAGTGTATGTGTGTGTGTGTGTTTTAGTCGTGTGTGTGTGTGGACCCAGTACAATGGCACAAATCAAGTGTAAAGGTTAATGAAGTGGATTCAGCCAAGTCCATGCATGTTGATGTTACAAACAACAATAATAACAATGATAAATGAAATAAAAAAGAGAGTTTGGCACGCAGTATAGAGTGGAGTACCTTGGTGTGCATGTAACCATATCTGTGTGCATATGTGTACATTACTGTGTGTCTGTGCATTTGCATGCAGGATATTTGGTCTTTGTGTCAACTGGTGGTTCGCTGGCTGATCACCACTGTTACAGCAGAGAGTGGTTTGCGTCTGAGAGTGACATTCAGACATGTTGAAGAAGGGTGTCTGAAGGCTGTGCAGCAGAATCCTACTTTACTGCAGTAAACCCCCAGATAAGACGCCAGGCTGATGAGAGACCGCCCCTTTAGCAGGGCCACTTTGGCCTGACCTGTGCCTTCCTGTCGCCATGTGAATCAAACCCTGACAAGGACCGCCCCTTTAGCAGGGCCACTTTGGCCCGACCTGTGCCTTCCTGTCTCCATGTGAATCAAACCCTGACAAGGACCGCCTCTTTACCAGGACTGTGCCTTCCTATCTCCATGCGAATGAAACCCTGACAAGGACCGCCTCTTTAGCAGGACCACTTTGGCCATACCTGTGCCTTCCTATCTCCATGCGAATGAAACCCTGACAAGGACCGCCTCTTTAGCAGGACCACTTTGGCCATACCTGTGCCTTCCTATCTCCATGCGAATGAAACCCTGACAAGGACCGCCTCTTTAGCAGGACCACTTTGGCCATACCTGTGCCTTCCTGTCTCCATGTGAATGAAACCCTGACAAGGACCGCCTCTTTAGCAGGACCACTTTGGCCATACCTGTGCCTTCCTGTCTCCATGTGAATGAAACCCTGACAAGGACCGCCTCTTTAGCAGGACCACTTTGGCCATACCTGTGCCTTCCTATCTCCATGCGAATGAAACCCTGACAAGGACCGCCTCTTTAGCAGGACCACTTTGGCCATACCTGTGCCTTCCTATCTCCATGTGAATGAAACCCTGACAAGGACCGCCTCTTTAGCAGGACCACTTTGGCCATACCTGTGCCTTCCTGTCTCCATGTGAATGAAACCCTGACAAGGACCGCCTCTTTACCAGGACTGTGCCTTCCTATCTCCATGTGAATGAAACCCTGACAAGGACCGCCCCTCTTGCAACATCACTTGGCCTTGTAGGGCCCTGTTGTACCATCAGTAGCCTTTGATGGTGTCCAACCGTACAGATCAGTGCCAGAATACTCGATTCATCCCATTATGGGAAATTACAGTGTCATCTCACACATACCCTCTCCCCCCCCCCCTTACCCCCCCAAAAAAAACCACCAAAAAACAAACAAAAACAACCTAAAAGCAACATCAAACAAACAACCTCAAACCTAAAATATCTGTCTTTCTCCTGTGCAAACAGCTGCAGAAGGAGGCGAATGAGTTCAAAATGGCGGCGCAGAAGCTGGAAGGGCATCTGCGTCACACGAGTGACCTTCTGGAGCAGAAGCAGCACGAGCTTCAGCTGACGCAGGCTCGGCGGGAGGAGCTGGAGAGAGAGATGGGGAAAGTGATGGGACGAATTGAAGTCTTGGAGTCCCAGGAAAGTCACAAGGTGGGTGCCATGTGTGTGTGTGTGCTGGCCTTTTTTATTCAATTTTTTTTCTTTCTTTGCGGCTTTTTTTTTCTTTTCTTTTTTCTCTCTGTTGACTTGTGTCTTGGTACTGTTGTCTTACTTCTTGTTGTCTCCAATGTCTTTTCAAAGAATCCGATAAAGTAGAATCTGTTGCCATGTTGGATTCATGTGTTCTATTTCATCTCTTGCACTGTAAAAGCAACAGCAGAGATGTCTAAGACACCAAGTAAATGCATTGTTGATAGGCTGCCATTCGAAATAAATGATCATTAAATAAAATATTATCTAGAATTCCAAACAAATGTTACATATGAAAATGTGTGGCCAAAAGCACACACACTGAGGTAAAAAAAAAATGTATTTTACTAATATAAAGTCAGTTTGAAGATCCTGTGAATTTTGCTGTGAGGCTCCTGACAGTGTAACCAATGTCCTTACAGTGTAACCAATGTCCCAACAGTGTAACCAGTATCCCGACAGTGTAACTAGTGTCCTTGTTTCACAGTTTTGTTTGTATACTTCTCTAACTCAGGGTGTTTTTATCCATATTTTCATTTTCTGTTGTTTTTCTATTCAGTCTCGACAGCACCACAAGAACATGGAAGATGCCAAGTCGGTGAACCGTGAAATTGCCAGCACGCTGGAGGCGGTGATGCAGTCACACACCCAGCTGCAGGAGCTGGTTGAAAACCTACAGGCTGAGCTTGGTCGCCGTGACACCGAGATCGGCCATCTGAAAAACCTCCGGTGGGTTTGGTGCAAGCTTTCTCACGGTATCATTGCTGCTGTCTGACAGTCATTTTGGGTGCGTTTTCTTTAATTTTTAGCTTCTGCTGCTTGAACTGAGAAGTTGGCATGGCGATGAATTACTTGGGGAGAAAGCATTCCTGGCTGGTGAATCTGAATGCCGCAATAGCCCCAGTTTTCTGGGTTGGTACTGCTGCCCATCTGAATGCAGAGTCATGGGAAGGGGTTCAGGTTCAGTGTTGCTTTATGTCCACAGAGGCCATAAGGACTCTTGGGGATGGGGAACAATTGCAAACGTCAACACCTATGCACACGTAAAAAATCCCACACATTGGGCTCACAGAAAATACTGCACGCACTACAGGAATGGGGATAGGGGCTGCTCTAGTGGCTGCTGCAGGCTTACCCAGGGACGGTGACCCAACCTTCCAGTAATGCGTTTTCACTGCGTGACCTCTCAGCATCAAGGACCAGGACAACAGCAAGCTGGAGATGCAGCGGCTGAGCGAGACGCTGGAGACGTTGCGCTTGGAGCTGAAGCGGGAACAGGACAAGTCGGGGCGCCGGACCAACAGGGACATCGCTGAGGTACTGCCAGCGCCCGTTTTGAGGGCCTTGTGGCACTTTAATAGGCACCGAAACGTGTGTTCATGTGCTTCGTAGCAGTGAATTAGACATGCTTGTGATTTGGTCGGTTTTAGTTTTGCACTGAATACGTCTCAGGGAATCTGTACTGTTCTATTTTGTCTGACAGCTGAAGAAAAAGAACACTGCTATTTTGTCTGACAGCTGAGGAAACAGAACACTGCTATTTTGTCAGACAGCTGAAGAAAAAGAACACTGCTATTTTGTCTGACAGCTGAAGAAACAGAACACTGTGCTATTTTTTTCTGACAGCTGAGGAAACAGAACACTGCTATTTTGTCTGACAGCTGAAGAAACAGAACACTGCTATTTTGTCTGACAGCTGAAGAAACAGAACACTGCTATTTTGTCTGACAGCTGAAGAAGAAGAACAGCAACCAGTCAACACTGTACTGTGCTATTTTGTTTGACAGCTGAGGAAACGGAACACTGTGCTATTTTGTCTGACAGCTGAAGAAGTAGAACATTGTCCTATTTTGTTTGACAGCTGAATAAAACAGAACACTGTGCTATTTTGTCTGACAGCTGAAGAAACAGAACACTGTGCTATTTTCTCTGACAGCTGAAGAAATGGAACACTGTGCTACTTTGAACATGACAGCTGAAGAAACAGAACACTGTGCTATTTTGTCTGACAGCTGAAGAAACAGAACACTGTGCTATTTTCACTGACAACTTAAGAAGACGAAGAACAGCAACCTGTCAGCACTGTACTGTTCTATTTTGCCTGACAGCTGACGAAGCAGAACAGCACTTTGTCAACACTGTACTGTTCTATTTTGCCTGACAGCTGACGAAGCAGAACAGCACTTTGTCAACACTGTACTGTTCTATTTTGCCTGACAGCTAAACGAAGCAGAACAGTACTTTGTCAACACTGTACTGTTTTTTGACTGACAGCTGACGAAGCAGAACAGCACTCTGTCAACACTGTACTGTTCTGTTTTGACTGACAGCTGACGAAGCAGAACAGCACTCTGTCAACACTGTACTGTTCTTTTTGGCTGACAGCTGACGAAGCAGAACAGCACTCTGTCAACACTGTACTGTTCTTTTTGCTGACAGCTGACGAAGCAGAACAGCACTCTGTCAACACTGTACTGTTCTCTTTTGCTGACAGCTGACGAAGCAGAACAGCACTCTGTCAACACTGTACTGTTCTCTTTTGCTGACAGCTGACGAAGCAGAACAGCACTCTGTCAACACTGTACTGTTCTGTTTTGACTGACAGCTGACGAAGCAGAACAGCACTCTGTCAACACTGTACTGTTCTGTTTTGACTGACAGCTGACGAAGCAGAACAGCACTCTGTCAACACTGTACTGTTCTGTTTTGACTGACAGCTGACGAAGCAGAACAGCACTCTGTCAACACTGTACTGTTCTGTTTTGACTGACAGCTGACGAAGCAGAACAGCACTCTGTCAACACTGTACTGTTCTGTTTTGACTGACAGCTGACGAAGCAGAACAGCACTCTGTAACACTGTTGTCTGTTTTGACTGACAGTGACGAGCAGAACAGCACTCTGTCAACACTGTACTGTTCTGTTTTGACTGACAGCTGACGAAGCAGAACAGCACTCTGTCAACACTGTACTGTTCTATTTTGACTGACAGCTGAAGAAGCAGAACAGCAACCTGTCGACGCGCAACGGGGAGCTGGTGGCCACCAACACGGAGCTGCGGCAGCGGGTGGGTGAGATGGAGCGGCGGGTCGGGGAGCTGCAAGAGAAGCTGTCGGCCCAGAAACACAAGGTGGACCACATGCACAGGGCCAAGAAACACGTGGAGGACAACCTGCTCCGCATGAAGGTCCGTGTATGTTTCACGTCCTTGCTCGTGCTTTGTCTGTTGGTTTGTGGGGCTGCAGAAATACACCCAGTAAACGTGCCGGATCTGATTTGGATAGGCTCGGAAGCGTTGGCCAGAAGCAGGCCGGATGATTCTTGCACACCAGCTTGCTTCTGGACCAGATGCATTTGGCCAAAACCTGATAGTCAGCCAGAACTAAATCGGATCCGCGCCAGTTTTTGCACAACATGATCCGGGACGTGTGTGGAAGAATGCAACTGAGTCTGAAAGTTTCCGAACTGGTAGTGGGCCGGTTGCATCCTGTCAGAAACCAGATGTGTTTGGTCAAACCCTGACCAGGCCATCCAGATTGGATATGGGTCGGCTTTGCACAGGATGATCCATGCCTTTTTTGGAAAAACAGCTGAAAGGGATGAGGGAAGTCCGATCCGGCACATGCAATCCAGTCTGATTCTGGTGGCGTGCTGGCTGTAATGGCCCTAACTGGCCATAACTCAAATGCTTCCAGATGGGATCTGGCAGGTTTGCTGGGCACTCACCCTGGTCACCCGAGGTGGGTAGAAAAGTGTCTGGGTGAGTCAAGACCACAGACACTAACCTGTTGGTCAGCTCACAATTTTGCTTTCTCCGGAAACAATTTCTGTGAATTTAGCAAACTTTTTTCTTTTTAGATTGAAGTGTGCAAAGAAAAGAGGCATTATATTTAGGTCCTGAAGACTGTGGGCTTCATAAATCCAGGAGAAAAGGGAGAAAAAAGAAGAAGAAATTCCCCATCTCTTTGCAAAGTGCACATTGGGAGCATCAGTCTACCTGGAGCTGGATCAGGTTTTTGGTCCACAATGCTAACTTTCATCAAACGTTTTGATCGTCAGAAAAGCAACCAGAGCAGTGTTGTGAGCTAATGCAGCATCAACGGCCTTTTAATTTGGCTAAAATGAGGCTGACTGTGAAATTCAGTTAAAAGTTTGCTGTGTTTTATGTGCTGTCTGAAATGTACTGTAGAAACATTGCCGTTACAGTGGTGTGTTTGTGCGTGTTGCAGCAAATGCGTGAGGACATTGATGAGTTGGAGAGGCTGAGGGATGAATACATGCAGAAGAACAAGGAGCAGGTTGGTTTGCCCCCCCCCCCCCCCCCCCCCCAACCCCCTCTCCCCCTCCTCCACCCCCTTCCCATTCTTTCTTTGTCTAGTTTTGAATTTGCAGTGAGAACCCTCAGAATCCATGCGGTAAACTGTCTTTGTAATTCTAGTTCTCTGAAGACAAATTTTGTTGAGAAGGAAATGTTGAAGTTTGCCCACTTTATTGTTAGTGAGTTCCAGTGTCGTTCAAATGTAGCGCTCCTCCTCCCCACTCCCTCCCTCCCTTCCCCACACACGCGCTCGTCTTTTTATCGTCATATGATATTGATAAACTACCGTCATCGTAGTAGATGCGTGTAATGGGCGCCATTTTGCCTGGCTCAGTAAAACGTTATAATGGTGTTGACCTGTGCAGGCGGAAACGATTGCTGCCTTCATGCAGCAGATGGCGTCGCTGCAGGAGGAGGTGCAGCAGCTGGCGGCAGCGCAGGTCAACACGGGGCGCCTGCTGCAGATGAAGGAGGAGGCCCTGGAGAAGGAGCGGCAGATCCGGGAAGACCTGAAGAAGAAATACAGCGTGAGTTAATGGAGGAGGAACACGGCGCCAGCCTTTGTTGAACAGGTCTAGTGCAGGTCATCCACTCATCCACAACGCCGCGCATGCTGTAACTGTGGAAAGCTAAGACCAAGATCGCCCGTCTTTTTGTCCCTTTTTTATTTTATTTAAAGGGGATCCCTGGGTGAAGATGTGAGGACACCTGTGGGGATAGCTCAGTGGTTAGAGCGCCAGACTCGTGATTGAAAGGTCGCGGGTTTGAATTCCTGCAGGAGCGGCGGGAAAATTTTCTTCTCCGGGGTCAGCTTTCTGTGCTGACTCTTATTTCAGCATCCATTCCACCCCCGTGTTACCGCAGTAGCACGTAAAAGATCCCGGTCATTCTGCCAAAAGTGCAGGTGGCAGGTTACAGCTAAACATGCATACACCTTACGTATGTGGCTTTGCATGAAGTGACATGGTGCATGGCTGTATGGTGTACACAGAACCTGCGCCGAGACGGCAGGAGTTTCATGTGGCATCAGCACTGTAAGTACACCACCTTGGTGGATATTCGAAAATGCACTATAAAAAGCTAGTCACTCATGTAGGATCACATGTGAGCGCAGTGAGTCTGCTCGAGAGCGGAGAATAGCACTATATAAAAGCAATTGTCATCATCATTATCATCATCATTGTTCTAAAAATGTAGAAATTGTTCAAATATTTCCATGTTGGTTTGCTGTTTACAAATGAGCGGCAGACTTTCAGAGGTTGAGTTTTCACAAACAGGGCCAGAAATTGAGTGAAAAATTGCTCTGTGTGCATTTGATATTTTTCCTGTCAATAGGGCTTGTGGTGCTTCTTCAGTTCGGATCACGTTTAGCATTGGCTTGCTCTTGGCGACTGTGTTAGTGAGTTTTTTCACACTTTGCATGATGGTAACCTCCTTGCCTTTCGGATCAACGCCTGTTTCACGTAAGTGGTGCTGATGATGCTCATCTCATCACGCAACCATTTTGTTCACCTTGACCTAATTCCAAGGTCACAATGTAATATGAAGGAAAAACTGCATGATTTCATTTCTCACAAAGTCCTTATTCAGTCATTTTGTTGATTAAAGTGTTACTTAATCCAGTTCATGGACATGCTTGTTGACTGTGAACTCCAGAAAATGTCCATAATTGTTGACCCAGAGAGTGTAATTCCAGCATATTTTTGATGGACACAGCTGACATTTTTTCTGCTTTAGGAAATAAACTTAATGTTGATATTTTCTTGGATGCTGGTTGACGAGCAAGATATTTCATGTTCAGCAAAATCACCCTTCGTGGGTTGTATGCGTTCAGACCAGGTTTGGTGACCTTGGCCCACTGTCAAATTCACAGGAGAGTTTGAAAAAAGAAGAAGAAAGAGTGGTGTTTAACTTCCTGACTTTGTCCACAGGAGAGTTTGAGAAAGTAAGAAGAAAGAGTGGTTCTTAACTTCCTGACTTCATCCACAGGAGAGTTTGAAAAAGAAAGAAGAAAGAGTGGTGCTTAACTTCTTGACTTCGTCCACAGGAGAGCAGGATGCGGGAAGACCAGACGTTCAAACAGAAACACACAGTGGATGCAAAGCTGAAAGAGGCCCACAACGAATCCGTTGAGGTGGGTTCTGAGGGGGAAAAGACGTGGCATTTTCTGTGCTGGTTATTTGTAATAACTTGCCACATATAATAATAATTATAGTATTTATACAGTGCAAAATCTTGTCTGGAGAGACTCTTCTATTTGCAATAGTCTACAGGCAGACACATACACACAGGCACCCACACACACATATCTGGAGCAGATGCTTTAGTTCTGTGTAGGCTGCACATTGAGATGCAAGGTGAATGTCAAAGAATGTAAAACTGGAAGTGAAACTTACATCTAAGTTGAAATCAAAACGTTGATGCAACTTTTTTTTCTTCAACTCCTGCAGCTCCAACATCATTCAAAATGTACATCCTCTTTTCCTTTGCGGATATGTCTCTTTGTTAACACTCATACCACTGAAAGTAGCTCCCACACTTCCATTCTTGTAGGAGACCTGGTCAGTGCAGATGTTTTGCTGGCCTTTCAGTTCATAAAATGATGGTGATGCTTGAAAGTGTTGCTGATGTTGGTGTGTAGGTGTTGTGATGTGTGTCACAGACATCTCGTAACCTGATGGAGGCTTAAAGGAATGTTTGAGACGATGCAGGATTTCATGATGATGATGTTAATGATGTTTCAGTGTTGTTGATGTTGGTGTGTCGGATGTTGTGGTGTGAGTCAGAGATATTTAATAACCTGATGGAGGCTCAAAGGAATGTTTGAAGAGATGCAGGATTTCCTCATGATGATAATGGTATTTCAGCGTTGCTGATGTTGATGTTGTGGCGTGTCACAGATATCTCGTAACCTGATGGAGGCCCATGAGTGGTTCAAAGGAAAATTTGAGAAGCTGCAGGATGAACTCATGGAGTCCAGGTACACATCTCAGTCTTTGTCTGTCTGTGGTGTTGTCTGGTGATCTTTGTTAGCATGTGTGACTGAGTGTGTTTTGTGGGCTTTTGTGTCTTTCTTAGAACAGAAAAACCAAAACACAAAAACCAACAGTTAGTATAGAAACAGGTTAGCCTTTATGCAAAACTGCACGTAAATCCTTATCTTATGTATATTAGAACTTTGTTCCTGATGGCTTTCAATTCTGATTTGAGGCAGATTTAGTCATGACGGTTTTCAGTCCTGCTTAGAGAAGGTTTTAATCCTGACGATGTTCAGTCCTGGTTGGAGATGGTTTTAATCCTGACGATGTCCAGTCCTGATTGGAGATGGTTTTAATCCTGACGATGTTCAGTCCTGATTGGAGATGGTTTTAATCCTGACGATGTTCAGTCCTGATTGGAGATGGTTTTAATCCTGACGATGTTCAGTCCTGATTAGAGATGGTTTTAATCCTGACAATGTTCAGTCCTGATTAGAGATGGTTTTAATCCTGACGATGTTCAGTCCTGATTAGAGATGGTTTTAATCCTGACGATGTCCAGTCCTGATTAGAGATGGTTTTAATCCTGACGATGTCCAGTCCTGATTAGAGATGGTTTTAATCCTGATGATGTTCAGTACTGATTAGAAATGGTTTTAATCCTGAGCAACTGAGACTTAGGTGTGTACATCAAACAAACGAAACGGAAGCAAACTTGGGTAGGCTGCATATCGGGATTTTCACATGTCTCAAGGAGAGGAAGCTCTCTGCCCATCGGATCACACTAACTTGACTAAGCTTCCCAAGTTGGTTGTTTTAATCCTGACTGGAGATTGTTTTAATCCTGATGCGTTGTATTTCAGAGCTGTCCAGACAAAACTTGAGCGAGCCAATTCTTCACAGCGACAGCAGCTTCACTCTGAAAGATCTCGTGCACAGGAGGCTGCGGAACGTGCGAAGGAAATGATCAAGGTAGTAGACGATACAGACAGACCTCATTATAAGTTATTAAAATTATATGTATTTGCTGCTGAAGATCTGTTAAATTTTATGAAGATGTGGGGAGGCGGGTTTTGATTTCAGAATTTGAAAGTGGGCAGCTGGTCAGTTGGAACTTGTTGTATATATATGAGAAAAAGATGTTTATACTGAGGTCTGTCTGTGTCAACAGTGTGGTTGTGTTCTAAAAACTAAACTGTGTGTCTGTGTGCATGTGTGTTGTCGATCATGTTGTGTTGTTTTGATAGTGAACATGCATGCATAACTGTGGTTTGACTGATTGTTGTCTGATTAGACTGACCTAGTAGCAGTGCGTGTGACAATGTGTGCATTTTAGTTTGTTAAGAGTTTAAAAGCTGGTGTGTAAGCGGTGTTCAGTGGTTGCTGTGATCCTTTCTTTCCTAATTTCAGAGCGTTTGATGAAGTTTGACTTTTCTTTTAAGGTTATAGTGTGCTAACCTTTTAATGTGCATTGTTCTTTTACAACGTATCTTCATAGGAACTGATATATATATGCATTTACAGACATTTTTCAATGTAGAAGGTACTCAGCAAAGCATGGGACACCCCCAAAGTTCACAGAGTATAGCCCCCCCATCCCCCTCCCCACCTCCCTGTGTCCTGTGAGAAAAGGCGGAACACAAAAAACACAGTCACTGTAATGCTGTAATGCACAAGGCATTCTCTGAGACACGGAACCAGCAACAGAAGGAACTGTCAAACATACACTTGCTGGTGGAGCAAACATGAGACAGACATACCAGAAGACAAATGAAGAGCAGACACACAGAGACAGGTCAAGTAGGAGATGAGAGTGAGACACACATAGACACACCAAGCAGAACACAAGTCAGACACACTCGAGCAGAATACAAGGGTAATTTCATCACATGCACACTAGTGCATGTACACACACGTACACGCATGCATGAGCACGCATGCACACACACACACGCAAAGAAAGACAGCATAAGTCCCTGTTACCCAAGGTCATGAGACGAGACAGGCTGGCTGTGGACAGTGGTCATATTTTTCACACATGCATGTGCACACAACACATGACATACACGCATTCACCTATGAACATGTGCTTGCAAACGTATACATATGACCACACACACACACACAGGCCAAGCTCTATAGGGGCCCTGTTACCCTAGGCCATGAGACATGACAAGCTGGCTGTGGGCCATGGTTATATTTTTCATATGCATGCACACACGACACATACACATATGCACATGTGCTCGCACACACACACTTGTAAACACATACTCACATGAATACACACACATGCATGCACGCATGCGCACACACACACATGCATGCATGCGTGCACATACACACACACACATGCATGTGCGCATGCACACACACACAGCCATATGGGGTCCCTGTTACCCGGGGCCATGAGGCATGACCGACAGACTGTGAGCTGTGGTGGTGTCTTGCTCAGGCGAGCCGTCAAACGATCAGCAAGTTGGCCGACTACACGGAGCAGGCGGACAGCGACACCAAGCAGCAGATTGCGGAGCTGAGGGCGGAGGTGGAGCGGGAGAAAGCCCATGCCAAGTACGTGGAAGATAAATACCGACGGCTCAAAGTAAGGCTGCACCCCCTTTGCTGCAGCTCCGCTCACTGACTGCTTGTGCTTCGCCACCTAGTGCTGAGGGGCTTAGACATTTTGATGAACACTCATGGGAATGGAGGGGAGGGGGGTGGAGAGAGGAGAGAGAGATTGTGTGTGTGTGCGAGTGTATGTGTGAGGTGTATGTGTGCTTGTGCGTGTGTGAGAAGTGAAGAGAGAGAGGGGGAAAGAGAGTGAGAGAGACTTCAAGAGAGAGAGAGAGAGAGTGTTTGGAAAGAGTGAGAGTTTGTTGAAAGAGGAGAGACAGAGGAACTGAGAGAGTGCTTGGAAAGATTGAAAGTTTTGTTAAGAGACGGAGAGGAAGAGAAATAATGAGTTTGGAAAGAGGGAGAATTTGTTGAAAGAGAAAGAAAGGGTACAAGAGAGACACACACAGAGGAACAGAGAGTGCTTGGAAAGATTGAAAGAGAGGACAGAGAGAGATTTGCAAGTGTATGTAGATGTCAAATGATCATCATGACCTGCACTCAAGTCAGTGTTATTTGAAGTGGTGTGGATTTGCTGCTTCACAGGCACAACACAGTCAGTGAGATATTGTTATTATGCTTTAGCCTTATACTTCCATCAGTCAAACCTTTCAACTGCCTTTCTTTTTTGCAAAACCATCTGATTTAGGAACCTGTTATACTGCGTAGCTCACCTGATTAGTAACTACAAGAACTGAAACGGAATAGTTTCTCTTGTTTTAGTCACATCATGTGACTGCTTAATATTCATTCCTTAGTGCACATATGCAGTTAAATTTTATTTTATTATTTTTTTAAAGGTATAGTGTTTGTGATCTGTATTTGTTACAATGGCAATCACAAGAAATGAAACAGAGTAGTTTCCCTTGTTGCAGTCATGTCATGTGACTGCTTTAATATTAATTCTTTAGTGCACATGAGTTTACTTGTATTTGATACATGTATGTTATCTGTTTCATTTCTATTTTTGTTGAATATGAATGCTTCTTTGATTTCAACCACCCTGTGCATGATCATTTTGTTTTTAACCAACATGTGTGTTTTGACAACCAAGCCATGAAGCGTGTTCCCCATAATTGTTGTCAGTGGTAACAGTTCAAAGCCCAGATGTCTGCTGTGTTGTGGATCTTAACTTCAGTTTTTGTGCCAGGAAATCTGACTTTGTGTGAACAACACTCATCTCCTCTGGTGTTTCATGTTTTGTGTCATTTGGTTTCATGATGTGTTATTGTTTCAGTGTTCTTCGGTCAGCATTTCTTTATCACATGAATGTGTTTTGATTTACGTATACCGACTCATTTAGTTGTCACACCAAAAGTCCAAACCACAGAAAAGGGCTGTGTTTATATCTATCTATCTATCAGGTATATATTATTTGAAGCGTTCACCTAAAGGCAAACCCATTCCTTGTGCCATGATATAGTATACCCATTCCTGGTTTGTCTTGGCGCACACACGTCAGGGGAAAAAAATATCTATAAAAATGGAAGGAAATAAAGATGGTGCATACACAACACAAATATTGAAGAAAAAAATGCAAAGAAGTTTCACCCCCCCCCCCCCCCCCCCTACACATACACACACACCTCACAACTGAAGTCATATTGATCAGTCACAACCATGGCGCCACAACTGTGGTACTGTCATGAACTTGCAAATTCATATGTATGTCATTGTGCAATGGTTGCGTCTTTAATAGAGACTGGAGAGACTGAGCGGAAATCTTCCGTTGTCAGCAGCTGTGTATTAAATTGATGATGTTTTGCAGGATGCAGTGGTGAAGGTGTCCACATCAAACGTCAAAAGGAATTCACCTCGGTGAGAGGAGGTGCCACCGGACAGTTTCCAGGATGGTTCGGATCCAGCACAGGGTTGAAGAACGAGCGCCGGAAGTGAACCACAGGACTTACTGCACGGTTCCTGTGTGGCTTTTCAGATGTCGCCTGTCGCTGGATCAGACTTGCAGTTCCTTGCTCATTCATACAGCTGTGCTGAGACTTGTCACTTCAGTGTGGGAATTCTGCTTTGGGTCTTCAAGAAATCCTTGTCTGAGGACACAAAGCTTGGTCGAGTGATGTTGAAAGGTGAGAGGGGAGGGGAGAGAACTTGGGATGCCTTCCTTGTAGCATCTACAACCCTTGCCTGAAGAGACAGGCTTGGTGACCTGATTTTACAGAAAGTCCGGATGGAGGATACAGAATGGAGGATTTTTCCTCAGATTCCCCCCAAACCTGTGTGGTGTCACAGCCTTGGTCACCTGACACTGCAAAGTGAAAGAGGACAGGGATGTTGGGGTTGCACCCTTGGATCTTCAGAAGTGCATGTGTGGTGTCACAGCCTTGGTCACTGAATACTGCAAAGTAAAAGAGGACAAGGATGTTGGGGTTGCACCCTTGGATCTTCAGAAGTGCATGTGTGGTGTCACAGCCTTGGTCACTGAATACTGCAAAGTAAAAGAGGACAAGGATGTTGGGGTTGCACCCTTGGATCTTCAGAAGTGCATGTGTGATGTCACAGCCTTGGTCACCTGACACTGCAAGGTAAAAGAGGGCAAGGATGTTGGGGTTGCACCCTTGGATCTTCAGAAGTGCATGTGTGATGTCACAGCCTTGGTCACCTGACACTGCAAGGTAAAAGAGGACAGGGATGTTGGGGTTGCACCCTTGGATCTTCAGAAGTGCATGTGTGGTGTCACAGCCTTGGTCACCTGACACTGCAAGGTAAAAGAGGACAGGGATGTTGGGGTTGCACCCTTGGATCTTCAGAAGTGCATGTGTGGTGTCACAGCCTTGGTCACCTGATGTTATAAGGCGAGAAGGGCAGAGAGGAAACTTTGGACTGCTCCCTTGGACATGTAGGACCCTTGGTGCAGTCATTTCGCGTTGCATGGTCCATCCTCCAGAACAGGCTGCCAGACACGTTCCTTAATGCAAAAGACATTGTGAGTTTCAGCAGCAGCACAAGTCTCATTTATTTTCTCTCCTTGTCCATTTCCCCACAGCAACAAGCATGTGGCTATCTGCATGGAGTTAGACTGTGCCGTACAAATGGACGTGGACATCTGCTGTTTCAGATGTGCTGGATCTCAAAGGAACCTGCTGACTGGCAGGCAAAGCAGCCATTGCAAATGGCTTAGATCTGAGAAGACAAAGTGTTGAGGATCTTGAGATACTGTTGGCACAGAACCTTGGACATCACGTGAGAGGAGACAGGAGGAGAGAGGTGCAGAAAAAGGTGACTGCTACCAGCAGACTTTGAAAGAGACTGAGGCAAGGGTCATTGTCGATTAGACAAACATTGAAATGTAATGCTGGAAAAGCCGAGAGATAGGGGTGACGTTCTTTCTGGCTTTCCCATGCACTTAGGTACCATTGTGAAGTGGACTGAACTGACTACTCCATGCAGAGATGAATAATTCTATGCAACGTGGTCTGTCTCTGTTTATTGTTTGCCGCTGTGATGAACAATTTCGTTGAAAACATTAAATGATTTTTAATCTCAGAGGAAAAGCTGATTTTGAGTCTGTGGTATAATTTTCTGTCAGGTTTATTCTGATATGCTGTTCTTTTAGCTTGACAAAGGTGAAATTTAAATGTTTTCTTGAAAACACAATTTACACTCCCGAAACTCACTTGAGTGATGTCCCGGTGAAGTCTGAATATATCCATTTGCTTGAAAATGATCCATGTGTATGCTTGGATTTGACAACGAGTTATAGTTGACATCACTGAGGCGAGTTCAGGATGCAAGATGTAATTTTCTGTTGGTTAACACATTAAAATTTTTTTAATAATTATCATGAACCACAGCATATCAAACTAAATCTTGGTATAAATTTATTCCACAGGTTCCCAGTCACGTTTTTTGTCTTTTTGTAATAATTCCAGAAAATTTCCAGTTTTTCTTACATTTGCAAAAAACATGCCAGAAGCTTTGCAGTGTAGTTAATTTTTCTTTCATTTGCAAAATATTATTGTTCAGACAGCTGAAATGGTTACAGCAACAGAGAACTGGTCTTCCTTGTCATTCTGCTCAGTATTATCAGCTGCATTACCTGTGATGATGTGCACGCATTTCCTGTATTTATGTGCATGATTTGTCTTTGGAAGTATTCCACGTCTTCTGTGATACCTGTAGACTGCAGCAACAAGGCCACTTTGGGGTGTAAAACCCCAGACACAGTCATTAGTCATTCCTTCCTTTCACAGGGAGAACAAGTCAGCACTAAATGCCAAAGCTCATTGTTGTAGTTGGAACTGCAAGCAATATTTTTATGTGTCTCATTTTGCATGACTGTACAGACCAGCACTTATAGAGCATTCCCTTTTATACCCTTTTTATTAAACTATGTCATAATTTTGTTTTCATTGAAATTTGGGCCTTGTATTGTGAAACTACCTGATGGCAATTCCTTTAACCAAAACCACTGAGTTTGTGTCTACTTTTATGGGGGATCCACTTATGGGGTGGGGTGGGGAAATGTCAATGAAAAAGATTTAATTTATGTCCATTGATTTTACTAACATTTAAATTGGAGGGGGGGGGGGGGGGGGGGGGGATACATACAAAACTGGTTATTGTCATATGTGTACATTTTAATCACTAACATTTAACAGTGGGGGAGGGTGTGTGTGTGTTTGTTAATTAAAACATATTTGTTATTAATTTTAATGACTAACATTTATTATGTTGTTGTATATGTTTACAGCAAAAGATTTTTTAGTGGAAACTTATTTTTAATGAAAGAGCATGTGTATTTATACAAGGTGTACATGAATGTTAGAATGTTGCTGTGCGTTTTAGGTTTATGTCATAGCTTTTGTGTGCAGCTACAGTCTCTATGCAATTTTGAGATATTTGGTTTCAGTCAACTTGCCAGTATAGGGAGTGCATGAGTGTACTGTGTAACAACATACAGGCTAGGTCTACCAACATAGGGAGTGTATGTGTGTGCTGTGTAACGACATACAGGCTAGGTCTACCAACATAGGGAGTGTGTGTTTGTGTTGTGTGACAACATATAGGTTAGATCTACCAACTTAGGGAGTGTATGTGTGTGTTTGCACTATGTAACAACATACAGGCTAGGTCTACCAACATAGGGAGTGTGTGTTTGTGTTGTGTAACAACATATAGGTTAGATCTACCAACATAGGGAGTGTATGTGTGTGCTGTATGTGTAACAACATACAGGCTATGTCTACCAACATAGGGAGTTTGTGTTGTGTAACAACATATAGGTTAGATCTACCAACATAGGGAGTGTATGTGTGTTTGCATTATGTAACACCATACAGGCGATGTCTATCAACATAGGGAGTGTATGTGTTTGTGTTATATAACAATATTCAGGCTGTCTACCAACATAGTGTATGTGTGTTATGTAACAACATACAGGCTAGGTCTACTACCATAGGGAGTGTATGTGTCTGCGTTACATAAAACATACAGGCTATGTTTACCAACATAGGGAGTGTGTGTTTGTGCTATGTATCAACATACAGGCTATGTCTGCCAACATAGGGAGTGTATGTGTGTGTTTGTGCTATGTAACAACATACAGGCTATGGCTACCAACATAGGGAGTGTATGTGTTTGTGCTATGTAACAACATACAGGCTAGGTCTACCAACATAGGGAGTGTATGTGTGTGTTTGTGCTATGTAACAACGTACAGGCTATGGCTACCAACGAAAGGAGTATATGTGTGTGTTGTGTAACAACATACAGGCTGTCTACCAACATTGGGAGTGTATGTGTGTACTATGTAACAACATACAGGCTATGTTCAGGCATGCAGTCTACACAGTCATGGACTGTGCGATGCTGTGTGAATGGGATCTGTTATCATGTGTGGTGTTTGTCCGAAGTCTGAACTGCTCAGATTTTAACAAAGTTTGGGATCCCTCACTTGTGCTTCATGAACCTTGATTGCATGATCATGCTAAGTGTTCTTGAAATTGAACTATTTAACATTGTTCACTTTGGCGAAATTGAGGCTTGTAAAATCTGTACATTACATTCTTGTAGGTAAGTGCTGTGCAAGTTGCTGTGTGATAGTGATAGCCAACAGTGGTGTAAATGGTGCTTAATCCCGGTCTGCTTTGAATGACTGAAAATGACCAGGTAATGTGTGATGAATCTGTAATGTGTGATGAATCTGTAATGTGTGATGGATCTGCAGTTTGGTGCACAGTAAGCAGCACAAAGTAGGCCACTGCTGCTATGCCCAGGACTGATTTTGAAGGCTTTCTGACAGCTAGGGTTACAGCGTCAACACCGTACTCTCAGCCAAGAGGCACTCGGCATGGACTGCTTTCCTTTTTGTCCTTTGTTTCTAACTGCCTGATGCGGAAAAGCCACATTACTATACAGTGTTAGCCCCCCCACCCCCCCCCAAAAAAAAAAACACAACCCACACCCACCAACAAACAAACCACCATTTGAAGTGACTGTCACTTTGATGCATTCACATAAAACGTGGAAGATCGCAGGAGTTTTGTTTTTCTCTCTGAGTCTGATGCAAGATCATTCTATCGCTGAATTTGAAAAAAAGATATCTAGTATCTTGATTTCATGCGGCTCCAGAGAAATGGTTCTGTGGTGTCAACTTGTTGGTGTCAGCTTGTACGTATGTTTATAATGACCGGTTTGGCTGTGCTGTGCGATGTTCAGTTACTGTAACTACGGGTATTTGCTGTGCAGCAAGTGTGTAACCAGCAGGCATGTAACCAACAGTAGAGTGGCAATGTAACCAACTTGAATGTGGTAGTGTGTGTCAGTGTATGCAGTGTCCCTATTTGAATGTGAGAATTACACATAAAAATAAATATGAAAATTTGTTGTCTTTTTCTTCTTCTTCTTCACGTTTTATCATTCTCTTTTGACATGGTGCTAACATCCCATTCCTATACCTTTACTTAAATGACAACACGCATACATAATTATATGCACATACACACAGTCTTCAGTTTAACCAGTGTTTAATCAATGAATGGTGATAAAATTTTACTCCGGGTACAGCACATAACCACACAATCATAATTCACTCATTATCATTCTGTTTGGCTAACAAAACCATAATCCAGGAGAGACCTAAAAAAAAAAAAAAAAAAAAAAAGTAGCTGGTGACAAACTTCAAGCCTTACAATGTAATTCAGTGAAAAGACTGAGAGTTGAACCAACATCTCAGACACTTTAGCTCTTTGGAATGCACACTTCTGCAGCCTTTAAGTGCCCGTCTTGCTCATGTACATATGAGGGTGCATTCAAGTTGGACACATGACCCAAGTAATCTGTGGAATTTGGATTTTTTTCTAAAAAGGTCTTGAAAGTCCGTGAGTTCAGGATTGCAACATTTGTAGAAACAATGTGCCAAGAAAGAGAAAGCTCTGTACATTGTGGTCAGAAAGGTACCACAAAACTGGTGGCACCCAAGTGTCTGAAAGAGATACTGGACAACGTTTAGGAGTTTTACTTGCCCTACCAGCTGGCCCAGTAAATGGCGATAGCAACCACTTATCGTTAGCTAGCTAGACCACAGATCAAGATCGATCTCTATGCCAGCTAGCCCAGTAAATGGCAATAGTAACCACTTATCATCAGCTAGCTAGCACACATACAGCCCAGTAAACAGTGATAGTAACCACTTACCCGTAACAGCCTCCACACAGCAATGTCAAGTGGGTTTAAAACTTTCTGAAAAGATTTTGGGAAAATCAAGGTTTTGTACCTGTGTTTATTGCAGCCAGTACAAAACTGGCAGAGCTGCCCAAATCGACTTTGTGATTGAGTTTACGTAGAAGACTGTTGCTGTTGCAAAGCAGCGTACATTTTGCGGTTGATTCAGCAGCTGGGCTGCTGAAACTGCATACAGGTAGCATGAACAGAGCGAGGACTGAGGCTGTTCATAAAGGAAGTAACATCGCTGGTTTAGTATGATGCAAAGTTTAAAGATCTTGGTTTATTAGGTTGCATCATAATAAACCAAGAGCAAAGTTTAAAGATCTTGGTTTAGTATGATGCATAAGTTTAAAGATCTTGGTTTAGTATGATGCAGAGTTGAAAGATCTTGGTTTATTAGGTTGCAAAGTTTAAAGATCTTGGTTTATTAGGTTGCAAAGTTTAAAGATCTTGGTTTATTATGATGCAAAGTTTAAAGATCTTGCTAAACAGTGTCTAGCAAGGCAGCAACATACAAAGTTTTTGCTGTATTCTGAACACAATCCATTTTTTGCCTTACTGCAAAGTAAGAAATGTACGCATGTATGAGATCATTCTTCTTCTTCCTTCTGGAGTCCACCGACAGTCTGAGTTCACTGACTTGCCAAAAGGGCCTGGCACCCAAATCAATGCAATGATTATGTAACTGATATCATAAAAAGATTCCTCTTGATCAGATACAAACTCCTCTGGGAAATGCAACTTGCAGCCATACCTCGGGTTTTGATGTTGCTGGAACCTTGAAACTGGGTCAAGGTCACCAGAAGCATACAAACAGGGGAAGCAAATGAGGATGTCATCATACAAAGTCTGAAAGATCTTCCGTAAACAGTGTCTGCCAAAACTCCACTGTCAAGTTTTCAACAGGTCCAGACATACAGTTAATAGTATGCTGATCAAAACTAAACCCCACACCTTTTTATGGAAGTCCATAAATAAGAATGACAAGGTTATGTCAGTCTCATCTCTTAAGGCTCAAAACTACAGGCCCCCCCCCCAAAAGAAGAAGAAGAAGAACAAAAACCTACACAAAATACTAGTTTCATTTCTCAATATGCTTCAGTATGCTGTTCTTATTGTAGCCCCGAATCAGTCTGGAAACAAGGGAATTGAACTGGCCTTAAAGTAGGCAAACAAAGCACCTTTAAAATCACGGTAAATCATGTTGATGTAAGAATAGTTGTATGATAATGAAATGAATATAATCATAGGAATAGGAGGAATAGTTGTATGATCATGAAATGAATATAATCAGAAATTAAAATGAATATATCAGAAATTAAACAAAATTAATATATATCAGAAATTAAACAGAAAATTAATATATATCAGAAATTAAACAGAAAATGAATATAATCCGAAACTAAACAGAAAGACACGTTAAACTTTTGGAGACTGAAGGACAGAATTCAGAATCTGAAGTGGGAAGAAAAGAAAAAGTCCCGACTGTGCAAAGGATAACTAGTCCACACAAAAAAAGATTAGGAGTTTTTGAAAAACAAACATATTTATTGCGATTTCACACCTAGCCAACCACAGAGGTGAGCCAGATCAAAAAAGCTGTACATGTTTAAGAAACGTAGCTCATCACAGCAACTTTAAGGTGTAACTAATACATACAAAGTGACAGCTGAGTAATCAAATCTAGCGTAAGTGCAACCGACAGCAAGCACACGTTATGCCTTGTAGCTGACAGCAGAAGTATATATTATCGTTTAAATTCAAGAAAGCCTAGCCTACATACAATTATTCAAAATAACCTCTCACACTCATGTCACTTGAATCCTTGAAGACAAACTAGAGGTTTTGAAAGTCCATTCGACTTTCTATACCGTCGCATTTGCAACGAAGCAGTCAACGCTGTCAGAATGACAAGATTCAAATCAGTGACGCAATGGACACCGAGTTGAATGGTAACAATCATGTATATGGGGTATTGTATATACAAGTAACTATGTACAGGTAAAACGAAGATGAGCAAACACTCAGCTGACTCGCATTCAGTGCTGGAGAACAACAGTTTAAAAAATAAATAAATTATGTCCTCAAAAAAGAGCCAGGGCACCCAACTGCTGTGAACACGTAGGGCTTGGTGCAGGTTATTATCCCATACAGTTTGAAATCTTCACTTCTATGGTGTCCTGGAAAATACCAACACCAAGGTTTGCGCAGAGTACAGGAAAATCAGTTCACTGAAAAGTGGTGTTAATGGGGACTGGCCGCTGTAGAAGTGAGATTAGTTGTCACTATTTTTCAGTCTCTAATCTCTGACCATTTTCATCAGAAACTGTAGGGTTGGTGGGAATGTGTCAATGCATCAGATTATGATTAATGGCCTTGAAAGATGACCACGGTGGTAAGTGATGACAAAACTGTACCATTTTGAAAGAAAACCAACAACCGCACGGAAGAGAGTTCCACTGCTGACTCCACTAGACCGGAGAGTGGCCCTGTTTGGAGCCTGTGTGACCCACCCCTGGAGCAACACTTGGTGTTGAATCAACAAAGAATTGTTGATGGAGTAAACCTTGGCAGAAAAGCGTGTCTTTAAGCGGTGCAAACAAAACAGAGAACTGTTCATTCATTACTGGAATGGATGATGTATTCCACTGCTAGCTTTACCCCTGCAAGATCAGTGGTGATTATCAGAATGTAAAGTCTGACAGATGTTGCTTAGACAGCTATCAGGAATAGACTGACCCCGACCAGCCATGATCATTGCATAGACTTGTGTGATTTTTCACATGGGACAAAAAAAAAATCCAATTCATAAATAGAGCACAAACACAAACATATCCCCTCCACATGCAGTACAAGCTGCTTCCTTAAACAAACCCTGAAAAAAATATCAAGAGCATGTCATTTTGAGAATCATCAACAAATTTCTGCTTTTCTAGCACATCTTTTCTGCAAATGCACCCATCAGAAAACCCCAGTGTTTATTAACTTTCCTTCACGCAGGTTTTCCATAAAGGAATGTCTGCAAATCACTCAGGCAGACCACACTTGGGATTATTCCGGGGTTTAAAACCTGTATACTGACAGCAGACTTTTAGCACACAGCTGTTCACTAACACTTGCAGCAAATTCAACACCACTGACAATTGTTGCTAATTCTTGAATGAATGACACAGACAGCTTGCCTCTTGCTGGCGGCAGCCACCCGCCCCCTTTTCCCCCCCCACACGCATACACACATACGCACACAGAGTTCTTCTATAAGAGAACTTGCATCAAGACCCCAGCCACAAAAACAAAAAAACAAAAGAGAAAAAAACAGAACAAAAAGCAGCAACAACACAGACCGACTGTTCTCCTCAGTCCCAAATCATGGGGTATTTCAGTGTCACGCTTGGTTTATGAAGTACTTGCTGGTTCAGAAAGGGCAGATGGAGAAAACCTGTTGGAACTTGAAAGATGGAACAATTTACCCTTCACACAATGTATGAGTTTGGGGCAAACACCCCCCCCCCCCCACAAATGAATCATTTAGGAAGCTACAAGGGATGGTATGAACAGTGCCTACACTCAAGTTCATGGCAGCAAGTGGACAGGAATGGACAGCACGTGAAAACTGGACAGTTCACCATTCCCACACTGAACGGGCTTGAAGCAAACAAAGTTAACTCAGTCACCAAGCTACAAGGGCTCAGAGGAAAAGCTGAACTCTGTTTCATTGCAGCACGTGGATGAGAGCTGGCAGTGGCTGTGCTGCCCCTCCGTGTGATGCCAGTGTACTGCATGTTAATCCCCACCCCATCCCCGGATGTATCAGTACTTATTTACAGCTGCACCAACTGGTCAATAAAAACTAAAAGCCCCCCCCCCCCCCCCCCCCCAAGAGGAGAAAAGGCTTGCACATGTTTATGCCTCAAAGCCAGGCTTGAACCTGACCTGAAAATATGTCGGGTTAACGTTTAAACAATGGCACCACAGACAGACGCCCGTGACTTTGAAATTGTTATCGTTGACATGATAATACCAATAACGCTGCTTGTTGGTACAGTCTGCCTGATGAAGAATGGTGGGAAATGCGGGTTTACTGCTACGTCCTGTAGTGCTGTGACCTCTCCCTGAATAGTTGGGGGGAAGCGCTATCTGATGTGGAAATGATTCACAGTCTTAATCTTTAGCCTTGTCCGAATTAAACACAGTTGTCATTAGTTTTCTGCACAGCGGTCAATGGCTTTTCGGATACAAAAACTAAAGGCTGAAATTCACCACAAGCTGATTGTTCCCAAATCTTCTCACCCCAGCTCAGAATTTGTAAAAAAATAAACTCCACCCGCCAGGCTGGTGCTGTCGGCGAGTCCAAACGGGACAATTATGCCAGCACCGAGGACATCCGGGTGAATAACGTTTTCAATTAACGGGTGTGGCTTTCAGTTAAAGTGTAAACTAAGCAGAAAGCATTTTGACTGACATCATTTAGTGTTGACACACGCACTGAAAATGGGTTCTTCTATTAAAACAAAAACAACAACCCCCAAAACCACACACATCTGTACATAGCAGTAAGTCTATGCCCAAAGAAGCATGCAACCAAAACACGCACTGATGTTCAGTAGGGTGAATCAAGCGTGGATCATCGACATCAAACCTCGAGAGAGGCCTCCAGCGCTGCCAGTCAACAGGGTTCAAGGGTTGGATCCTGGACTGGTTCACACAGAGCAGTGACCTCTTTGACATGAAAACACGAGTGATCCTTATTGTAGACATTCATTACCCTTCAACCCTTGCCTCTTCCAAAAAAACCAACAAACAAAAAACCCCAAGAAAACAAAAAAAGTAGCCGAGTGAAAGCCATATACTGTTCCATCTTTACTTACTCTTTTCTTCACTTACTAAAACCACATTTTTTGCCACTGTAAACATGTCCTGTTTCTTGTACATCAACCTCTTGACAGCACACACAATACAGTCTGACTCAGGTGAGATAAACACAATGTAAATGTCACTGAAATGAGCGCAGCGATGTACGAGTACACACTGCCCCCGGTGAGCAGAAGGAAGCAGTGGTGGCCTAGGAGGAGATAACTTTTCCTGAGTCCTCTTTGCCCTTGTACTTGGCTTTGCCGTGCGAGAAAGGCAGATATCGATACTTGATCATGTGCTGGAAAAAAAGAGAGTCAATAATTGTAAGTCATTAAAGTACAGGATTATTTCTCTTTTGCAGGGGGGGGAGTGTAAAGGGGGAGGAGAAAAAAACCCACAAGTTATTAGTCAATAGTAAAAAAAATCAAATCAAATCTATATGAAATAAAACAAGCACAAAAAGTATAAAAAGTGCCAGTTACCTTCCTTTAGCCTGTTCTTAATTGGGCGAACATTTGTTCACGAACACAGTTGGGAGTATTCGGCGAATATAATTGGCTCTTTAATTGGGCGAACTTTTGCTTTGTGAATATAGTTTGGGTATTCATCCATCTGTGATGAAGCTATATTCGGGTTCCAAAAAGCTTCGCTCAACATGTTCTGGGAATATTCGCCCTATTCGACGAACCTTGCCTCTGATTGGCTGAGAGCGGAGAGCTCTCCTGTGGATGAGGAAAAAGAAAAAATGGATGGCGGTATCGCTAGGTATTTCACTCGCTTTGGAGGGAATTTATTTATTTGTTGACTTGTGGGAAGTGCAGCCGTGTCTCTGGGACCCAGAATGATATAGTAGTTAGTTGAATTACCCTGTGCGGGATGATTAAAGTATATTGACTTGACGACTTGACTTTAGCCTACATTTTGGATCATGCTGTCTGCTGCAAGTTCGGGCCAAAGCTTGCATCTCATTATAAGCCAGTTAAGAACAAAGTATAGTTCGTCGAACTGTCCGAACCATGTTTGGCGAACTATAAGCTCAATTAAGAAACAAAGTAAAGTTCGGCAAATGCACCAAACTATGTTTGGCGAAGCAAATGTTCACCCAATTAAGAACGGGCTTTACACAACGTACACATCAGTCATGTAAAGCACACTTTTGAGCGTTATGTTTTTAATGTCTGTAACACCCAAACATTGTTCATACTTCATCAGACAAAGATATGAACAGGTAGACCCCGAGCAAGGTTTTAATCATGCAAAGTCTGAAAAACCTCGTTTAAAGTGTGTTTACATGAGAAAATTGAAAAAAATAGTGGTATACTTGTGATACAGTTGACATCATTAACACTTGTACAAAGTTTCAAATTAATTTGCTAAGGCCACAAACTGACAAACATTTGAGTTAAAATAGTTCAGCAATACTGTGATCCTGAAATATGATTCAAGTCATTGACTATGAACAGGTAAAGCTCAAAACAAACAAAAGGTTAAAAATAAAATTTAAACAAATGCTGATTTTAACTATACAACACAAAACAATACAAAAAAGTAAGTGCAAGCATCTTTACTGAGTGACAATTTTTACTTTCAGTTTCGTTTTTTTGTTAGTGTAGTATTTTGTTTGTAGCTTGAGGGTACCTGCACTAAAAGGACACATTGTGGACATAAAATCAATGATCCTTTTAACCTTTTATGTGCTTTGATCTGGTTTCACAATGCTAGCAGTCATTTTTTTTTAAAAACTTTTTTTCTTCTTTTTCTTCAGGTAAAGCTCAAGAAGTATGACAGTACTACCATGGGGGTCTCTGCTAGTAGAAATGACAGCCATGTACCTGATCAGTTACAGTGACTGCCGAACCAGTTTCCGTGAACCACTTTTGCTGCCTTACAAATGGCACACTGGTTTGAAAAACGGCTAGCGTGATCACGACCTAAAACACAAAATATGCGTGCACACACGACACAAACCCACCTTTATTTGGCGCTTCATGGTGATAGTAAAGAGAATGATGAAATACATGACGAGGATGGGCCAGAACACAGGGATGTTCAAGGCCTCAAAAAACGTGCATATCATGCCGATCAGTATCGCTTTGGTTGCTGAGTACCTGCACACAAACACAGGACCACTCACATCACTGGGCCTTCACCTCAATCTGCACCTAACACACTCAACTGTACAAACTGGAATAGCCATGCAGTCTCAGGTGCTTCACCTTTGTTTAATTTTTTATTATTATGAAAACAAGTCTTCACATGCCACCGACACTGCATCCAGTATGGCATTCTCTAACACCACACCAAAGCTCATAAAGATTGGGTCAAAAACAGACCATGCTATCCTCATGTACAGCGGATCATTTGCATTCCATGGGTCTTTCTGCGACAGCCTGGCAAGGCAGCTGAAGTGGGGCTGTGATGGCAGTGTCAGCTACAAAAGGGTTAAATGGCTGGCAAACTCACCAAAGACCGTGTGCGCATCAGTGCTCACCCAGGCATTCAACGAATCATCAGCTTTACAGAGCCCCAGAAAATCACAACAATGAAGTCATAAGCTGCACCTGGCTAGCAGGTTACTGCGACTCATTTTTCTTCTTCTTGCATACAACTCAAAAAGATGACTACGCAGCTCTTATTCATTACCTATTCCAAGTGCACAGATTTACTAACATTACAACAAACACAACCCAGCAACGTACAGAACAAATGCAATGTGTTAGGTCACAGCATGAATTGAAGATTATAACGGAATCCCATTGTATGAAGACTGGGCCTAGTCCTTGTCAATGTCATACTGGTTACCACACAGCTCGCTTCTTCTGCCACTCACTTACCAAAATTTAAACTCTGGTAACCGCCGCATAAAAGGCCGGAATTCTTCATTGGCTTTTGTTGGTAATGAGGGACCATCTTCTGGTGACAGAAAGAATACAGTCAGGTCAAGCTGGAATGGACCTGCTAAAAACAAATAACACAAAACAACCCAGAAAAAAAGTGAGGGAGGTGGGGGGGGGGGGGGGGGAACAGGAGAAACACACACACTGACACAGCACATTCCAAGCTTCCCTTTCCAGCAACTTTGCTCCAAACTCTACCATAATTGGTTACGCCACTGAAGGGGCTATCCCTGTCTCCACATCTATCAAAACTACCTCCAATAAGTCTCACACTGTCAGAGCCCCCTGTAAAATGCTTGAGTATAAAGACTGTGAAAGCAAAACAGCTTCTGAAGCATGTCATATGGCAACCTACGTGATCTAACCTCAGAAACCAGCGAGCAGCTGCCTCAACTCTGCCAAAATCTGAATGAAAACTCTAGTGCACGGTGCCTGCCAGGAACAAAGTTAGCCAATGCCAGCTTTTTGCTGCACATACTCTTGCTTTGCTGCTCTCCTTTCTACTGGTCCTGGGATCCCTTTTTCAAACTGTTTTCCTCCAGGCTGAGAAAATCCAACTCAATTTGCCAGACTTGCAGCCAGGCAACCCTGGAGGTAGCAGGCTACATCAGAAACCATAATGAAGAACAAAAAGAAAAAGCTGCAGTTACAGTGAACACAACTCACCATCACTGTCATCCAGGACGGCAGGGTCGATTTTCGGTGTCAGGAATGCAATGAACAAATTCAGCAGATAAATCCCAAGTGCATACGTCACAATGTACCAACCCTGTGAGGAGAAACGAAAAAGACAGCACAAATTAAGCAATATGTTTTTAATCCAAACGCACAAAAAGGTAAACAGAAGGCCTATTCTAAAAGCCTGCACTTTCAGTTACCCCCCCCCCCCTTTTTTATATTTTTTATATATGAGACAAACAATGACAGGTGATGCAGTTTATGCTCCTGCTGAGTGTAGTTTCTCACGTAAAACTAAAAGCCACTTGCAAATGCTGACAGTGACAGTACATACAGAATGTCATCTGGTAGGGCAGCTTGAGGACAAAGATGTCAACACCAATACATTGTGGTACTGACACTGTGCCCCTCTATCAGACAGAGACAGAGAACTAGAGACGGACAGCTTCAGTAGAATACATTCTGCAATGTGGTACTGACACTGTGCCCCTCTATCAGACAGAGACAGAGAACTAGAGACAGACGGCTTCAGTAGAATACATTCTGCAATGTGGTACCTAACACTGTGCCCCTCTATCAGACAGAGACAGAGAACTAGAGACAGACAGCTTCAGTAGAATACATTCTGTAATAATCCCCCAATATACTTTCTTTTTAATAACAATCATTATTTATTGGCCTTTATTTTTTGGTGTGTGTACGATAAATGAAAGTGTGGAGATTGAGCAACTACATGAGAGGCTTTTATTTTGCATAAAATAAGTATTTTCTCTGGGTATTTGCGCCCCTGATTAGATGAAGGAATATATGTCTTAAAACATGTTGAGTGTGTACACAGGAGCATGAGACCCACCTGTAAAATGTAGACACGCAGTAAATAGGCGAGACCTAGAAGAAAGGAAAAGATCCATCGTCCTATGAGGTAAGGCGTGAAACGGTCCAGGTAGTACTGATGAAGCTAGTAAAAGACAAACAAAAATAGATGAACATTAGCTGCACAATAAAGCAGTCAAAGACACACACTATGACAGCTATTTTATTATGCTTATAAAAAGTTAAACTAGTTGTACAAATTATAGCTAGTTTGTACAAATTATAATGGCTGATGCAGTTGTTTGCTTTCAAGAGAAATAAAAGAAAAACAAAAAACACAGGCAAGAAAATAATTACCAATTCTCTGAGTCACAATAATTATTAATGATTCTCATTCTGCCTGAATTGCAAATGTGATGGATGATTTCTTTGCATTTTATAAAAAAGTTTTATCATAACAGCTAAAATCAGAGCAGCGTTGTTTTCAATGCAATCACCATTTTGACTAGGCTAAAACTGCAAACAAAGTAACAAGGCTGAGTGTGATGTGGAAAAATGTTGTTCTAAAATTTAAGGTGCCAAATCTCCAACTAGCTATACTTCTCTCTGGCTAGTGGATATTCATATTATTATTATATGACTTTATTACCCAGGCAGGCGACAACTGTGTGACCAAAAAAAGAAAAACCCAAACCGCCCTGTACTCACTTCACCAATTCGCTTGAAGAACCTGACAACTGCGTTAGGCTGGGAAGGGGCAGATGCCGACTCGTCTTTCCCGTCTAATACAACCATCTTTCTTCTCTCTTTGCTTTGGCTGCTGTCTTAGGATCGTCTCTCTGCAGGATGGAAGCTTTCCTTCCAGCCTGGTTCAAGCAGCATCAGCTGGAAGAAATCAAAGTATCTACAATCACTTGAAAAGAGGGACAATGGCCAATGCCAATCCTGAGGGTTGCTGAAGAAGTTCTAACTAGCTTGTAGACCACTGCTCACCTACCACTGAAGTTCTACTTCTAGCTAGTTTGTTGACTACTACCCACCCACTGATGAAGTTCTACTTCTGCTAGTACTAATTCTAGCCAGTTTGTTAATCACTGCTCACCCACTGTTGAAGTTCTAGCTCCTTTGTTGACCACTGCTCACCAGATACTGAAGTTCTAGCTAGTTTGTTGATTACTGCTCACCAACTACTGAAGTTCTAGCAAGCTTGTTAATCACTGCTCATCCACTATTGCTAACATTATTATGATTATAGTTATACTATAATACTATTACTTACTTTAGTAACAAGCTGAGCAATGTACAGGTCATCACTCTTCTGAACTGCTTTAGCAAGCACACTAGACGCTGGATAAGGAGCAACACATTCAAACAATATATTTAACAGATTAAGAATGGAATAATCCATTCTAAAATTGAAAATGAAAGTTTAAACATATATATTTGTAAAATTAATATTATAATAACATTAACAATGTATTGGGCGGTTCTGGTGGGGTTGTTAATTCCCTTGACTTTTGACCAGCATCGCTTAAGTTCCTTGGCTGCTTTTACTTCCGGAGCGTACTTCCTTCACAATGGAAGGCGGCGACAGTGAATTTGTGAATTTTACACAGCCAACTTTAAAGACATTTTAAGATTTTGGAGGCCCGTAGTCAGAATGTGTCTGGCAACAAGCAATAACACATTCTGACAACAAGCAATAACTTGTTTCTCGTGCTATAGCAGTATAGGATGCCCCAAAACAAAAAAATTCAAAGAACTCGTGATCTTCTGGTCAGCCGAAAAACGATGCAAATACTTTTTTTTCCACCCTCCATCCCCGGTAATTTTTGCAACTGCAACAGTGGTAGCATTTGTACTGTTTCGCAATTCTTCGAAGTTCGACACTATAGGTAATTTTTCAGTTTGATACCCTTGACATTTTTTTAGTTTGATATATAATCTCTTTGTTATAACAGAGTCCGTCCCTGTCTCGATGAAAACCTCCGATATTACCCTGTAATCATTATCATAAACTGAATCATTGTGGCCAGAAGACAGGAAAAGCGGACGAAAACAAGGCTGAAACTTCAGTGTCCATTATCACCACCACGAGTCTGACTGACTCACTTTGGACACGTCTGCAAACTGAAGACATTTACAGCTGACTTTCAGGTGTTGAGTAATCAACCCGGTGGCTCAACCACAATGTTTTACAAAATGTACTTGGATGTACTACTGATTCAATTCAAGAAATTACTATTCTACACGTCTGGATTCCTCAAAAACGTTCCGCAACTGGCAGCAGCGGCCATGTTGAGAATGCCGGCGCTAACGTCAAGTTTAATAACGATTACCCAAAAATGCACACGCTGAAAAAAATCGACGGTACAATGTACAACAAACCTGTGGTAAATAAAGTGAATTTACACAAGTTTTACAGGTCCAGAGCAATAAATAAAACGAAAAAACAGGATTTAGCCACGTTGTCCCCTGTGCCCCGCTGGAAACGGAAACATCTTTTTCAACATCCGGTTGATCAATCATGCGCATTGTGTGCCAAAAGGGAGAGAAGTACAAGGCATAGCTAGACATTTACACAATCTCTTTTTGCACTAAAGGCCACCCCAACCTAACGTGAACTTTGTACTCGAGAGAAAATTCGAACTGACTGATTTTTAGAACCGATTGATTACACGGGTCACCGGGTAACCTCTTCGCTTGAAAATGGAGGCGAAAGTGGGAGTTTTCTGCCGTCGGCTGTCAAAATAGCTTTCAAACGAAGCGGTGATTTGAGACGAGATTCAGACGCCTCTCCGTCTCCTTGTTTCACTGAGGGTCCAAATTTAGTACCAGTTCCCACTCAAGATTGAAGCCCATTTTGAAAGCAGCCGCTTTTCGTAAAGCTCGGTCCCTTCGGCAACCCATACATTTAGTCCACGCATGCCTTCATAGCTGCGTTAAAAACGCGCCTATACAAACAATACCACAAGTAATCTCGGATTCTGCCCTCTTGCACGACCCCCCCCACCCCCTCCCCCTCCACACACGTGTGTGATGAATGCAATATTATGACTACAGATTTATTATTTTTGAAGTTTTAATGTATACATTTTCGTTGATCTTGTAAAAGCGTGGTGTGCTCCCAATTGTCAGTGAGATACGGCAAAATATAAACGACTGCTCTTATTATTATTAAACTGGCGCATGGCATGGCAGGCCCTGACAGAGAATGTCACAGGAACAGACGGGCAGTACCTTGGGGGACCCAAATGTTGACATTTGTGACCTGTCCCTGGTAGCTGCCTTAAATCATCCTTGTCGTACAGCACCTGGAAAGAAAAGTGTTGAGCCACTTGCCAGTGCAGGTTCTCGCATCAATGTCTGATGTGTAATACACGTGTGCACACGTGTGTGTGTGTGTGCATGGATTTTCATATGTGTATCCCCCATGTAGGTATTATTATTTAGTGTCGTATATAAGAGCAACTGTTACAGTCAAAAAGCAAGATTTATTTGCATTATTTTCACAGAAAGAGAACAACTTCTGCTGCACTGATGATAATGATGCTGTTTTTGAACACATTTCTGTAGCCCAGATTTAATCATTACAAGTGGTGGCTTGCATCTCGGAAGGCCTCAAGTGTTGAGAAGCTTGAGACACTACCTGTCAGCACAAAGCCGGACATCATGCCATTGGCAGCTGGAGGAGTGAGACACAGAATATGTTAAAGCAATGATTGCATTTTGTTTCTTTCCACCTTCTGCTTAAGTGATGGGCTGATCCAGTGGAGGCAGGTTATTGTGTTTGTGTCATGTTTTTTTTTTATTGTATGTCAGATACAGCATCACCTTCTACCAAGGCATTCTTTTCAGTCACAATGGGTTTATTACCCCCCTCCCACCCCTAGATGAGAGGAAATTACCAAACAAGTTTGTCTGCAAATGCCTGCAATACAAATTCTAGGATGTCTTTTATTTTTGATTGTTATACAGTAATAATACAACAAATAATACCATGCGTTTATGTGGCATGGCATTTTGTTGTTGAAAGGGAGGGGAGGGGGGAGGGCAATGAGAGAGAGGGTGGCTGGGGGGTCGAGATATTTCATTGTCAACATGGATGCTCTCTGTGATTTGTTGTCATTTTGTGTATACATGTGTGTGTCCTCTCTCCCATCGTGTGGTGTGTGTGTGTGTGGTGTGTGTGTGTGTGTGGTACGTGTGGTGTATGTGTGGTGTGTGTGTGTGGTATGTGTGTGGTACGTGTGGTGTGTGTGTGTGTGTGTGTGTATGTATGTGAAATAAGACACCCACACAGCACAGATTTTGTACTATACAAATCATCTTTATTTTTTCATCAGACCACTGAAACACACCCTGCATCAAGCAATGCCCAAATATTAAACATGTTCAGTCGCCTGAAGCGATAACATTAATGACTGCATGGAGGTACTACCGGAGGACATTTAACTGTATCTGTTATTCAAAGCAACCTGGTCCACAATGCCTGTCTTCTCAGGTCCAAGTGGGCTTTTGTGGAGATGTGGAGACTGTATTCCAAACATAACATAAGCAGCAGAGGAAAACCAAACAGGGAACCAAACAGATGAAGCATCATCACACACCTTATAAATAGGAATGGATTAAAAATATCCACATTTTCTTTTTTCTTTTTTTTTTATACTCCATTTCTCATCCTATGTGTTGCAAATCTACGTGAGCGGGTCACAGAAACACGACCACAAGTGCTGCCACTCTGTTCCCAGCAGTCTTCATCAATGACATTATACATGAGGCTGGCAATTGTGGGCCAACCTTTTTCGCTCTTTGTTAGTAAATAGTGAACCACCATGGCTGTGCCCTGAGCAGCTCAGATTTGAAGCAAAAGAACAAAGCAGGTTTTGCAAAGGTTGTTGATAGAAGAACCAAACAAAGCATGCAGACTAAAAATATTTGCGCATTTTCTACATTTTACAGTCCAACTTGTGTTTTTGGTTTGGTTTCCCTTTAACTGATTTAACTTATAAAAAAGAAACAAAACAGTAATCTATGAACCACCACAAAATGCCAAGGAATTAGTTAACCATTGGATTTTAATGTCCTGCTATTAGTAATTGGATTTTAACACCCTGTCAACCGCACAGTAGCACTTCAGGACAAGGGAGATAACTTTGCACTGGGAAGCTGACAGGAGCAAAATTCATTGTTATTATTACAGTAGCCCTGAATACAGGTTCAAAAGATCTTGCTCAAACAGCTGGCAAGAAAGCTCCAGCATCAGTGTTTTTTTGCCATGGGCCATCAAAAAATGGTGGACCAAGCCAACAGCGACAGACACAAAAAACACTCCTTTCTGACTGACTCAACATGGCTGACTGAACACATCTTGCAAAAAGAAAACATGTGAAGAAAAAATAAATAAAAATAGGAACAGCAAAAAAGGATCTCACAGTTAGTGGTATTAAGAAACCATGGAGACCCCCCAAAAAAGAACTCACTCTTGAAGCGGCTGACTGAACACGTAAAAAAAAAAGCACAAAAAAGGAGCCCAGATTCATTCCCTAAAGCTTGGGTACGTTTCTTCCCTCTCCACAAATTGCAAACTTACTTCAAAATGTACAAAGATTTGAAAATCACATCGCCACACATGATTCAAGTCCCACACACACACACAAACGAGAAGAATTATAAAAGACTGACACCTACCCTGGTGAAATGCAATTAAATATTGAAAGAAAGAAAAAATCCCAGAGAGCCGGTCTGGCCTAGCAGTAAGGTATTAAGCTGGTAAGCAGAAGGACCTTGGTTCAAATCTGCATCGGCTCTCCTTTCTCTTCAAAAGTTGTGGTCTGTGGACACTGTCTTGTGACTCTGTACCTCACAATTAATGGAACATAAAATGGCTCTCATCACTGCCCATCTTAATGCAGGAGTCATTCTGGTGGTGACAGTGTAGTGATAGGTATATAACCCCCCCCCCCCCCTTCCCTAATAAGCCTGATGATTTCTGTGGACCTTAAGCAGCGTTTACTTACTTACTTCCTAGACTATAATCCGTTGTCGCCCTCCCTCCCCTGCTCTGGGTACACAAAACACCTGAACCAAATAAAACTTAAAAGTATTGAAACTGCAAAAATGGTAACAAATAAATGCACAAACCAGTATCAGTGATTTAAACCATGCAGACCAACATGATCATTAGATTTTTAGTGTTTGTGTAAACATGCACACACACAATGTATGAAAGTCTGCACACACACACACACACACGCATACACACTCAACTTTTTGGTACTTCAAGTTCACAACCTGGCACATGAGACTGAAAACAATATACTATATATATAGAAAAGCACACCGAAGCAATTATACAGAAGTGAGTACATCAAGCATTTACACAGAAGTACACCGAAATTGTAAAAAGTGCAGGCAATACACCGGATAAAATAATTGCACCCGTACACCTGAAAACATTTCTCAAACTGTCTCACGGGTCCATGCTAGATGATCAATCTAGTCCTGACGACTTTTTACCAGCTCTTCAAACTGAGCAAAAGGTAATGCCTTATTGCCTTTCATACCACACCTACTTGATGTATTAGATGCACAAGAATTTTTTCTGGATTCTACAATCAGTGACAGATTTTTTTAAAGCAAATCTGAATTACAGCCTTTTATATGCACCCATGCTATCTCTACAGAAAAATACACACAATAACACACTTATGCCTGTGTTAGTGTTGTTTCTCAGCACCGTCAAGGCTTTTTCCATGGCTATGATTCCTTGTTTTTATGTAATGGGCTACAATGGAGAACTTGTACTGGCACATAAAAGGATAAATACACTTTTATTATATGTCTGAATAACTTACTCAAATCAACTATCAAACAATGATGTTGAATTATGCATTAACTGCACACACAAAAATCACTGAATGTTTTATAGACTGAAAACAAAAATGCTGCTAACAAACCCAGTTAATGATGGTAACTGACAGATACTGATGGTTTCTTTTCAGAGTAAAAGGAATGCATATTTAAATTCTGTGTTTACATATAAATATGATTACCAGAAGCTTGATGAAACTGATATAAAGCCACAACAACAACAAAAATATTTGACCTTACTTGAAACCTGATCAGCCCAACATTTTGCATTCAATGGTGATGTCAACTGACTTCCTGTTGATCAAGACTGACAATGGTGAATTTATCAGGCCATCACAAAAAAGTGAACAAAATAAATTTGACACAAACAGTATGGCACAAAAGACTGGAAGAAGTGATGCAAAGGGCTTATTAAATCTCCCCCAACCCCCCTAAAAACATTTTTGAATACGGAACAACCCCCCCAAAAAACACACACACACACAACAACCAACCAAACAACAACCAAAAAAAAAGAACTAGGCAAAACTCAGTTCCAAGCACAGGAAAAAACAAAAACAAAAAAACATCCAAACTATTTTATAGTTACTAATTGCATTTTTAAAGTCCAAGTCCTGGACATCAACCACACTAGACCATCTGAGACACATAACCTAAAATACATGCTTCACAAAGTACTCACGACTGACACTCTTCTTGTACCAGATTCTGTATTGAACATCTCCAATTCATCACAGACACAGAAAGTGAAGATATTTCAATCACGCACCAAGCAGTCCAAAATAATGATCCGACTGATCATTACATGACATCCCTGATACAACAGAGCCCCCTTCCACCCACTCTCTCCCCAACACACACTCACGCTCCAGTTTACAAAACACCTGTTCTCAGATACATGCAGTATGTACCCTTCCCTTCCCTAGCTCCGGAGGTTACAGCACATTTTGTGGAGAAAGTATTGCAACTCTGGGTGGAACTGACATGAAAAACATGTAAATGCATCCACAGAAATATCAATTTTGCACAGCCATTAAGAAACAAGATCTAATTCAAAATGGTTTAAGATATGGGAAAGCAGAAAAAAGATCTGGATCAAAACCTCAGTTGTTTTTTTAAATGCCAAAAAGAAGAGAAAGGCAGCGAGAAAAGAGATTCAAACCGAAAATATATGAAACATATCATGATTGTTTAGCTTGCATAGTCTCTGCCAATTTCAACAGTAGGTAACTTGGTGTTTTATGCCCCGTCAAAAAGTGTGGTAATTTCAACAGAAACATTTACTTTTTTGGAGATTGAAAAAGCTGTGATATGTTCTATACATTCCGATAGGTAGGTGGGGGGAGAGTAAATGGCATAAATCAACAAATTACATTTTGTTTTGATCATGTTTCAGAACTCTGGTAGGCAACATTTCATTTCCCCCCCATTCAGTTATATATACATACGCACAACCACAATATCCAGCCTACAAACATGTGATGCAACATGTACATAGACATGTTTTCTTTTACACTTTCATGCACAAAAAATGACTTGAACAGTTTAATAGCACTCACTTGAGGTTCAATGACATGCTTATAAAAGTGCAATACATCCATTTTGATTGACAGATCTTTTGATACATCTTTAAAGAATATCATTTATGCAAGCTGCCAAATTTATCTGCATAAGCAACAACTGCAAAAGGATTCCATAACACTTGCTGCCCATGTAGCTACAAAAAAAGAAAAAAAGACAACTCATTTTGTTTCTTTCTGTAAGCCAGCAAGTTATTATGGGCAGCATCCCCGACTGCAAGTGATAAGCAATGGTAACAGCAGAGAGGAGACTATCAGGAGTCGGTGACATGCCGTCGGCAGAAATCTGACCCTGGGGTTGCTGAGAGTCGACACTGACCACCAGCCAACGTTCGACCCAAGCATCTGGATGAAACAGAGGGTGTCGATCCTCTGAAACAGCAAAAACATATAAGCATGTTAAAAATATGTATGTATGTATGTTAAAAATCCCAAACACTGGCAGCCAAACTATTGTTTGGACACATGCAACTACTACACATGTACTGATAGGAATGGGTAGCGTTGCTATTGTGGCTACTCTGCCTTACCTAGGTAAGGCGACCTGAATTTCCTGCAAGCGACAAAAGTACTCAACATTAAAAACAACAACAACAACAAAACAGCTGTAAGACAGGCACACAAACCAGCCAAAGAAAGAAGATAAACACATCTTTCTTTTAAATGCATTACCTCAACCCAACTACAGTCTTTGAGATTAAAGATGTGACAGACAAAGTTGACAACTTTTTGCATGTAACAGCTTCAAAGAGATGTTTGCAAGTCCTTCCCTACTGTCGGCTTGCTTTGAATCAAAGGCATTGACAAAAAGTGAGAAACACAACTTCTTGAACCTGCTACTTGCTCAAAAGTCACAGACTTCATCAGTCACATCTTTAACCTCAAAGCTTGTAGTTAGGTTAACCCAGACCGCCTGTCACCGTCCGCTCTTTTGACTTACCGCGAAACCCCAGACCACCCGGTAGTGGCCGGCTAGCAGACGCTCCATACTAGCATCCCGGCTTATCCAAATAGGAACGTGATTCTCGTGAGACTTGTAGCCCCGTTTCCGCTATTGTTTGCTACTTCCGGCAATGTCCCTTGTTCAAAGTTCGGCGAAGTTTGAGAGACGCTGTGAATTTTCAAAGTTGCGAGGTGGACATGCGATAGATGCCCGAAAATAAACAAAAGCCCTGCTGTTAGCAATGGCGTTGGAGCTTCATCCTTTGAGATTTGAACTGCAAATTTGGCACAGTTGCTTACCGTGGGCAACCTAACAAACTCTTGGAGCTTCATCTTTGGAGATTCAAACTGGAAATTTGGCAAAGTCAGTTACCCCGTAGGCCCCCCCCCAACCTGACGTTCAGATGTGGACATAACTGACTTGGGATTTGTTTTTGTTATGCTTTTATTTTTTAGTGAAAAAAATCAAAACCTGTTGGATATACAAGAACACTGTATTCACAAACTGGGAAAAATACAAAGTGAGCTGAAACTTTTGTTTGGTGTTTATTATTGATTTTTAAAGTTGTATACCGGGATCATTTGACACAGTTACTTTCCTTCGCCAGGGATGTCATAGCAAAAGGGCAGTGGCTGGTCTGGGGCCAAGTGGGTTACAGTAAGTATTATCAAAGTTGGTAAATTACCCTAACTCTTCAGTGAATTACTGAACATACACAAAAAGTACAAGCCCACACTGCAAGTTTGCCTTAGTCTAAGACACAATAAAATATATTTTTAAAAAAGCGTTCTTTTATGTGTTTGGACCTAAGACACAATGAACACACATGCATGCACACATGTATACACACACACACACACACACACACACACACACACACACACCCTGCAAACTTGCATTGGTCTAGACACAGTGAACGCACACACAAGACCAAAATGCTGCACACATACCGAGACAGACGGGCAGCTGATGGTGTTGAAGCACGAGACGAGTGGCGGGAACTTCTGTCATCATCAAGAACGGTATTCAACAGCCTCTGGCGCACATGCATCAAATTCTGTAACAGCCCAGAAGAAGCCTGCATCACCATTCACAATTTCTCTAAGGTGATGACAGTACGAGACAAGCAAGATTTAACAAAAGCTTTGAAATCGTTTCTGGGCATATAAAACCAAGTTACTTACTTACTTTGAAATCTTTTATGTGGTGGATAGTCACAAAATTTGTCATGCCATATCTTCTATTCCTGTAAAGACAAAATATATAGTGGGTCAGAAACCTCCACTGTCAGTGACATACTTACACGACTGCTAAGATGAATTGTCTGCGGTGAAAGCAACGGACCTTCATCCAGAAATTGTCGATATTTTACAACTGGTTTTCATTTTGTTAGGCCAGCACCGACAGCAAAACCCCTCACAAAAATCAAGCAAAGCAACAACAGCCACACCAGCAGATGGATTACCACTTGTATTTCTCTTCTGCGCTGCATCAGGAAGTTTTTTGTTTTTTCCCCCTTCAATTCCTTGTTTGCTTTGTGGTGTTTGTTAGCATTCCTCAGCTATTTAAAGATCTCTTCGCCTGCACAAGTTCTTGTTTGCTGGTTTTACACTCAGCTAGGTGGATTACCACTTGTATTTTTTCTCCTCATCTGTTTTTCACGGCTGCATCACAATGGATACAGTATTTCTCTTCTGTTCTGCGCTGCATCAGGAAGTTTTTTGTTTTCCCCCCCTTCAATTCCTTGTTTGCTTTGTGGTGTTTGTTAGCATTCCTCAGCTAGAACCTTGTGGTTCTCCCAAAGATGGGTGAGATGGTAGAACTGTTTGCCCACACCTGTACACACTGTCATACATACAAAGGCAGTGTTGCTAGTGTTTCCCCACACCTGTACATTGTCATACATACAAAACCAGTGCTGCTAGTGTTTCCCCACACCTGTACACATTGTCATACATACAAAACCAGTGCTGCTAGTGTTTCCCCACACCTGTACACATTTCAACATACAAAACCAGTGTTGCCAGTGTTTCCCCACACCTGTACACACTGTCATACATACAAAACCAGCGCTGCCAGTGTTTCCCCACACCTGTACACACTGTCATACATACAAAAGCAGTGTTGCCAGTGTTTCCCCACACCTGTACACACTGTCATACATACAGAAACAGTATTACCAGCATGTCCCCACACCTGTACACACTGTCACACATACAAAAGCAGTGTTGCCAGTGTTTCGCCACACCTGTACACACTGTCATACATACAAAAACAGTATTACCAGCATGTCCCCACACCTATACACACTGTCACACATACAAAAGCAGTGTTGCCAGTGTTTCGCCACACCTGTACACACTGTCATACATACAAAAACAGTATTACTAGCATGTCCCCACACCTGTACACACTGTCACACATACAAAAGCAGTGTTGCCAGTGTTTCTCCACACCTGTACACACTGTCATACATATGAAAACAGTATTACCAGCATGTCCCCACACCTGTACACACTGTCATACATACAAAAACAGTGTTGTGATGCCCTTTCAAAACCAGAAAAATCTGATCTGACAACCACCTAAAATAAGGAACTTCTGATGTGACAACCTTTTAAAGTAAGGAAATTTGGATGTAACAAACTTTCAAAATAAGGAAATCTGGAGGTGACAACCTTTCAAAATAAGGAACTTTGATGTGACAAAAAAACACATTCAAATTAAGGAAATTCCGATACGATGTCAGGAGTCAGCTATCAAAGTCAGGAAATTCTGATACGATGTGACAGCCTATCAGAGTCAGGAAATTCTGGGTGCCAGGGGTAGCTTGCCCCAATCAATAAACAAAAACTGGAGCACCTGTACCAGTTCCCAAACGCTGACACTGACAACCCACCTGAGTGGTGTCGCCAGACGGTCCTGGCTGGGCGAAATTACGCGCAGCATGCGGAGGATCAAACACGCGTTGCGGTGGGGATGAAGCTGGGGAAGTGGTTGTCGCTGCTCGTGGGATGCTGCCGTTTGTGAGCGTATCTGTCCCCAATGATTCTTGCACTGGAACAGATCATGAAATTGAATTCAGATGGGATTATGAAAGACTGACAGCCTGTAGACTGGATTATGAAACAGACTTTAGACTGGATTATGAAACAGACTTGACTGGATTATGAAACAGACTTTTTGACTGGATTATGAAACAGACTGTAGATTGGATTATCAACTCAGATCAATATATTTTAATCATTTCTCACAGGGCAATTGTGCTAACTACTGAGGCTTGTTAATTGAAAACAAAGCAAACAAAAAGTACACTTACAAAACAAACAAAAAAGGAAAGAACATCAGAGCAATGTCAAAAGCATTTAAACTGATAATAATAAACAGACGTACCGGCTTTAAAAAGAAAAAAAGAAAAGAAAAAAAACGAGAAAAAGAAAATCCATAACACAAATGATCACAGCAGAAAACAAATCCCTCAAGCCCACCTCCCCAGACACCCACACCCCACACCCCTCGCCCAATTCTGGATGACACCCAAACTGTCCTTACTTGTGTGACTCAGACGTTGCAGCAGGGCGGAAAGATGCCGAAGCTCTGCTGCTGACAGGGGAGAGGACTCATCGCCCCCTGAAGCAAATGTGAGGGCCTCCGAAAGACCCGCTGCCCCACTGCCACCCCTTCCTCGCTTCCTGAGCTGGATGATGGTTTGAATCTTCCGCAACAGCCACTGTCCTGAAATTTGCATCAGAATTCCAAACTGGTCATGTTGCTATTACGACAGAAGTCTATTTCCATTGAGACACAGATGGAATTAGTTGGCCCCGCTGATATGGTGACGTGATGTTTCCATGATGCAGGGTGCACAGTTTCCACATCCAAGGTGAAGGAAGCCATGAAATAAAGTGGGTCTGGCAAAATCAAGACCACTGTTGACACAAGGTGCATTCCTTTCTGTACTTACTCATTCAAAATGATGACAGCATGAGAGAGAGAGAGAGAGAGAGAGAGAGAGAGAGAGAGAGAGAGAGAGAGAGAGAGAGAGAGAGAGAGAGAGGGAGCGAGAGAGAGAGAGAAAGAGATTGAGAGAGAGAGAGAGAGAGAGGGAGCGAGTGAGGGAGCGAGAGAGAGAGAAAGAGATTGAGAGAGAGAGAGAGAGAGAGAGAGAGAGAGAGAGAGAGAGAGAGAGAGAGAGAGAGAGAGAGAAACATGGAGATGGTACAACTTGCACACATTATGTATACGTGCTCTTCATGCCACCCCCAAAAAAAGAGGATGGGAGAGACAGAGAGAGGTGATGGACGCCACAAAGACAGCAAATCCGGTGAAAGTCAAGACTGCCGTGACTCAAGGGGGACCGCTCACTCACCCAAAACAATGGAGGCCATGAAGACGGTGAGTCCGGCGAAGTCGAGACTGCTCTTATGCACCAGCTGCCCCGCCATGTTGGCCACCACCACCACCATCAGCATGACGCGCGTCGTCACTGGGGTGTGAAGGAAGGCCGCCACCACCAACACCAGCAGGAAGTAGGCCAGGTGCAGCACGCAGCACTGAAGCACCTCCAGCTTGTTGTCTGCTCAGGCACAAATCAACCACAGGTAGCCTTGATATACAACAATAATAATAATGTACGGTTATCATGCGCGCATCAGCGCCCTGAGTGCTCGCATGATACATATTAACCTAAATGTGATATTCTATACACATGTAGAGCATAGTTCCACCAAAACAACCCACACAAAGCACCATACGGAAAGACACCCCCACCCCAACACACACACACAAAAACCACAATGAATTCAAATGTATACGACACTGATCTGTATTATCCATCATACATGCACGCGCGCATAGACCCCATAAAGGACCCCAGAAAAGAGACCGAAAGAGAACAGGAGAAACGGGTAAAAATTATGATGAAAGTACCCCCCCCCCCCCCCCCCCCCCCCCCCAGTTTGGATTACCTGTGGTGCATGGGAGCCTCCACACAGAGAACTGGAGTTTCCATTTGAGTGACGAGAAGGAACATATTTTGTTTTTATGTGAGCAAGTGCTCTTTGTATGTTTTTAC
>JABMCL010000188.1:1227500-1232500 GCA_018857735.1 Alviniconcha marisindica | reverse complement strand
TGCCAGTAATAAAAATTGTACAGGCTAACTTCAACACACTGTGGGGAAGCCAGTGCCAGTAATAAAATTGTACAGGCTAACTTCAACACACTGTGGGGAGCCAGTGCCAGTAATAAAAATTGTACAGGCTAACTTCAACACACTGTGGGGAAGCCAGTGCCACTAATGAAATTGTACAAGATAACTTCAACACACTGTGGGGAAGCCAGTGCCAGTAATAAAAATTGTACAGGCTAACTTCAACACACTGTGGGGAAGTCAGTGCCCGTAATAAAAATTGTACAGGCTAACTTCAACACACTGTGGGGAAGTCAGTGCCACTAATGAAATTGTACAAGATAACTTCAACACACTGTGGGGAAGTCAGTGCCAGTAATAAAAATTGTACAGGCTAACTTCAACACATTGTGGGGAAGCCAGTGCCACTAATGAAATTGTACAAGATAACTTCAACACACTGTGGGGAAGTCAGTGCCAGTAATAAAAAATTGTACAGGCTAACTTCAACACACTGTGGGGAAGTCAGTGCCAGTAATAAAAATTGTACAGGCTAACTTCAACACACTGTGGGGAAGCCAGTGCCAGTAATAAAAATTGTACAGGCTAACTTCAACACACTGTGGGGAGGCCAGTGCCAGTAATAAAAATTGTACAGGCTAACTTCAACACACTGTGGGGAGGCCAGTGCCAGTAATAAAAATTGTACAGGCTAACTTCAACACACTGTGGGGAGGCCAGTGCCAGTAATAAAAATTGTACAGGCTAACTTCAACACACTGTGGGGAGGCCAGTGCCAATAATAAAAATTGTACAGGCTAACTTCAACACACTGTGGGGATGCCAGTGCCAGTAATAAAAATTGTACAGGCTAACTTCAACACACTGTGGGGATGCAGTGCCAGTAATAAAAATTGTACAGGCTAACTTCAACACACTGTGGGGATGCCAGTGCCAGTAATAAAAATTGTACAGGCTAACTTCATCACACTGTGGGGAAGTCAGTGCCAGTAATAAAAATTGTACAGGCTAACTTCAACACACTGTGGGGATGCCAGTGCCAGTAATAAAAATTGTACAGGCTAACTTCAACACACTGTGGGGATGCCAGTGCCAGTAATAAAAATTGTACAGGCTAACTTCAACACACTGTGGGGATGCCAGTGCCAGTAATAAAAATTGTACAGGCTAACTTCAACACACTGTGGGGAAGCCAGTGCCAGTAATAAAAATTTTACAGGCTAACTTCAACACACTGTGGGGATGCCAGTGCCAGTATTAAAAAATTTACAGGCTAACTTTAACGCACCGTGGGGAAGCCAGTGCCAGTAATAAAATTGTACAGGCTAACTTTAACACACTAATACAGTAATAGGAAGTCGGTGCCAGTAATAAAATTGTACGGGCTAACTTTAACATACTAATGGGAAGCCAGTGCCAGTAATAAAATTGTACAGGCTAACTTTAACACACTAATGGGAAGCCAGTGCCAGTAATAAAATTGTCCAGGCTTACTTTAACACACTAATGGGAAACCAGTGCCGGTACCAAAATTGTACAGGCTAGCATTGATACACCTTGGGGAAGCCACTGCCGGTACCAAGATTGTACAGATAACTTTCACACACTCCATACCCTGCATTCCCCCTCACCAATGAAAACCCATCACCGATTCCATTTGCTTCAAGTGAACTCACTCAGTTCAGCGCGGATTTTCTCAGCCAGCTGAGCCAGTTCTTGGTTGCCGGCAGCAATGAGCGCCTTCTCTTGCTGCAGCTCCTTCACGTTGTTTGCCACCGACGTAAAAACGTCAGCCTGGCCAGCTCGCATGGCCTCATGGGTAACCAGCAGCTCCTGCTGGCTCTCAAAGAGTCGACGAACTGTGTCGGTAGCCATGTTGTGCAGATGCTCTTGGCCTGCCTAGAAAATGAAGATTAAGTTAGTACTGTTGTTATGTGCCTTGGTGTGGGCTGTGTCATAACGCACTGACACCAGCAGGAACACCAAGGCTTGGGCTGTGTCACAACACACTGACATCAGCAGGAACACGAAGGCTTGGGCTGTGTTACAACACACTGACACCAGCAGGAACACCAAGGCTTGGGCTGTGTTACAACATTATAACACCAGCAGGAACACCAAAGCTTAGGCTGTGTTACAACACACTGACATCAGCAGGGACACCAAGGCTTTGGCTGTGTCACAACACATTGACACCAGCAGGAACACCGAAGCTACATTGAAATGTTACGTGCTGCAGTCCTGGGTAGTTCTGTGGGGACCATCTTCAGCTAGTCCTCCGAAGACAGTATGCGGCTGCCCATGTGGTGGGGTAATAAAAGATGGTGACACATGCAACCCTCTCACCCTATGGGATGTCAATGTACAATTGCTATACTAGGTGACCCCCTGTGTGTTCAGCTAGGCAATGCTACAATTGCTGTTAGTGTTACAATAAACAAATTCATCAACAAAATAAGCTTGATTTTTGTTGTTGTCACTGATATATAATTATAATATATAAAATACATGAAATAAATAAATAAATAAATAACATACATACATAAATATTATACATATAAATACACATATCATCATATGTCAGTACATTGTTTTAAGCTTGATTTTTGTTGTTGTCACTGATATATAATTATAATATATAAAATACATAAAATAAATAAATAACATACATACATAAATATTATACATATAAATACACATATCATCATATGTCAGTACATTGTTTTAAGCTTGATTTTTGTTGTTGTCACTGATATATAATTATAATACATAAAATACATTATATAAATAAATAACATACATTAATATAATATTATACATATAAATACACATAACATCATATGTCAGTACATTGTTTTAAGCTTGATTTTTGTTGTTGTCACTGATATATAATAATACATAAAATACATTATATAAATAAATAACATACATACATTAATATAATATTATACATATATAAATACACATATCATCATATGTCAGTACATTGTTTTACTATTGCTAATTTTCTTGTCTGCTACGTGGTGATGGCTCATGAGAGAGGAAGGAGAACCAGACATGGGATTTTAGCCTGGACTCAAATGAGTCCTGCGTTGGGGCCATGGGAACATTTGCAGGCAAGGCATTCCATTCTGAAATGCTGGTATATAAAAACCTATCTGGCATTCTATTTCTGTCACAGCCACACACTTGCTGCACAACACATACCGTAGTACACTTTAAAGTCATTTGGTGGCACTAACGTTAGTAACAACTAAGGAATGATGCCCTATTGCAGGCACACAGAACTTCACTCACTTTCAGTTCCTTCATAGCCTGAAGCTGAACACTCGTTGCTGCTGCCAGCTGGTTGACGGACTTCTCTGTCAGCCGTCGGAACTGCAGCTGCTGTGTGGCATAACACATTGCACGTGCCCGGTTGCTCACGATCTGGTACGTGTTCCACGTCACTGCATCCATGCTCTTTGTGCACTCTGCCAGAGTCTTAACAAAAAAGGGAGTTGAGTTGACTTAAAAAATGTTTTAAAGTAAAACCGTGATCCACACTGAAACTTTTAAAAGTTTCATGCCTGATAAGTGACCTTGTCTCAAGTTCAGATCTGTTCCTTTTCAATTTCACCCACATAACTGAACTTATTCCACACACACACACACACACACACACACACACACACACACACACACACACACACACATGCAGGTATCAGGCATCTGTTACCATCCACAGCCAAAGTTTAGATGACCTTGCATAAAACAAACAGCATCATGGAAAAGAAACTGGTCATCTTTAAGGAGAAACAAAACTAAAACTAGTAAAAGGCAGGAACAAAACTGAACTTATCTGGTGCGGAGAGCCTGTGGTGCCAAAGCAAGCGTTAACCTTTTGATTCCTAAAGATGATTTCACACCAAAGGATAAATCAGCTGAGGTACTACCATGAAGGCAGTATGTATACATGTAGTAACTTAAAAGTTTAAGTAATTTCATGTCAATGAATGAAATGAATGAATGACGAAACTGTTGAAAGCACTAATTACCATGTCAGCAGTGCAGGTAAAGATGGGTCGCTCCTCCACTTCAGACTGACAGTTCAACAGTTGCACAGACAACTTGCCCAGCTCTTCCTCTGACAGATCACCGCATCTCTTCTTCAGCTGGTAAATTACCTGTAATGCACCACCAGCATCTGTGTTACTGTCGGTGTAACAGTAACACTTACAAACACTCAAATTGTCACAATCTTACAGGCTCTTTAAATTCAATGCAAATATTGTGAAGTAGACAACTCAAAGTCAAAGCAGCAGCTCACAGCTATGCATCATGAATCATAAAAATATCATGTTTATATATATTTATACATGGGTCACAAACACCTTTTACTAATTTTAGAACCTGCATGCACCCAGCAAATTCGGTTTCAGTCTTGAGAAAAAGAAAAAAAAATGCGTACAACCAAACATGAGGCTAAATTACATACACACTGACACCATTAAAAAACAAAAACAATCCTGCACTTCTCTAGTTCAAATTCTGCCTCTTGGTCTTATGCCTACTGGAGAATTCTGTGCAAACCCGACAGATAACAGCACTACTTTCTGTATACTTGAACTTGGGACCCTCCATGGCAATCAACATTTTTCACTGGTGCCTGGTTACATCTTGGTCTTTCGCTTGTCAGTACTGGCACCAGTGGCAGATTCCGGGATGATTTGTTCACCTTCTTGACTTGAGTAGGCGGCCTGTTGCTACTATTACTAACAGTAACAATGTTAGTGTTACAAAGACTGGAACTGTGGCAGAGTTCGTTTAAATATTGCAGCTGGCCTGAACTGAACTGAATCAGCTGGTTACAGTGAACATCCCATTTTTGCACGACTTGATGTTGGACCACGGACTTACACTCAGTTACACTTACCAGCAGGCCTAAGCAAGTCCATGACTTGAAATTTAACTCGAGTGATGTTGTGATGATGCGAACAAGC
>JABMCL010000188.1:1217500-1225000 GCA_018857735.1 Alviniconcha marisindica | reverse complement strand
GGTGACTGTTACGACCGATAGACTACATGGGTGACTGTTACGACGCAGACTACCTGGGTGACTGTTACAACATAGACTACATGGGTGACTGTCGCAACATAGACTACATGGGTGACGGCTGTTACGACACAGACTACATGGGTGACTGTTACGACCGATAGACTACATGCTGTTGCCAGAATGGCTTTATTTAGCCTACGCCTGTCGGAAAAACGAGACACTGAAGTGCCGCTGCGGCGTTGGCGTAACCCGTGAGGCGGCAGCGGCAAATTCAGTCATTCATTGATCAGTTACACAGGCTGTGATATACGGCATCATTCAGTGAGTGGTCGACGTAGTAGGCTGCTACGGGAGTTGCAATGAGGCCGGGCCGCTTGAGTGCCTACCGTAAAATAACAACACGGCCCGGAGCCGCCGGGTTCGGAGTTGTACTGGTAGGTAGTGTTGCTTAATGTCCTCGGATGTCGGTTGACATATTAGGGACAAGCTGAGACCAATGCCGAAGCATGGTTCAGTATAGCTTTAGTCCACGGAAACCAGAAGGCTCTAGACGGATTCCAGGAGGGCCCCACCTGCCCTCCACAGCCCAATAGGGCATGCCGAATGGCTTTATTTACCCCAGGTGGTGAAAAGGAAAATGAAGTGCGTGCGTGTGGTTTGTTGTGCGTGGTGCGAGTCCTGTGTGCTACGTGTGTGTGCTTTCTGTTGTAAGTTGAATTTTGACAATATGTATTGTAAGAACGTGTAAGCGCTCCTGGGGGGTTAGGCGTCTAAGTTTTTTTATTATTATTATTTTTTTTATTTACTACGGAACAAAACTGCCCAACAACACATACAACTGAACAGCCTGCGAAAACGTCTGAAATGTCAGTAACAAAATCTCTGTATGGCAATATTGTTTAATCTCCAAACGACTTCCACTTCTTTTAGTTTCGTTTGTATTCAAGTTTGACAGTGAAACTGAACTTATCTTCTTCTACTTGCCTCCACTATTTACCCTCCCTCACCCCTCGCCCCGTCTGTGCACCCGTGTGCCGTGTGTGCGGGGGTAAGTGGTGGGGGCGGCGGCTGGTGCGGGGCGTGGTGGGGTTTTGTGGTGGTGGTGGGTGGTGTGTGTGGTGTGTGTGTGTGTGTGTGTGGGGGTGTGTGTGTGTGTGTGTGTGTGTGTGTGTGTGTGTGTGTGTGTGTGTGTTGTGTGTGTGTGTGTGTGTGGTGTGTGTGTGTGTGTTGTGTTGTGTTGTGTTGTGTTGTGTTGTGTTGTTGGTTTGGTGTGTATGTGGGGTTGTGTGTGTGTGTGTGTGTGTGTGTGTGTGTGTGTGTGTGTGTGTGTGTGTGTGTGTGTGTGTGTGTGTGTGTGTGTGTGTGTGTGTGTGTGTGTGTGTGTGTGTGTGTGGTGTGTTTTTGGTGTATCCGTGGTGTGTGTGTGTGTGTGTGTGGGGTGTTGTTGTGTGTGTGTGTGTGGGGGGTGTGTGTGGGGTGTGTGTGTGTGTGTTGTGTGTGTGTGTGTGTGTGTGGGTGTTGTGGGGTGGGTGTGCGCGGGTGTGTGATGTGCGTGTCACTGAATGTGCGTGCGCGCCAAAGCACGTAAGGCTATGTAAAGTTCTGATCTACTGGGCCACGCGGAAACTAAAGAGGGAACCTTCACAGCTGAGGGTTCTCAGCAGAGGAGGGGACCATTATTTTCATCATTGGCACTGCCGGTGTTCTGATCTACTCCACGCTGAAACTCGAAGAGGGAACCCTTCACTGAAACTCCAAGCACTGGTTTACGACATCCTTCCTTCGGAAAAAGGTGCCGGAAAGCGATGCTCGGAGTGAGGGAACCCTTTATAGCTGAGGGTTTCCCAGCAGGGACCATGATTTTCAAAAATGGCGAGACTGTGAACACGCAAATTTTTGTGTGAAAGTTTCTGATGCGGCCATGTATACATTTTCATTCATTCACTCATTCCCGCATCCGCGGTACCCCCCACAACGATGAGCCGTATTATATTACTTATTTTTACTTGTTTTTAGTACTTGTTTTGGGTTTTGTTAAACATGTCAAGCCCTTGGTAGCACTGATTTGAACGAGATGGGTACCATTTGAGTAAATCTGAATAAAAATAATAGCGATCATATCAGTCTCACCGACAAGTGTGAGCACTGACACCGCGCTTTACAAGATCAACAAAAATCTATACATTAAAACCTAAAAAATAATAATATATATTACCCCCCCACCTCCCCCCCCAAATTTTTAAATAGAAAATAATAATAACAACAACCTTATATATATATATATATAGTCATAATATTGTATATGTTGATCGCACACCACACCCGGGCCGTATGCAGCCTACTTAATTTTATTTAATTGTTTTTATTTTATTTTATATCTTATAGTATTTTTCAAAGGCAGACAACTGGATTTCCCAAGGATAAGTATTGTTGTGTTGTATTGTATTGTATTGTATTGTGCTGTATATCAAATGGGTAAGAGGTTCAAACCACACCCCATAGCGAGCATGGGGCCAACACACATTGCCACTCGACTATTATGACCCCTCTCTCTCTTTCTCTGTCTCTCTCTCTCAAAACAACCGCTGACATATGATAAACCAGACTTGTTTTGCTTACATTTGCATTTCGCTGAAAATGCTTTCCCCACCTGTGTTCGCCATCAGAGAACTGTTTTCCTTATTTATTTTTCGCTTTGCCGTTTTATGCAACGAAGGGCAATAACCACGCCTACGAGTACTCAACTTTTGACTGATTTAAGGGAGCATGTTACGCCCCTTGGCAAGCTCTTCGGCCGCAAAATCTGCAAAGGTCGTCATTTTAGGTGCTTTCGTTCACGTGACTTTGAAATCTTCAGAATCGAAATTACATGTTTATATTTTGTTTCCTATGTTTTTTGGGTGAATGAGAACAAACGGAGGGAGAAATGTGTGCTTGTTCAACACAGTAAAGATAAAGGTTTGTTCTCCGGTCATTACAGCTGACTGAGACGGGCAGAGCCAGGCTACAGTGACTCAGTGATAGCAGGCAGCAACCGTGACTGACTCAACAACTTTGACCGGCACAGCCAGCTTTTCAAGTTATTATTGTCGCTGAAGCTTAAGTTTCAAGCTTACAAAATTAGTTTCCATCCACAAAATACTTATAATTATGGACTCCCGAGGAACTCTGTTAGACTGACGTGACAGTACGGATCAGACTACCATCTTTGCCGAAGCGGTTAAAACCATGTCGAGTCAGCACCGGATTACTCAGTCAGTACTTGACTGAAATGAACCAGAACTGACCCTCCCTCCACGTAAATCTGAAATCTTCAGGATCGAAATTACACAGTGTTTATATTTTGTTTCCTGTGTTTTTTGGGCGGGTGAATGAGAAAAAACGGAGGGACTGAGAACAAACAAAAAACAACTGAATAAACAAAACAAAAAACCCACTCACCGAAACTAACCACAATTATTTTAAAAACAACAAACAAACAAAACCTATCAACAACTGAACAAACAAAACAACAACAAACACTGAAGAAACTTGCAAGAAAACAACTAAAAAGTGACAGAACTCGAATACATCACTGACCAACACCGTAAACGCTGACATCATGTCGGCAACGCGGCACGCACGAACATACACACACCGTGACCCCCCCCCCCCCCCCCCCCCCCCCCCCGCCCGCCCAGCCCTTTTCCCTCCCAGGTATGGTTGGGGCAATGCCTCAGTTTTCATTTGGGACAAGCAAAAAGCCGAAGCACAATATAGTTTTCGTCCACGGAAACCAAAAGGGCTCGTTAGGGAACCCCGGGACGGCCACCTCGACCCCCAAAAGCCCCAATTTAAAATTACCTGAATTCCTGATGATGAAGTGATGCTTAATGTCCCGATGTCAGCTGACATATTAGGAACAAGGAGACCAATGCCGAAGCATGGTTCAATATAGTTTTTTGTCCACGGAAACCAAAAGGGCTCGTTGGGGACGGACACCCCAAACGGCCACCCGACTCCCCAACAGCTCCTGAACAAAAATTTACCGAATTACCCGATGATAAAGTGATGCTTAATGTCCCCAGATGTCAGCGACAATTAGGGACAGCTGAGACCATGCCGCAGGGTTCAAATAGTTTTACGTCCACGGAAACCAGAAGGCTCGTTAGGACGGACAGCCCAGGACGGCCACCTCGACTCTCACACTGCTCCTGAACTATGAATTACCCCTTTCTCTATCGTCATATATAGTAGATACGTCCCTGGCTAGAGCCAATGGATGTCTTGCAACGCAAACTGTAGCCTACTCCCAGCCATTGGATCTTGGCGGAAGGTGAGTGCTCGCCCGCTCCAGACATCAATGAGGATCAGAGACTTGTGGTTTGAAGCGACGACAGTGACTGAAGTTGTTGTTTTGCCCTAAAGTAACTATCGCCACTGCGGGCCGGCCGGGCGTTATGAGGCACCAGATCAGTATTAACCATCGGCTTGAAGTGTGTTTGAACTGACACAAGTATAAGTACACTTTATATATATATTAAAACAAAATCGGGGAGAATTTAGAACGTGTAATTTTTAGGTTGCCTGGGGGTTTAAACCGTTTTTTTTTTTTTTTTTTTTTAAAAAAATTTTAAAATTTTTTAAAAAATATATATATATAAAAAAAAAAAAGAGAGAGAGAGAGAGGGTTTAGAACATGTAATATTTAGGTTGTTAAACCCTTTAAGCAAGTTCAACAGATTTACAAGCCATGGGGTAATACCAAAAAAATCGTGGTATAGCAAAACAAAAACAACAACAACAACAACAACAACAACAACAACAACAACAACAACACACACATACACACAGGCATTTCGTTCCTGTCGAAAAGCTGGCTCTGATGCTTCTTCTCATGGGATCCCCTTTAAATTTTTATTTTGACCTCGTGCACCACGGCACTGGACAGAACATAACATTTTTTTTTGAGCCTGAGTAGTCATGGGTCACTGTATACTTTACTCAGTCACGATTGAACGGTGTTAGTTTGGTCGTAGATTTGTATCTCTTTTAGAATGACGTCAGAGCTGTTTTCCGGATACTGATAAGGAATATTCTGAAACAGCTCTGATATCATTATTTTCAGCTGCCTCGATTTTAATTTGTGTGCCGGGTTTGTCTGACGTGACACTGACACGTGACACGGCCGGTCAGAGGCCACTTTGGCATACCGGCCATATTGGTTAACTATGCTGACTCGCGCACGTCAGTCAAAAGGTGTCTCGTTTCACAGTGAACGCCTGAGTGAGCTAAGATTATAGACGCGCGTCAACTTGGTTCCGCGCGCACCTAGGAAGATCTGTTTGATGCACACCATATAGACGGGTTACCATAATAATGCTGTTTTCGTTTCGTTTAAATCCGAGTCGATGTTTTTGACCCACCCGACACACAAGCAAGAGATAGCGTTCGGTGCGACGGCTGCGTACATATGTCGACCGGGAAAAGAAGCGAAACGATGCCCAAGGAAAACACACACGGAAGCAGACGACCTTACACCGAAGGTGTACCCAGAGAGGGCTTTGGTAATAGTTATCAATGCCACAAATGGCGGCACAAATAAACTAGCGGCAGGCACAACAAACACTGTGTCTCTCCTTTCCTTCCGAGGGCATCACTTGGGAATGATGAGATGCGAGTGTGCGTGCACCTGGTATCAAAGACAGCTAATGCCTCATGCCATAGTCCAGCCATCAGTTTTGCCCTCGGAGTAATCTCGTTCGCCCGCTCCGTCTGGTAGAAAGACTGAAAACAGAGAAATCACACATCCTCCGAAAACACTGGTTGAGTCAGACATCTTACGGCAGTATTGGTACAGTGTTCTCAGTGGATGATGGTTGAATAGCTTAACGCCTAATGGTTGTCTCGGAAGAGGCAGGCTCCTAGTGATTTGCAGTACAGTACAACACCATACCACACGATACCATGCTGACCATGCAATTAACGTGGCACCGAGATTTGAGCGACAGACCGCGATTAGCCAATCAGCGCGAGCAGACGAGACACTCCACTCTTTCGCCGACTGCCAGTTTTAGCCGACAGTTCATGTCATTTTCTTTCGTGGAAGTCACGCTCGCCGAGTGAGAGAGAAAGACGTCAATGTTTCGCTAAGTCTTTCAAACACGTGGGCACCGCCACACGTTTGTCGGACCTTATAAGTCAAGGTCAAGTCAGGTCAAGGTATTTATTTGAGAAACCCCGATGGGACAGTGGTGGAGCAGCATTCTCCGTCGTGGCGACACGCTAATACCGTGCTTTATTAAGAGTTGGAAAACGTGATTTGAACTCTGAAATTGCGCTGATGAAGAATTGCCAGGTTAACCTATACACGTGCCACTCTTCATGCTAATCGGCGAATACACGTAACTTGCATGGTATGGAAGAGCTGAAACACACCGAGGGCATAAAAAAACAGATCAGCAAACAAACAAACAAACAAACAAACAAACGTGCACGCCGCACTCTTGTGCGTGTGTGTGTGTGTGTGCCGTTTAGGAAGCATAAGCATTACCGTCTAAAATCCAACGTGTCATTATTAGTCGTCTTCTTTTCCCGTAATGATACCGCCTGTGTGAACCTCAACGCTTTAAAGACTCTGACACTTTGAGTGCATGCCGGATTATTTTGGTGTTTGCCTAATCCACCGCACTCTGACATGGACCGGAGGATCTGTAGCGTGCAGGTGGGATCTTTTCGCACGCGTACACACACGGGGGGACCTCGGTTTATATAGCCTCATCCGGAGAACTTCTGGAGAGTCTGGCAGAATTTGACTCCCACGTAATCATGTGTTCAGCGAGGAGTGACGATGCCAATCGTAAAGGCTACGCCACCTTGGTTAGGGATGTCACAACACACTGACACCAGCGAGAACGTTAAGGCTACATTATAATGCTGTTATGCGCTGCATAGTTGTGTGGGAACTGTGTCACAACACTGACACCAGGGAGAACGTTAAGGCTACATTATAAAGCTGTTGTGCGCTGCTTAGTTGTGTGGGAACTGTGTCACAACACACTGACACTGACACCAGCGAGAACGTTAAGGCTACATTATAATGCTGTTGTTCCCTGCATAGTTGTGTGGGAACTGTGTCACAACACTGACACTGACACCAGCGAGAACGTTAAGGCTACATTATAAAGCTGTTGTGCGCTGCATAGTTGTGTGGGAACTGTGTCACAACACTGACACTGACACCAGCGAGAACGTTAAGGCTACATTATAATGCTGTTATGCGCTGCATAGTTGTGTGGGAACTGTGTCACAACATTGACACTGACACCAGCGAGAACGTTAAGGCTACATTATAAAGCTGTTGTGCGCTGCATAGTTGTGTGGGAACTGTGTCACAACACTGACACTGACACTGACACCAGCGAGAACGTTAAGGCTACATTATAATGCTGTTATGCGCTGCATAGTTGTGTGGGAACTGTGTCACAACACTGACACTGACACCAGCGAGAACGTTAAGGC
>JABMCL010000188.1:1192500-1212500 GCA_018857735.1 Alviniconcha marisindica | reverse complement strand
TGTGAATGTTGGTGTGCGTGAGTGCATGTGTGTGTGTGTGCGCGCGCGCGCGCGCGTGGGTGTGAGTGTGTATGTGTGGGTGGGTGTTGTGCATGTGTGTATGCGTTTTGTGTGTGAGTGTCTGTTGTGCACGTGTGTGTCTATGTGATTGCGTGTGTGTTGTGCATGTCTGTGTATGTTGTGAATGTTGGTGTGCGTCAGTGTGCATGTGTGTGTGTGTGCATGTGTGTGTGTGTGCATGTGTGTGTGTGTGTGTGTGTGAGCGCGCGCGCGCGCGTGCATGTGGGGATTGGATGTACAACACACATGCCAAGTGTGATGTACAGCTGTCTTAGTGACGACTACCGAGGCCTCTTTGTTGTTTTTCCTCGGGCGGCGACGCGAGCTGAGCATCCAGCGCACGTGACCAGCTTCAAAGAAGCCAGTATGCGACAGACGAGCTCGGACCCATGACGGTGCTTTGCACCCTTGATCCTGATAACCGCTATAATCGGGAAATTCGTTCTCTAAATCTGAAATGATTATTTTGATATGTAATACCTGTCAGATAAAACATTACGTTTCCTATTTCTCCAACTTCCTTTGAACCACACACACACACACACACACACACGCGCGCGCGCGCGCACACACACACACACACGAACGCGGCACGCCGGTACGCACACATTAAACATGAACTCACGCGTGCATACACATACACACTCACACACACACACCCCTCTGAGGGAGAGAGAGAGAGAGAGAGAGAGAGAGAGCGAGAGAGAGAGCACGGTTCAATCTTGAGCGTACGTGTTTCTCAGTGGAAGCTAAAAACTCTGACACAGCCGCCGTAGACGGTGGGACTGAGGGACTGAAGAGCGTGGAGTCTATGTATGAAGATGCAGGCGTATGATGAACAACTGGCCACGACGTAACGCAGCGGGTTCTCCTGTTTGTACCGTGTTCACTCCATTCTCTGGAAACCCGACACCGCGCGAGCCCAGCTTACTGCTGCGCCACCGGGCCAACCATCGCCACATCAGAGCGCCTCATCTCCACCATCTTGGCTTCAGCAGCGCCACCCACAATGTGTGGACAGCGCCACGCTGCGGAGCAGCAGGGGACAGCACTCTCGATAAGCTGCGAAATTGCTTCCGGTCGAGCTTCGAGCCGCTGGGGTTTGATGGAGTTTTGTGTGTGCATTTTCTAGCGCTTTGTCCATTTTTATAGGTGATAAAATTAATGATTCCGCAGAAGGTGGCTAGAGGCTAGCCTTTCGTTCGGAACGATAACCCCCACCTACCTCCAAGAAGAGTCTGACTCGCTATAGCCTCTCAAAAGCCGACACTGGCGTCGTGTCGTGTAGGCGGCCGAGACCCTCAGAATGCTTGGGCTGCTTATCTTATAGCCCATCGACCTCACACTTCTTGTCTTTTAAGATCGAAGTGTAGAACCTCCCCCCAATACAAACAAACCAACAAGCAGCAGCAGCAGCAGCAGCAGCACCAGCACCACCACCACCAGCAACAACAACAACTGCACAAGCAACTGATTGTTGAGGCATTGTATTAAGGTCTGGAAGACCTTAAACAATACAACCGGCCGGGAAAAAGATAACAAAATCCGACTCCCTCCATAAAGTGTTTACGGGATGAATAGTAGTTGCAAACTGCTCACGCAAGTGATGTTATTGAGTCATTGTATTAAGGTCTGGAAGACCTTAAACAGAATACATCCGGAAAAAATAAAACAAAAATCGACTCCCTCCATAAAGAGTTTACGGGATGAATAGTCCCCCCTTCCCCTTCTCCCCTGTCTTGGTCAGGACCATGGTTATGTTGTTTACTTTCTTCTTTTCTTTTAGTTTAAAAGACGGATAAGGATTAAGTAAATCCACAGAGTGAGTGTTGGCCATGGACCAGCACCTTTTCGCCGACAGAAACTTGCCGTGAAACGAGTTTTGGGAACAGTCACAGGATATCTGCCTCTCTGCCAATATTCCAGGGGCGTAAAGGGTATCTCCCTCTCTCCCAGTCTTCCAGGGGCGTAAAGGGTATCTCCCTCTCTCCCAGTCTTCCAGGGGCGTAAAGGGTATCTCCCTCTCTCCCAGTCTTCCAGGGGCGTAAAGGGTATCTCCCTCTCTGCCAATCTTCTAGGGGCGTAAAGGGTATCTCCCTCTCTCCCAATCGTCTAGGGGCGTAAAGTGTATCTCCCTCTCTGCCAATCTTCTAGGGGCGTAAATGGTATCTCCTTCTCTCCCAATCTTATAGAGGAGTAAAGGGTATCTCCCAGGCATAAAGGGTATCTCCCTCTCAGCCAATCTTCTAGGGGCGTAAAGGGTATCTCCCTCACTCCCAATCTTCCAGGGGCGTAAAGGGTATCTCCCTCTCTGTCAATCGTCTAGGGACGTAAAGGGTATCTCCCTCTCTGCCAATCGTCTAGGGGAGTAAAGGATGTCTCCCTCTCTGCCAGTCTTCTAGGGGCGTAAAGGGTATCTCCCTCTCTGCCAATCTTCTAGGGGCGTAAAGGGTATCTCCCTCTCTGCCAATCGTCTAGGGGCGTAAAGGGTATCTCCCTCTCTGCCAATCTTCTAGGGGCGTAAAGGGTATCTCCCTCTCTGCCAATCGTCTAGGGGCGTAAAGGGTATCTCCCTCTCTCCCAATCGTCTAGGGGCGTAAAGGGTATCTCCCGCTCTGCCCAGTCTCTTTATAGGCCTATAGGATAGCTTCCTCTCTCCCCGTCTCTTTAGGGGCGTAACGAATAGCTGCCTCTCTCTCCAACCCGATCTTTAGGGGCCTACAGGGTAGCTCCCACTCTCCCCATGTCTTTAGGGGCGTAAAGGATAGCCCCCTTTCTCCCTAAAATCTAAAAAAAATCCTCTTCTTCAGGTACTGTGCGTGTGTGTATATTTGCGCGCGCGCGCGCGCGCGTGCGTGCGTGCGTGCGTGCGTGCGTGCGTGTGTGTGTGTGAGAGAGAGAGAGAGAGAGAGAGAGAGAGAGAGAGAGAGAGAGAGAGAGAGAGAGAGAGAGTGTGAGTGCGCGCGCGCGTGCTTGTGTGTAACTTAGATGCTTCTTTTTGTTAAAGGCGTCCTAGTTCTTGCCCCCAAACTGAATGGAGTGGTCGGTATTAAAACCTCACATAGCTTAGTTTTGGTTCTGCCCTTGTTGGGTTTTGTTGTGGGAGTTCACGCAGAGACGACCCCCGGTGACAGAGAGGTGAGATTTTGTGTGCGAAGCTCTCGCTCTAGCTTCCGTGACCTTTGGCACGTAGTGAGCTGTCACGATTTTTAACCTACACGTGTCACTGAGGCTGAGAGGTTCTGCCGGGAAAACAGACGCTGAATAGCGCGCGAGGGACAGTTGTTATTGTTCCAATGAATCGGTGTTAAACTGGGATGGAGTACAGTGGTTGCAGAAATTAGCCCCACGATCATAAACCAGTCTATCAAAGTAAACCCTCCCTTGGAACACTTGCTTATTAGGGGGGGGGGGGGGGGGGGGGGGAGTGAAGAAGGCGAGAGAGTGAAGGCTCGACCGCGGATACCGCCCGAAAAGACCGGAGAGACCGTGGACCGCGCCAGAACAAAGGAAGTGTTAAGGCGGTGTCCCCTCGCCATTGCGCAGCGACTAGTGCACCGCGCAATTGCTGTTTCAACTGCCGTGCTTGGGCAGAGTCACAAGGACAATGTCCGTTGCACTGCTGTTGGGAACAACCCGAAGCGAAAGAAGTCCAACTTTCGCAGCCCAGCTCCACCTCCCTGCTCATATCTCTCTGGGCTAACTTGCAGGGTCCAGCTCCACCTCCTTGCTCATGATCTCTTCTGGGCTAACTTGAGGGTCCAGCTCCACCTCCCTGCTCATGATCTCTTCTGGGCTAACTGAGGGTCCAGCTCCACCTCCCTGCTCATGATCTCTTCTGGGCTAACTTGAGGGTCCAGCTCCACCTCCTGCTCATGATCTCTTCTGGGCTAACTTGAGGGTCCAGCTCCACCTCCCTGCTCATGATCTCTTCTGGGCTAACTTGAGGGTCCAGCTCCACCTCCCTGCTCATGATCTCTTCTGGGCTAACTTGAGGGTCCAGCTCCACCTCCTTGCTCATGATCTCTTCTGGGCTAACTTGAGGGTCCAGCTCCACCTCCCTGCTCATGATCTCTCCTGGGCTAACTTGAGGGTCCAGCTCCACCTCCCTGCTCTTGATCTCGCCTGGAACCATGTGTATGTAAACCCTCCTCCCCCCCCCCCCCCCCCTTTTTTTTTCTTCTTCAGTGCTTTTTTGGGGGGGGTGGGGGGGGGGGGGGGGGGGTGGGTGGGTGTTGTTTTGCTCCTGCTTTTTCAGCCTGGTGTACGTCAGAAAATAGCATATTTCGCCTACCGCTGCGAATTTTGCCTTTTTGTAACTTATGCCTTCCTGTTTCGTTCCACTTCATTTTCACCCCCCGATCTTCTCTTAGCGTAGTGGAAAACCTGAGTGTGAAACAGAGTTTGTCTTTGCTGGACTGGCTCCGCGGAGTTCGCCCTGCATGTGGTGTTATCAGCCTGCACAACCTGCAACTACATCTGTAATAAACAACACGTTAGACAACATAAACCATAAAAGTCATACAGGGCAATGGACGTGTGAAAGCTTCAAGCGTTATGAGCACGGCGCCTGCCGTGTTTATGACCGAAACAGAACGATAGAAACAATTAGCGAGCTTAGTGCGTCTGTTTAAATACCATTTAATATTTGGGAAATGAAGCCTTAAAGATGCGAAGGAAACCAGCGATCTGAGTTCTGTGCCTCGTTGAGAAACCGCATCGGCAAATTGACCCTGACATTTACCGTTATTTTATCTCGGTATATACCATAAATTGCAGTCCACACAGAATTCCTTTAGTGGCTGAATCGTGGGGTTTCATTTTGACACGGCACCGGGTGAATCGGCAGATGATGACTTATGACAAGTGTGCACCAGCGCGGGGGCAAAGTGGACCCCTGCTGATTTAATTTCCCTGCTCGACACCTTGGGTTTGTGGGGTTCCGTGCACTGATTTACTTCCCCTGGTTCTACAGCTGCTTACAGAATTGTGGAACATGACTTGGTATAATTGTAGCACCGGCTCAGAGCGACACGCACGCAGGCACGCGCGCGCGCACGCACGCACGCACGCACGCACACACACAACACACACACACACACACACACACACACGCGCGCGCGTGGAAACATTCAAAGGGCAGTTTTTATGCTTGTTTTTGAACTCAAGTGGAAAGTCGAAATTGCAATTTAGACTCCCACGGGTCTATGAGGAAAACAACACTATCAAATCATACAACTTAATACGACATAAGAGTGACGTCCGATATATGGCTGCTGTGTGGTATGCACACAACCTGACAGACTTTAAAAATAAAATAATTATAATACCAAATTGGAAGAGTGCCTATTGTGTGCACACGGCACAGCTTGACAGAAACACTGAAAGTTACTAACCTTAATAAGACGCAAGAGTGCCCGCTGTGCAACTATGCGCGCAGGTAGATATAATTTTTCTCTAAATTGAATAGGCCGCAAAGGTGAAGTTCAGCATGTGGCTCAGTACAAAAACAAAACAAGTGACTTGATCAGTTTCAATGCCGTTGTCTGCATCAACAGACTCACGTGCAAAAACACACAGGCGCGCGCTCGCCGCACAGCCCCCCCCCCCCACCCCAAATCAGAGATAAAAACTAAACAAAACAACAACAACAATAAACCCAAACAAACAAACAAGCAAACAAAGCAAAAACAAAAACAAACAAAAAAGGGCAAAGGACAGACAGCCTGTGCGTATGGTAATAGTGTGTCATTCTTGCTCAGGCTAAGAATACTAGTGTAAGGGGTAAATAAATTAAAATAATAAAAACAACAAAAAACAAAAACAAAACTTGGCTTGCGTCGGCTACCGCTCACTCTGCCAAAGTAAAGAAGAACCGCGATCCAAATAAATGTATAAAACCTCATTCGTCTGTTTGTTTTCCAAATCTTCAAACGTTCACTGCTGCATTCGTCCGTTCGTTCATTCGTTCAGCCATGCAAAAAAAAAACGAAGCTGCTCTCTGTAGCTCCGCGGCCATCTTGAAGTGTTCATTATCACTTCGTGCGCTGAACTCATTGCCGGCATGCTGTGTGGCGCTCACAAGCGATAGGTGTGACGAAAAAAAGAGCGGGCCGCTTAGTGCATCACAATGGGGTGGAGTGATCGTTCTTTGCTGGCTCAGAACGAGGCAAACCCGTAGGATGGAAAGAAATGAGAAGCTGTAAGATGAAAGTCTTGCCAGAAATGAAGACGGAAAAATGAACTGACAGTTTCTGATGACATCTTGCTTCCTCGCGAGTTGAACTTTGAAGATACTGAGTCCGATCTGCCTTCTCGTCTGGTTTTTGCACTTCCACCGCTAAGTACAATCATTTGGATAACACAGGCGGGCAAACTGCCGCTGAGCCAGCTTTGTCTATGTTGTTGTTTGCGTACTTTATCTATGTTGTTATTTGCGTACTTTGTCTATGTTGTTATTTGCGTACTTTGTCTATGTTGTTATTTGCGTACTTTTTCTATGGTGTTTTTGGCGTACTTTGGCTATGTTGTTATTTGCGTACCGGCTTTGTCTATGTTGCGTTTGTTTGCGTACTTTTTCTATGGTGTTTTTGGCGTACTTTGGCTATGTTGTTATTTGCGTACTTTATCTTTGTTGTTTGTTTGCGTACTTTTTCTATGGTGTTTTTGGCGTACTTTGGCTATGTTGTTATTTGTGTATTTTGCCTATGTTGTTTTTTGCTTACTTTGTGTATGTTGCTATTTGCGTACTTTGTCTATGTTGTTATTTTGCTTACTTTGAGTCTATGACGGTTGCTATTTGCATGTTGTTATTTGCTTATTTTGAGTCTATGTTGTTATTTGCGTACTTTTTCTATGTTGTTATTTGCATACTTTGTCTATATTGTTATTTGCGTACTTTGTGTATGTTGTTATTTGCGTCCTTTGTCTTTATTCATTTGCGTACTTTGTTTATGTTGTTATTTGAGCACTTTGTCTACGCTGTTATTTGAGCACTTTGTCTACGTTGTTATTTGCGTCCTTTGTCTGTGTTGTTATTTGCTCATGTTTACTGCTGAAGCTTTCTCCAGAATCAGAAGCCAAAGGATCCCATTCTTCTTTGCAAAAATGAACGCAGCTGATACAAGATTGAGCAGTTAGCGCTTTAGGGATTATACGGACGACTGGGGTTACCACTAACTAAACCGAACTTATTGTAGGCACAAGACGGGGGTCGAGTCAGAAAACCCGACATCAAGCAGGTCGAGAGCAAATAATAAAAAACGAACAAACAAAACCCCTCATAATCTGTGTGTAGAAGTGTCTTTATCTGTTTGTCAAAAAGTAAGGCTCCAAAATATGTGATATTACGTGACTCAGACGTGCGTGTGTGTGTGATTTTTGTGTGTGTGGTTTTATACATTTTCTCACCTCTTCTTCCTATTTTACTCACTTTCAAGTCTTCATATATATAATGCCTCAACAATGAACTGCGTTTATTTATTTTTATTTTAGCACTTCGGCCTAAGCAATTGTTTAGTTTTTTCTTTGGATCATAGTATGGGTTGAATTTAGTTTGGAACAGAACAGTTAGCCCATTTTCCCCCTGAAGATCTCTTACACTAAACGGGATGACTGTTTCTGAACAGAAGGAGAAGAAGAGTAAAAAGAAATGAAACTGAACTTTTGCGACCGTGAAATACAGCTGGTATTCATTTAGTTTTTTTCACTTTCTTTCTCTCACTTGTGTGTGTGTGTGTGTGTGTGTGTGTGTGTGTGTGTGTGTGTGTGTGTGTGTGTGTGTGTGTGCGTGCGTGCGTGCGTGCGTGCGTGCGTGCGTGCGTGCGTTCGTTCGTTCGTGTGTTCGTTCGTGCGTGCGTGTGTGCGTGCATGCGGGGTCGGGGGGGGGGGGGGGGGGGGGAGGGGACTGCGAGTGAAGAGAAAGATTAAACTTTTTCTCTTTCTCAGGAAGATAAGGAACAAACAAACCAATCAACCATGGCATTCAAAGTAATCAACAACTAAAAGGAACGCTTGTTTCATAATTCTTCTTTTATATTGCTTCAAACGTAATAGTTTCAGTGACGTAAAAAATCACATACATCATTATGAGACATTAAAAAACGTCGTTGTAACACTTACACAAACGATATCCAAACGCCGCAAGATGGCAATAAACTTGCATAAGTACAGGCCGATTACAAACGGAAGGAGATAATGAACAAAGACGAGAAAATATAAAAGTGAAGAAAAATGCAAATTCGATTTGTATAAATCCAGAAAAGCACCAACTGCATGTTTTAAGGCACATAAATAAGAATCCACACAATCAGATTTAAAAAAAACAAAATAACAAAACAAAAAACAACAAACAAGCAACAACAACAAACATAAAACAAACAAACAAAAACAAAACAACAGTACACACGCCAGAGGCTCAGACACTTGTAGTTGCACAGCGCACAATCTTCTTTTCTCGCTCGATTATAAAATCTGTGACAATTTAGCGTAGTAGTAGAATTTGACCAAACACCACGTTCATACAGTTCAAAGTACTTGGGTGACCTTCCTTTTTTCCCCTTCCGTTGTCGCTAAGCTTTGGCGCGTGTGTCACGTGCACCCCCCCCCCCCCCCCCCCCCCCCCCCCTTCATCTGGGTCTTCGGCGGTTAAAAAAAAAAAAATCAAAAATAAATAAATCGTCACAACGTCTCGTTGGAGACGTGCTTTTCGTGCAGAACGGGACAGACAGTCAAGTTGTCATGCATGACTCTGGATACGTGGCCGTTGCCACGTCTGGCCTTGGCTGACTGAGCTAAGTCAGTGGTGTTGTGGCCTGTTGAGTTGTTTCACACTTTCTAGCACGGCTCTTTTCACGGAAATATTACCCCACGCCCCCTCCCCCTCCTCCCCAAATCGGAAGACTATACCAGTGTTGCAGGGGATTCTTCAGATTGTGTCTTGGGTCAGGAAAACTGTGACTCAGAAAACGCCGCTGATCCCAGTCGGGGAAAAAACAACAACCCCAAAACTAGGACATGACTCGGCCATGGTCATAGAGCGGAACCTCCGCCAGTGGAGGACTTTCAGTTCGCCTGACTCGGCCTTCGCCTGACTCGCCTTGGACACAGAATGGAACATCCGCCAGTAGGACTTTCAATTCGCCTGACTCGGCCTTGGAGAGAGAACGGAACGTCCGCCATTGGAGGACCTTCAACTCGCAAAGACGCAAGGAAGATTGACTGCCACCATTCTATTATAACTTGGCTACACGAGCAACGCTTCCGTGAGATTGGAACCAACAAATGTCCGGGATTCTCAGCCGGCGGGGACCACTGTTGACCAACCGCATCCGGGCCAAGCGTCAACCACGTGTAAGTAGTTAACTAACTGGATTTTAACGTCCTGTCAACCGCACAGGGTCACCTCAGGGTGATCAAACTCTGGCACAAGAAATTGCACATTTTTAAAACTCTTCTCATTAGATATGTTTCAGAAACAATAAAGCATGTTTTAGATACAATAAAGCGGGTTTTAGATACAATAAAGGGTGTTTTAATCACAATTAAGCGTGTTTTTGATACAGTAAAGCGTGTTTTAGATACAATAAAGCGGGATTTAGATACAATAAAGGGTGTTTTACTTACAATGAAGCGTGTTTTAGATACAATAAAGCGTGTTTTAGATACAATAAAGGGTGTTTATCTACAAATCTACAAACCGAGTCCTAACGCAAATATAAAACGAAGCACACACAAACATCAAACACAATTTCTTAAAGAGTTAGTCCTTTTTGAGTTAGTCCTTTTCCATAGGCCATAGCACTTGTTAATTATTATTATTATTTTATTATTATTTTTAAAGCATACCAGGTTAGGAAATGCTGGTTCTGCCAACAGCAGCGTCTAATCGATTTACTACCAGATTAAAAAAAAAAGCGGGGGGGGGGGGGGGGGGGGGGGGGGGCGGGGCGGGGGGGGGGGGGGGGGGGGGGCAGAAACGTTTTTTTAAAGTGCGTAATGGTGAATACCAGTGCCATATGGCAGCAAGCTGCACGTACCACCTACCTACTATGTATCATCTCCTAGCCGGCCAACAAGAGCCCCACAAAAACCTATCTCGGAACGAAAACTATCGAGTGCCGCGACGCCCAGGCAAACTGGGTGCATCACGCAGCTCCGAAAGTTTGCGTGACTGGCTTCCTTCACGAGCGTGAAGCGAACGACCGAGTAGTCGGCAGACTTCAGTGGAAAACGCCCTTTCTTGTATCTCAAACACCCGTTATTTTATCTAAAACACCACTTCTTGTCTCAAAAACATCCCTTACTGTATCTAAAAAAAACAGTCTTTATTGTATTTAAAACATCCTTTATTGTATCATCCTTTATTTAGATACAATAAAGGGTGTTTATATACAATAAAGGGGGGGGGGGGGGGCCCTTTATTGTATATAAACACCCTTTATTGTATCTAAAACACGCTTTATTGTAATTAAAACACTTTATATCTAAAACCCGCTTTATTGTATCTAAAACATGCTTTATTGTTTCTGAAACATATCTAAAACACCCTTTATTGTATCTAAACCACGCTTTGTTGTATCTAAAACACCCTTTATTGTATTTAAAACACCCTTTGTTGTATTTAAAAAATCCTTTTACTGCATCTAAAACACCCTTTATTATATTTAAAACAGGCTTTATTGAATCTAAAACACCCATTATTGTATCTAAACTGGGCGGATTTCGCGACAGAAGGCGGTGACCTATTCCTGCAGCAGAGAAAGCCTTTGACAGCTGTGGACCTCGTGAAAAGTGTCATGAATTTCTCTGCGTCTGTGGTGTCCTGTTGTGAAAAACGAATAGCACAGGAAAGCAAGGAACTGTTTTCGTTGTCTGAGTTGTCGCATGAAACGGTAAAAACATTTGGAGAAAACAAACAAACAAACAAAATAAAACAACAACAGTAACCAACCAACCAACCAAACAAACAAAAAAACATGTTACTTATTTAGAAGTTGGTGACTTACTTCTTGGATTTTTACGTCCAACCAGCATAGGATGACCTTAGGACGAACACTCACACATCCACAGGTACTCCATACCAGGTAAAAACGCAAGCCAACGCAACACAAGTAAATCTTATTAATAAAAGTAAAAGCAGTGATACGGAAACTGCGATTTTTTTAACGCCAAGTCAACCGTTAAAGGTTATATCAGGGCGATATATTAACGTATATATGTTAAGAACAGTAATGATGATAATGATAACAGTGAAATAAAAGACCTAAAATCGATTTGGTCATAAACAATATAAATCTCTTGAAAGATCTAAGCGTTAAAATGGAACATGCAAAGGGAAAATTGAGTCTATTTTTATGCTGATTTCATATTATGTTCAAAACCAGTTTCACACAAATAACTAAGGCACAACCAGGACCAGTTCTTTGTAAAGGCAACAGTTATGGCTCGACAAGTATAGCAGTTAGAAATAATTAGTAATAATAATATATTACAAATTACCTGTAATTTGTGCACACGTTTCACAAGCACGTTACGTTTCATGCTGTTGTTGTTTTTATTCGAAAACTGTGCACCTGAAGATACAGCATATACAAAGTGAAGGCAGTTCCCGCGAGACATCCCACGAGAACCACAGTTATGTGAATGGGTTGCATAGCATTTTGATAACGAAAGTAGTAAACGAAACGCATAATGACGGTTATTTCCCATATAATCCGAACTTTTAATTCATATTTATGCAAAGTTCAGAACTTTATCGACAGATATTGCGCACCTAAATTGATCAGATCAGTGTGCTTACATACGTGAACGCAACTACTATGTAGTATTTCTCATATCACACTATAGTAAGACATGTAAACTGTGCACATGGGCACGTGCGAGCGTCAGACTGCAAAGAATACAAACTGACGTCACAAATTTGTGTTCATAATATGGTATAGGACCAATACTGACAAAATAGCAAAATGCCAGTTGTACACATCTTGGAAAAAGTAGTCGCGAACAGCAGTGAGAAGTATGGGACAGTGAAAAATATGGACATAGTCGGAGTTATTAAGAACAAGTCGCGAACAGTAACGACAAGTGTGGGACGGTTTGTGACATGCTATATTGCTTTGCTCCAGTAGTGTGTCATGTAAAACGTGTTTTAGATTTGATTATCAATTAAACTTCGACTGATCCACTGAGAGAGAGAGAGAGAGAGAGAGAGAGAGAGAGAGAGAGAGAGAGAGAGAGAGAGAGATTCGCTGCCGGTATCGAAAATACAATTACTTCCTGGTTGGTTTGTGTTTGTTTTAACTTGCTCATCTTCAACAGAGAAACCGTTTCAGAGACCATTGACATTCATTGAATGTGATCTGCATTGAGGACTACAGTAGGTGTCACACTGGTTGGTTGTCGTCAAGGGCTGACTAACGTCGGCTTCACACTGGTTGATTGTCGTCACTGGCTGACTGACGTCGGCTTCACACTGGTTGATTGTCGTCACTGGCTGACTAACGTCGGCTTCACACTAGTTGATTGTCATAACTGGCTGACTGACGTCGGCTTCACACTGGTTGATTGTCGTCATAGGCTGACTGACGTTGGCTTCACACTGCTTGATTGTCGTCATAGGCTGACTAATGTCGGCTTCACACTGGTTGATTGTCGTCTTTGGCTCTCTGACTGACATCAGTAATCAGTTCCTTCCGGCCCAGATGATCATATAATCATGTTCCTGCGAACCAGGTTTTGACGTCACTCGTCGGCAGAATTACATAGCTGCCAACATTTGCATCAAACCAACTCGGCGGCACACTTGCCAACGATTGTACCAAACCAGCTGAGGGTGTAGTGTAGTCACGCATTCCACTGGCGGAAAACCAGGCCTCTCCGACAAGTTCAGCAGCTCCATAAGCTCATCTTTGTGAATGCTTCCTAATTATTCGGCTTTCACCATCATCAGTGTGTTTATTATACGACAACGCTGTGAACTTGCCAGTGCAACACCAACGATTGTGACGTGCACTATCACAAACGTGCAGAGGCTCCAGATCACAGAGGCACCGACCGACGCCTTTGATCTGCAATTATTCAAAACTTCTCGGGCTGGGGGTGAGGGTGGCGGGGGTGGGGTGTGGGGTTGGGGTTTTCGGAGGGGGGGGGGGGGGGGGGGGGGGGGGGGAGTGGGTGGGGGGAGAGCAACATTCCGGAAACTCTCCCACGAACCTCTGCGAAAACGTCGAGGGTCGTGACCGAAGCCCGGTGCCTGGTGAAATAGTGAATGGACTGAACGTCAGTCAGAGGTACACAGCTAGGAAGCATTGTTCTATCTCCGCGGTTTTCCCCCAGTGGGCTGATCGTCCGGACTTGTACACTGACCAAGCATCGCGGCTGGACCAGTGGGACCAACCGTAGCGGCACTGGAACTGACGTATGCGCCCTACCGGTCACGTGCTTTGGTGCTGTGTTAGAACACTCCTGACGACAGTCTATCTGAAAGTAGAAAGGACGGTAGAATTAAGTATACGAACTGCATAGGACCGATGAACATGTGTATGTATAACAAACACACACACACACACACACACACACACACACACACACACACACACACAAAGTCAATGAAGTCAGTGTGGCATTTGACAGATCTAGAGCGAGTTACCTACATCTGCTTCTTGGATTTTAGCGTCCCGTCAATCGCGCACGGTCAACTCGAACGAAAAATTACATTCTAAATCAAACATTACCCTCCCCCTCCCGCAACCCCCTACCTCCCCCGAATAAAACCCAACAACAACAACCACAAAACAAACAAAAAACAACAAACAACCAAAAAAACAAAAACGACTAACAACCCCCCCTCCCACCCCCAAGAAACAAACAAACAAAAACAAAACAAAGCAACATCACCAGCAGCAGCAGCAGCAACAACAACAAGAAGAACAACAACAACCGATACTAGGGTTAAAATAAAAAGTAATAAAATCACAAGTATAAAAGTGCTCCCAGCTCCAGTTCCCGGTCACACAGTCTACAGGTTAATACAGTTGGATCTTTTTTTGCAACAGCTGCTGGAAAACTTCTATTTCGTTGAGGAAGGCAAAAATAAAAATATCTTCAGAAATTTCGGCCTGCTTCAAGCCATGGAACATTTTCACAATGAACAGAGCTTTTTCAAACACTTAACATGAGGGGGATGGGGGAGGGGAAGAGAGAGATGGAGAGAGAGAGAGAGAGAGAGAGAGAGAGAGAGAGAGAGAGAGAGAGAAGAAGAAGAAGAAGAAGAAGAAGAAGAAGAAGAAGAAGAAGAACTCAGAACAGAACTTTATTACACAAGAAGAAGAAGAAGCAGAACTCAGAACAGAACTTTATTACACAAGAAGAAGAAGAAGAAGAAGAACTCAAAACAGAACTTTATTAAACAAGAAGAAGAAGAAGAAGAAGAAGACAGTGTGTGGGACAGGGGGCTGTGGAAACCACCACACACGCACACACACGGAGATGTCTGGCTGTACATTCGAGACGGGAACAAGTCTCCAGTTGCATTGCACCCGCCCGCTGACAGATTAGTCTGACGCCACAACTAGGCAAGGGAAGCCACCTAAGCTTGGGCAAAGCAGCGTTATCTCCCTCTCAGGGGAGGACCTGACTAATGGACCTTGACTGGAAGGACAAGTTTTAATGACGTTTGCAGAGAGCAATTACACACTTCTTAGTTTGTCAACCCGCGGCTGAGATCTAATTAGTATTCTGTAAATTGGGATTTTAGGGCTTTCGGCGTCGGATTCTGACACGGTGTGCTGGCGGTTTCTAGATGTATGTGTGTGCGCGAGAGGCTGTGGCGCCAAAAATTCCGGCGCTGGCAGTGCCACTTCTGGCACTAGTGGTAGCGAGAAACTGTTTGTTTTAAATGGTTCTGGAACTGGTCAGCGTCAGCTGAGCTAGCGTATGACGTAAATTAAGACAAAAAGTACAGAACAGTTTATTTTGAGTTATAAAAAGAACGTTTTGTTAGTATGAGACAACACAACGTGTTTGTTGTTGTTGCTGGACAATCAGATGCGCGTATTTGAAGGAAAATAATCTCCTAATCAAAACTTAGCTTAATTCTTACGATTCGTGTATACGTTATAACATGTACGAAAGTGGAAGACTTCGTTCGTTCAGGGTACTTTCTACAACTTTTTTTCTTCTGTTCAGGTCTGGCTTCCGTGACTGTCCGTATGTCTCCGTGACCGTCCGTATGTCTCCGTGACTGTCCGTATGTCTCCGTGACTATCCGTATGTCTCCGTGACCGTCCGTATGTCTCCGTGACTGTCCGTATGTCTCCGTGACTGTCCTTATGTCTCCGTGACTGTCCGTATGTCTCCGTGACTGTCCGTATGTCTTCGTGACCGTCCGTATGTCTCCGTGACCGTCCGTATGTCTCCGTGACCGTCCGTATGTCTGTCCGTCCCGAGGTCTCGCCTCTCGTCCTGAGGTGACCCCGTGCGTTTGACGAGACGTTAAAATCCAACCACTAACTCTCCCTTTCTCCTCCCTTTCTTTGTGCTTCCTTTGCGGCTTCTCTTCTTCTTCTTCTTCTTCTTCTTCTTCTCTCTCTCTCTCTCTCTCTCTCTCTCTCTCTCTCTCTCTCTCTCTCTCTCTCTCTCTGTGAGCGGCGTGCGTGCGTGTGTATGTGTGTGTTCTCTCTCTATCTCTCTCTCTCTCTGTGCGTGCGTGCGTGTGTATGTGTGTGTGTGTGCGTGCGTGCGTGCGTGCGTGCGTGCGTGCGTGCGTGCGTGTGTGTGTGTGTGTGTGTGTGTGTGTGTGTGTGTGTGTGTGTAACTGTCTGTGCCTCCGTGTGTTGTTGTTGTTGCCAGTTCCTGTTTGCCAGTGCGGCATGTCTGTTCCAGAGCTTCTGCTGATTTTTCAACTCGACTGGCTGAAACAGTGTTCACGTTTTTCTTTACACGCTCTGAAGCCTTCATCAGTGTCTTCTGGGTGGGCGGCAGTCCTCAGCACGGTTAACGAGAGAGTGGGAGGGAGAGAGAGAGAGAGAGAGAGAGAGAGAGAGAGAGAGAGAGAGGGAGGAGATAGAGCGAGAGGGAGAGTGGAGAGAGAGAGAGAGAGAGAGAGAGAGAGAGAGAGAGAGAGAGAGAGGAGAGAGGGAGGAGAGAGAGAGAGGGAGAGAGAGAGAGAGGAGAGGGAGGGGAGAGAGAGAGAGGAGAGAGAGGGAGGGAAGAGAGAGAGAGGGGGGGGGGGGGGAGACAGGGGAGAGAGAGAGAGAGGGGGGGAGGGAAAGAGAGAGAGAGGGGGCCGGTGAGCGAGAGATAGAGAGAGGGGGGGAGAGGGGGGAGAGAGGGAGGAGAGAGAGAGGGGGGGCGGGAGAGGGAGGAGGGGGACAGGACACACACACAGAGAGGGTAGCGAAAGAGAGAGAGAGGGGGCCGGTACCGAGAGAGAGAGAGAGAGAGAGAGAGAGAGAGAGAGAGAGAGAGAGAGAGAGAGAGAGAGAGAGAGAACTCAGAACGTTATTACACAGCGATTACGATTTTAGCCAGTTGCCTATTCTTACAATCTGTTCCTGCTACTCTACATCAGTGCCAACAGGCTACATATAAAACAACAGAGAGAGAGAGAGAGAGAGAGAGAGAGAGAGAGAGAGAGGAGAGAGAGAGAGAGAGAGAATCGAATTTTCAGAAAGAAACTGAGAGCGCAATGAATGACATGAATCACTGTGCTGATAAATAAATAAACAAGAAAGTAACCTTTTTATCGAAATTGGCGAACAAAACTATCAACCCCAACCAGATACATAAAACGAAGTAATTAACCGAGAGAAAATGATACTACGCTGTGGCATAGCCGCCGTAATGAGTGATACGGAAATTATCACAGCTAAGAACGACCTCTTTCTGTGACCAAAATAGAATGAGTAAATCGATCAGTTTATCAATCGGTCAATTAAAATATTAAAGTGTACACCATAATTAATAATAATAGATAACTTTTGTATAGCGCTATTCTGTGATGTACACAAACTTTTGTATAGCGCTATTCTCTGATGTACACAAACTTTTGTATAGCGCTATTCTCTGATGTACACAAACTTTTGTATAGCGCTATTCTCTGATGTACACAAACTCACTGCGCCAGGGTATGAAATAAAAAGTTTGCTGTACCATGACCTAATCAGACAGACAACTGATGTTCAACGCCCAGTCAACCACAAGGGTTATGTAGCAGCGAAATTCCCAAATCAGTTGAATCCGTTTTTATAGTATTATGCTTATGCTGTCATTTTGTCAGTTTCTTCAAGTTAAACTTAATTGAACGAGTTCAGTCTACTGTCAATTCAGTTAACTGAAGTTAGTTCGATCAGCATGTAGAGGGCCATCGTCAATCAGACGAACACTGGAACCATTTCAAATGCGGCGACGATGGCGAAACTTCTGAGAGACGGGGTGGAGAGCATATGGGCTTTTCCGAGCACATAGATGCCATCTTGAACTGGACTGAACTCAACTGAGCAACTCGTGTACTTTTCCACGCTTGTTATAGGGTATAACTTTCGTTATAATTGTTTCATTTCTCATTTCATCTGCTTATCTCTCAGAACGAATATTTGTTGTATATCATTTATTTGCAGCATATCCCAGCTTTGACACGAAGCATGTTTTCGTAACGGACTGACTGGCTGTGAATCTAAAACCCGATATGCATCCACAGGAAAGGGGGACAATGTTAATGTTGCTCTGCACAGTTCTGTGCTTTCGAGGAATAGAAGGAAGAAATCTGGTTGTCCACTCTAATAATAATAATAATAATAATAATAATGGACATTTCTATGGCGCATGATCCCTAGCAAGATCTAGGGCACAATGCGCCGTACAAAAAGCTGCAGAAAAATGTATAAACACATACAATGAACAAAATAAAAAGGTTTGAGGCCATACGACCGCCAACCACGCAAGAATTTACATACAGCAATTTCAGTAAATAAACCAAAGTTGTCAGTAACCAAACATGACCAAATTTTGATCTGAGCACACATGTATAATACAAGTAGATATACTGCAAGTACAAAAATGTACAGTGGGATATTGCGCGCGCGCACACACACAGACACAGACACACACTCATACACACATACACAGACACAGACACACACACAGACACAGACACACACACCTACACACACACACACACACACACACACACACACACACACCACAACACACACACACACACACACAGACACACACAGAGACAAGAACACAAACACACACACACACACACACACACACACACAACACACACAACACACACACACACACACGCAGAGACACAGACACACACGCACACACACACACACCTACACACACACAGACATACACACACACACACACACACACAGACACACACACACACACACACACACACACACACACACACAGAAAGTGTATCGCATACCGACCCCCGCCCCCCCCCCCCACCCCCCCCACCCCCTCCCTTCCGACTCTCCCATTAGTGGGCAAAGAAACCACCTCTGCAGATAGTCCAGGGCTTTCAATGGTTCTCTCTGAGTAGGTCAGAACATAGCCTTGTATGCTTCGTCTACTGCCAGGAAGTATGTCTTTCTAATTTTTGCTTCCTTGGGTTATTGAACTTCGACAACCATGACGGTTATATCAGGGCTGTTATAATGCCCAGTCAACCATGACAGTTATATCAGAGCTGTTTTAACCCCAGTCAACCATGACGGTTATATCAGGGCTATTTTTAACACCCAGTCAACCATGACCATGTCAGAGCTGTTATAACGCCCAGTAAACCAGTATAACAGGGCTGTTTTTAACATCCAGTCAACCATGACGTTTATGTCAGGACTGTTATAACGCACAGTAAACCATGACGTTTATGTTAGGGCTGTTTTTAACACCCAGTCAACCATGACGTTTATGTCAGGACTGTTATAACGCACAGTAAACCATGACGTTTATGTTAGGGCGAAGGGAGAACTGAACTTATTGTGCTTTACAAACAACCAGTGGTGAAAACTACAGTATTCTGTTCAACACAACTGAATGAACTGTATCCCGTTAGAAGACTCCACTAGGGCACTGTGAGCCGGTTTGGCCCAGCGGCAAGGCGTTAGGCTGGTACTGAAGCAGAAGGACCTCCGTCGGTTCGAATCCGCTTCGGCTCTCCTTTCTCTTCGAAAGTTGTGGTCTGTGGACACTGTCTTGTGACTTTGTCCCTCACAGTTAATGAAACATTAAAATGGCTCTCATCCCTGCCCACCTTAATGCAGGAGCCATTCTGGTGGTGACGGTGCAGCTAGGATACACTCCCTCCCCCCCCCCCTCTCCCCGTCCCTAATAAGCCTTATTGTTTCGGTGGACGTTAAGCACATGTTTACTTTACTAGGACACTTCATTTGCAGAGTTCAGGAGCTGTGCGAAAGTCGAGGTGGCCGTCCTGGGCTCCCCGTCCTAATGAGCCTTACGGTTTCTGTGGACGTAAAGCAACATTGAACCGTGCTTCGGCACTGGGCACAGTTTGTCCCTAATATGTCAACCGACATCCGAGGACATGAAGCTCTACGTCATCATCATCATCATCACTTCACTTGCAATCGCTGGGCATCAGGCAAGCAAGGCGTACTGTCCTCCTTTCCTGTGACTACTTCCTGTACACTCATTGGGCCACACTGCATGGAACGGCTCAGATTGCTCATTCACCACGCTCCGCTGAACGCCGTGGGAACCGCGGGTTTCGGCTGAGTGGGGACGTGGGTTAGTTCTGAGGCGCTGTACACGTGATAGGTCTGGATTTGCGGTTCTTGGCAGTGTTCAAGGAACTGGCCTTCTTCTTCTTCTTCTTTTTCTTTAAAGTCTATTTACAGAAGTGATATTAAGATAACTGCCTAATTATATCAGCAAGTTACAATAACAAAACTTAATAGCAA
>JABMCL010000188.1:1185000-1187500 GCA_018857735.1 Alviniconcha marisindica | reverse complement strand
CTGTGTGTCTACCCGTGTGTCCATCTGTGTGTCTGCCTGTCTGTGTGTCTACCCGTGTGTCCATCTGTGTGTCTGCCTGTCTGTGTGTCTACCCGTGTGTCCATCTGTGTGTCTGCCTGTCTGTGTGTTTGCCCGTCTGTCCATCTGTGTGTCTACCCGTGTGTCCATCTGTGTGTCTGCCTGTCTGTGTGTCTACCCGTGTGTCCATCTGTGTGTCTGCCTGTCTGTGTGTCTACCCGTGTGTCCATCTGTGTGTCTACCTGTCTGTCCATATGTGTGTCTGCCTGTCTGTATGTCTGCCAGTTTGTCCATCTGTGTGTCTGCCCGTCTGTCCATCTGTGTGTCGCTGTTGTGGGTTACCCGGGTGGTCCATTGTGTGTCTGCCTGTCGTGTGTCGCCCGCTGCCCATCGGTTCGTGCCTCTGTCCATCTGTGTGTCTGCCTGTCGTGTGTCTACCCGTCTGTCCATCGGGTGGTCACCGGTCTGTCCATTGTGTTCTCCCTGTCTGTGTGTCTACTGTCTGTCATCTGTGTGTTGTCGTCTGTGGTCTCCCGGGGTGCCATTGTGGTCTGCCTGTGGTGTCCATTCTGTGTGTCTGCCTGTTGTGTGTTACCCTGGTCCATCTGTGTGTCTGCCTGTCTGTGTTCAACCCGTGTGTCCATCTATGTGTCTGCCTGTCTGTGTGTCTACCCGTGTGTCCATCTGTGTGTCTGCCTGTCTGGGTGTCTCCATCTGTGTGTCTGCCTGTCTGTGTGTCTGCCCGTCTGTCCATCTGTGTGTCTGCCTGTCTGTGTGTCTACCCGTCTGTCCATTTTTTGTGTGTCTGCCTGTCTGTGTGTCTCCCCGTCTGTCCATCTGTGTGTCTGCCTGTTTGTGTGTCTACCCGTCTGTCCATCTGTGTGTCTGCCTGTCTGTGTGTCTGCCCGTCTGTCCATCTGTGTGTCTACCCGTCTGTCCATCTGTGTGTCTGCCTGTCTGTAGTTACCGCAACCCATCAGCTTGCCTAACCTATCGACCTGGCGATATACAACACTTTGATGTAAATGTGCCTGGTTATCTTTTGCTTTATGTTTTGCTTTACGCAAAAGTTACCTATCATTATTATTAATATTATTACCTATAGACCTGGCGATATACAACACTTTGATGTAAATGTGCCTGGTTATCTTTTGCTTTATGTTTTGCACTATGCAAAAGTTACCTATCATTATTATTAATATTATTACCTATCGACCTGGCGATATACAATAGTTTGATGTAACTGTGCCTGGCGGTTATCTTTTGCTTTATGTTTTGCTTTATGCAAAAGTTACCTATCATTATTATTAATATTCTTACCTATCGACCTGGCGATATACAATAGTTTGATGTAACTGTGCCTAGCTATCTTTTTGCTTAGTCTTTTGCACTATGCAAAAGTTATATATCACTATTATTAATATTATTACCTATAGACCTGGCGATATACAATAGTTCTATGTAACTGTGCCTAGCTATCTTTTTGCTTAGTCTTTTGCACTAGGCAAAAGTTATATATCACTATTATTAATATTATTACCTATCGACATGGCGAAATATAATAGGTTGACGATAAATATGCCTGGTTATCTTCTGCACTATGCAAAAGTTGTCTATTATTATTATTATTATTATTACCTATCGACCTGGCGATATACAATAGTTTGATGTAACGTCTGTATGTGTACTGTCTCTTGCTTCAGAACCAGACTCAAGCCATTGCGCTCCTCCAAACACTCTTGCTGCAACCAACTAACACAAGTGTCCTACATCACTGTTGGTCTGTACAGTGCGTGTGTCAGCGATATCGTGCCAGTCGGGGCAGATGGGCATTTGCCCAACAGAAATAGTCTTTTAAAAAAAATATATACAGAAGAAGAAGAAGAAGAAGAAGAAGAAGAAGAAGAAATATAGCAGAGGGAGAGAAGAGAGAGAGAGAGAGGAGAGAGAGAGAGAGAGAGAGAGAAAAAGAGAAGAAGAGAGAAGAGAGAGAGAGAGAGAGAGAGACGAGAGAGAGGAAGAGAGAAAAGAGAGAGAACAAAAAGAAAAAGAGAGAGAAGAGAGAAGAAAAAGAGAGAAGAGAGAGAGGAAGAGAGAGAAGAGAGAAGAGAGAGAGAGAGAGAGAAGAGAAGAAGAAGAAGAAGAATAAGAAGAGAGAAGAGAGAAGAGAGAAGAGATGTGAGGAGGGGAGAGAGAGAGGAGAGAGAGGAGAAGAGAGAGAGAGAGAACTAGAAAAAATTAATACTCGGAGTCGTTTAGACCTGTCTGACAGCCAGTCCTTGCCATACTACCAACACAAGAGAGAGAGAGAGAGAGAGAGAGAGAGAGAGAGAGAGAGAGAGAGAGAGAGAGAGAGAGAAGAAGAAAGAAGAAGAAGAAGAAGAAGAAGAAGAAGAAGGAAGACATAGCTAGTACACGAGCAAGGTACGAATCATGCTTTCGTCTCACTGAAACACTGCCAAAGCGAGAACGGCATACCTCT
>JABMCL010000188.1:1155000-1180000 GCA_018857735.1 Alviniconcha marisindica | reverse complement strand
ACGGGAGAAGGGGGGGGGGGTGTATGGAGGTGGGGGAAGAGTATACCTATCACTACACTGTCACCACCAGAATGATTCCTGCATTAAGATGGGCAGCGATGAGAGCCTTTTAATGTTTCAGTAGGAAGTGACGGACAAAGTCACAAGACAGTGTTCTCAAACCACAACCTTTTTGAAGAGAAAGGAGAGCCGAAGCGGTATCGAACCGAGGTCCTTCCGCTTACCAGCCTAACGCCTTACCGCTAGGCCAAACCGGCTCAGTGCAGGTTAGAATTGATTTAGACTTAGAATTGATTTAGACTGTTTCTCAGTTTTTGGAGCAAATGTATGAAGTCTAAATCAACAGTACATTACCAGACGATAGCGTATACTCCAGATTGTAATATTGACAGTGAGTTCGCTTGTAAGGTATTGTGTTGTTTTCCTCTGAGACGATGTTCCTGTACTACAGATTTGTTAGGTGCGATGCTCCGTTAAGATGTTTGTTGCATAATTGTTTTGTGTTACTTCGTTTTTTGCTAGCCTTTTGCTAAACAGTGGATGATTGGTTGTCCATTGCAGAAATCTGGCTAGAGCCTTTTTTCTTCACCTTCTTTCTTGTCGTTATTCTTTACCCTTAATTAGCATTTCAATTAACTTTTTTTTGCTTCGTTTTTGTTACTTATGCAAGCATAACAACTCGCTTGCGGCCTGACCGGCTATTATCACCATCACTAGTCTGTATTCATAAAGACCAATTCCATTTTTGTGTAGTCTCTCTCTATGTTCGAACGGGTGTGAACCACAGACACAACGATCCCACCCCGTAGATCACCAACCAATCCCCACGTCAGGTGGTTTACATTAACAATGTTTTAGCCCCACAGTTCATGCGTCTTAAATGATATCAAGTTTTAGTCACCTTCAATTTCTGAAAACCATTGTGTGAACGGTGTCTTAGCCTGTATCAGTTGTACGAAATAAACCCCCGAGGAGGCAGTTGTGTCGAAAGTTCGGGACATTTTAAAGCTGACTCGTTTTTATTTTGATTTCTCTCTGTGTGTATACAGGTAGTAAATGAATACGGTCACCTCCAGAGCTTTTTTCTTTCTGACTGATAAAAACTTGCGACGTATCGAAGACGATCAAATGTACACGGTTGGGTACCATACTCAGTACTTGATATATATATATATAGATATATAGATAAGATAAGATAAGATAAGATAAGATAATACTTTATTACACAGGGATAAAGATTTAAGCACGTGTCGGCTTTTTTACAAATCTGTCCCTGCACAGATTCACAGCAACACTCAGTACATCAAACAAGAATTCCATTAAATACGCTAGAGAAAAAACGACTTCAAAACAAAACTAATTTCTGTCTAAAACATCACATCATACGAACAGAGAGATAGAGAGAGAGAGAGAGAGAGAGAGAGAGAGAGAGAGAGAGAGAGAGAGAGAGAGAGAGAGAGAGAGAGAGAGAGAGAGTCATTCCGCTTCCATTCATCCACGTCCCAACACAACTACTTTTGTTTATTTACCGCCCAGTTCCCTTGGGGGAGATTTCTGAACCCCCCCCCCCCCCCCCGCCCACCTTCCTCCTCCCCCCCCCCCCCCCCCCCCCCCCCCCCCGGCCCTCCACTTCGCATTTGATCGTTATCGACATCATTAAAATGTTGTTGTTTTTTAAAGCTCTAGAGGACACTGTTTGTTTATTTATTTAATAATATATATATATATAAATAGTGAATTTATTGAGTGCTTTCAGAGACTCAACTTGAAGCTCTTTGCAAATTAATTAAAGAAAAACATGACTTCTTATGCACAAATCAATGGCATAAAAATACCATAGTAAGCACACACACACACACACACACACACACACACACACACACACACACACACACACACACACACACACAATAGCGCGCGCGCAGCGCCGCGCACACACACACACACACACAAACACACACACACACACACACACACACACACACACACACACACACACACACACACACACACACACGCGCGCACACACACAACAAAACAAACACAACAACAACAACAACAACAACAACAAACACTGTGACGTAAACAAAGGTAGAGATGACGTCACCTGTCAGTCCAGTAGCTGTAGACGGGGCTGAAGTTGTCGCCGACGCTCTGCTGACGACACGGGAACCCGAAAGCCGCTGACGTGGCCGCCCCGACTGACGCGTACTCGTTGACGTTGAACTGGCCGTGGGGGTTGTGCGAGTACGGGGAGGGGGTGGGGGAGATCTGCATGCCCCCCATCCCACCCGACTGCATGGCGGGGTACGGGTTCAAGCCGTTGATAGAGGCCGGTACCCGCTGGCACGCGCCGCCCCCGCCGTAACCGCCCAGCTGGGACATGCCCATGTTGGGCGAGGCCATCCCGGGGCTGTGGTGCGGGTGCGGGGTCAGCGCCCACCCGGGGTACTGCGGGTACTGCTGGTGGTGGTGGTGGTAGCCCTGGCCGAGGTAGGCCTTGGCCGCGAAGGACATGGGCCCGAAAGCCGCAGTTGGAGTCGGCGAAGAGCGGCTTGGGGAGGGAGATGGGAGGGCGGTAGGGCCTCTTCATGCGTCTCCTTCGCCGGTAGTTGCCCTTCTCGAACATGTCGTCGAAGGCGGGGTCCAGGGTCCAGAAGTTGCCCTTGCGCTCGCCGCCGCCCTCCCTGGGCACCTTGACGAAGCACTCGTTGAGGGAGAGGTTGTGGCGGATGGAGTTCTGCCAGCCCTTCTTGTTCTTCTCGTAGTAGGGGAACTTGTTGATGATGAACTGGTAGATGCCGCTGAGGGTCAGCCGCTTCTCGCCCGACTCCTTGATGGCCATGGCGATGAGGGCCACGTAGCTGTACGGGGGTTTGACGTTCGGGTCCGTGAAGCTGTCCGCCTCCTTCGCGCTCTTGTTGTTGCTGCTGTTGCTGCTGCTGCTGCTGCTGCTGCCCTTTGGGGACCGCGAGGCTGCTGCTGTCGTCGTCGGGGTCTGCGTCGTTGTTGATGTTGTTGCTGTTGTTGTTGTTGGTGTTGTTGTTGCCGTCGTTGCTCTCTTTCTTCACGTCGTGCAGGGAGGACGGGGACCTGCTGTCGGAGTCCGTGTCTCGGCGCTCGGACTTGTAGCTGCGCGGAGACGGCGCCTCGCCCGGACTCGACCTGCAGCCGGCGGTCTTGCTGCCAGGGCACGGCTCTGCCGGGGAGGTCAGCTTGTGGCTGAAGTTCAACAACCCCGCAGTCTTGTGACTGCCGTAGTCCGACGCCAGCCCTGCGGCGCTCTTGTGACCATAGTCCGACCCCGAGAGGCCTACACCCTTGTGACTGTATTCCGACCCTGAGAGGGGTACACCCTTGTGAACGTAGTCCGACCCCGAGAGGGGTATACCTTTGTGAACGTAGTCCGACCCTGACAGGGCGACACCCTTGTGAACGTAGTCCGACCCCGACGGCGCGCTCTTATGCACGTAGTCCGACCCGGGCAGGACACTCTTGTGTTCGTAGGTCGGCCCAGACAGGGCACTCTTGTGGCGAAACTCGGCCATAGACGCGGGCGTTTTTTGGTTCAGATCCGAGGTGGTGAAGGCCGAACCGGCCATGGCTGATCGTCCGCGTCCGTACTCCATGGAGATGTCCTGGGAGTCCTTCAGGCCGAAGTCCGGGTTGGGAACCACTGCGCCACGATGTCCAAAGTCGGTGGCGGAGTCCCCGAATCGATAGGTAAACTCCGAACCGGAAACGGAAGACCTTAGACCCAGGTCTGTTCCCATGGCGACAGGGTGTTCCAGCTTGATGCCCTGCGCGTGCAGGAACTCGGAGGCGCCCCCTAGCGGAAGTCGGCTGCAGTAGTCCATGTTGAAGAGTTGTCTACCGAGATTCAGCACTTGCGAACAAAGTCTCGACCCAGTTTTCAAGTGTTTTGGTCCGTCAGCGGACACATCGCTTCCTGCGGATTTGTTAATCAAGGGCAGTTCGACCTTTCCCACGCTGACCGATCAGAGTAAGCGAGGATTGTAGATTTATATGTATATATATATACTCGTATATTTATCTTGTGTACTGCTGGTGCTGGTGGTGAGGTGGTGGTAAATACTCGAGATATCTATGTACTGGTTTCTTCAAAGTTTAGAGAGAGAAAAAAAATTGCAAGTTAATTCGCGAAAGAGGTGCCGCCATTCGCTCGTCTGTCACCAGTCACAAGTCGTCTGCACGGGTTGGCTCTTTGTTCGGTAACAGCATCTGAGAGAAAGAAGAAAGCAGAATGATGTGATAATAAAGGTGCGATAATAAAGACACAAGGGAGTTGATTAGCGCTCGAAAGACGTCACACAAACACAATAACCAAGACCTGTGTGATAATAAAAAATTATGATTAATGTGCAATCAGAAAAGTAACCACATTGCTAACTGTTGCTCTTTTGTGTCCGCCTTCATCTCTTTCTTTCCTTCTGTTTGTCTGTTTATCAGCCTCTCTGTGTGTCTGTATGTTTTCTTCCCTCCGTCTTTTCGTCGGTCTGTCTTTACAAAAATCTGGAACAAGAATGACTGCTAGCGTTCTAAAACCAGATCCAAACACATAAAAGGTTCAAAATAAAAACTGACTGGACATAGCTCCTCCCTAAAAAGATAAATGGATTAGCTCTCCATCTCATTTTTCATAGTTTTTCCACCGTTTAATTCTTGTTTAAATGTCATTTTGGTTTAAACAAATTTTATTTATTATTTTTTATTATTCATTCATCGTAATCATAAGCTCAACAAATAAGTACAGGAAACACAAAAGCAATATGCTTATTTGAGTGTTACCTATAGATAAAATGATAATCACACAGACATTTACGATGGCAAGATGGCAAATTGTTGTCAAAACGTCAGAGGCAACTGAAAACCAACAAAGACAAAATGACAACAAAAAACAAACAAACAAACAAACAAGCAAACAAAACAAAAAGCAAAACAATAACAACAAAAATGTCATTTTGTAGCTCGATCAAGGGGATTACCCCGAAAATTCGCATGTTGTGTTTTGTCCTAATAAATAGCGTTCTTTTGAACTGTTCCTGTGTTGGCATCTGTCTTTCCTTATGTCTGTTTGGACTTCTGTCAGTCTCCCTTCGTTCATTCACAACCTTTTTGATCCGATTTAATATCGTCATCATCGACATCGTCCGATTTCTATCAGTGTTGGCATCCTTATTGTTATTATCATTATTGGTCATAAAAACAGCACAGAAGAAAATATTTTAACGCCCAGTCAACCATGACGGTTTTATCATGGTGAAGATAATAAAAACAACAAGTACAACAACAACAAGATCAACAACAAAACAACAATAATGATGCTAATAATTATAATAGACGTAAACGACGTCGGCGATGATAACGATGACAGGAGATTAAGATTAGTAATAATAAAAGCAACAACAGTATCAACAACAGCAACGGCAACTACCATGATAGCAGCAAATAATTATAATAACAACAATGCTCCTCCTCCTCCTCGTTATTATAGTAATAATAACTGTTCTGGCCAGATACGGCAAACTGCACATATCTTCTGTAAAAAAAATAATAATAATAAGAATAATGACGCTGATGATGATGATAATAATAATAATGATGATGATGATGATGATACTAATACTAAGAATAATAACAACGACAACAACAGCAATAAAAATAATAATGTTAATCATCATCATCATCATCATCATCATCGAGATCTGATATCTGATACAACCTCGTGACTATCTGCTTGCGTCGTCACAAGATCAGAGGCAAACAAACAAACAAACAAACAAACAAAGACAGAGCAAATAAAATCGTCGGACACTAGAATTATTTCCTCCGAAAGTCTTGACCAACAGAAATCTGCTTATGTTTCGCTCGGAGAATCTCAATTTTTGCGAAGTAAAAAACAAAGAAACAAAAACGAAACATAATGAAACTAGCAACGCGTCAAAAGAGAGAGAGAGAGAGAGAGAGAGAGAGAGAGAGAGAGAGAGAGAGAGAGAGAGAGAGAGAGAGAGAGAGAGAGAGAGGGTGTATTGTATAAACACTTCTAATTCTCACACGGCAGCAAATGAAAAAACAAGCCCTTCCCTACAACACAAATTTTGAACGTCAAACAAACACAGGTTGTTTTCTAAATATCAATTTGTCGAGGTCACGGATACAACCACAAGAGATTTCGGGAAAGCGAGAAGAACATGCCGGAAAAACAGGTCAAGCTTGCATAAGTTGGGTTGTTTTTTGTGTGTGTGGGGGGTGGGGGGGGGGGGGGGGGGAGAGAAGGGAGGAGGTCTTTCCCGCTCCGTAATTATGTTGTATGGCGGGCCGGGACCCAAACAAGCAGTATTGCCACTGGTGATGGATTGAGGCAACAAAATACGGTTTCCATTATCCCGTCAAACTGGCCCACCACACGAGGGGCCAGTACCACAGGCAGGGTTCCATATGCACATGATTTATCTGCCCATGTCGACACGGCAACAGCTCCTGTGCGCGGACCGGAAGGTTTGTTGGCCGCAAGGCAGGTTGGGAACTCTGGAGCCGGGGATCAAACCGCATAAAGTGAGAGCTGACTGCTTGCCTCTGCTAATTGCTTTCCTTGCCCTTACTCTCTGTACTGTGAGAAACACTGACAATTGTAGGATGGTGGTGTTTTTTTGTTTTTGTTTTTTTAAAGAAGGGGTGGGTGAGGGGGGTGAGAGAGGGCTGGAAGACGTGAGTGTCCGAGGGAGGGTGGTGGGGGGGGGGGGGGGGGGGCTTGTGGTAGATTGTTTTATTTATTTTGTCAGCGTCATCGTGATTATTATACTTACGCTCTTATCAATATGTTCGAATGTGAGGGTGTGTGTGAGGGTGTGCGTGCGTGCGTGCGTGCGCGCGCGCGTGCGTGAGTGAGTGAGTGAGTGAGTGAGTGAGTGAGTGAGTGAGTGAGTGAGTGAGTGAGTGTGTGTGTGTGTGTGTGTGTGTGTGTGTGTGTGTGTGTGTGTGTGTGTGTGTGTATACGCACGCGCGTGTGTTTCGCGGTGAGGGCTAGGCTTGGGAAATCCACGTCAGTTACGCCGCATAACATTTCTTTGACGATAGTGGCCCACTGATTCATCCATATCTGACACCAAAAACTCGTGTCACGTTACTTAACTCCCCCTTGCTAGCAATAGACTCATAACAATTCCAGTTAAACGTCTCCTTCCAACGTAAGGCTAGTTTAATTTATTAGTAAATTCTGTGGAAAACCTGCATAGCAGTATCCGCAGGACCGTGTAGCCTAATCAAAGACTTCCTCCAAAATCCTGGGTAGACTCGTGTAGCTCCAATACCAGCAGCCCGCGTCCATCTTGGCGCTGAGAAACGTGGATGCGACGTCAGAAACGTCAGGATAACACAGACGGTGAGATGTCGGAGCTCCAGTCAAACATTCTGCTCTCTTCCGGTCAAACACTGTGCGGTGCAGCTGCAGTCTAACAAGTGTTTTCCTTGATGCGAAACTTCTGGTGTGCATCGCAAACCGAGCAAGATGCCTTCTCTCTGCGTTAAAATCAAAGAAATAAGAATTCTCTTTCTGTCTCTTTTGTCTCTGTCTCTGTCTCTGTCTCTCTCGCTCTCTATCTGTCTATAAAAATAAATGATGTATAGAAATTATGCCTGTAGTTTTATATTTACTCATCAGTAGCTTAACAAGGACTAGTTGTTAGACAGGTTTTTGATTCAACCTAAACTACAATCCTTGTAAAATAAAGTTTTCGAGTTCTCTCTCTCTGTCTGTCTCTTTCTCTCTGTCTCTGTCTCTGTCTCTCTCTCTCTTCCTCTCTCTGTGTCTCTCTCTGTGTGTTTCTCTCTCTCTGTGCGTTAAAATCAAGGAACTCTCTCAGTGACATACACCTCTACGGTGGGTGTTAAAATCCAAGAACTAACTCTCTCACTCTCTCTTTCTCTTTCAACATGGGTTACACACACACACACACACACACACACACACACACACACACACACACACACACACACACACACACACACACAGAGGCTACAATAGATTTGAACGTGCACATCATTTTGCTTGTAAACGGACCTCCCCTTTCCCTGTGCCCTGAACAAAACTCGGACCGGTGAAACTAAGATCCTATCACAAAAAAAAAAAAGTTTAAAAGTTGATTACGACAAAACATAACATGCGAATTTTCGGAGTAACCCCCCTTTTTTTTTTCAAGCAACAAAGCAACAAACGCTAGCAATCCTTGTTTAAGTTGTGTTTTTTCTTCGGTGAAATTAAAAACTGATCTGTATCACCTGTGGATAACAGTAAAACGCCACCACAAGATAGCTAATGTATTGGTTTGAATGACTTAGTCAATCTGAGAAAAGGGCTTGAAAAGCACACTAGTTGCTACATCTGCATGATAATCGGTCAGTGACGCGGGCAACACATGTTGAACTAGACCCGTGAGAACGAATCTGAGCAAGAGTGTCTTTATCTGTTTACGGAGAAGAGAAAGTTTCTGCGATGGAACTGAAACACCGATGGCGCAACCACTTGGAACCAAGTGAAAGGTTCCCCACCGACAACCGCGACAAAGTAACCTAATTTCAAAGGGAAATTTCCGAAAGACGGGATGGCGTGCATATGGGGTTTCCAAAGTACGTAGATACCATCTTGATCTAAACTGAACCGGAGAGGCTGGATGTGTACAGAAATGTTCTCGTTCAGTGTCCACTTGCTGTTTCTTCAGACCGATGTTGACAGACAACATTCGAGAACAACAGACCAGATACCCGCTGTCCATTTTGCTGCATTAGATCAGCGGTGGGCGGGAATAGTTCAGTGGTAGAACTCCGGACTCGTGATCGAAAGGTCGCGGGTTCGATTCCCGGCAGGAGTGACGGGATTTTTTAAATTTTAATCTGGGTTCCGCTTTCTGTGCTGACTCTTATTTTGGTATCCGTTCCACTGCCGTGTTACCGCAGTAGTACATAAAATATCCCGATCATTCTGCCAAATGTGCAGGCAGCAGATTACAGCTAAACACACACACACACACGTTTATATATATATATATATATATATATATATATATATATATATATATATATATATATATATAATATAATATAGCGATCAACAACAACAACAACACGTAACACTTAAAATTGGTGCATGGTTGTATGGCGTACACAGAACGTGCGCCGAGACGGCAGCAGTTTCACGTGGTACCTGCCGTGTAACAACCAAACAGCGGTGTGAGACAGTATTCCACCTTGATGGAGACTCAAAAACACGCTAGAAAAGGCTACACTGAGTCACTCATTCAGAATCACATGCGACAAGAGCGCAGTGAAGCTGTTTGAGAGCAGAGAATAGAGCTACATAAAAGCGATCAACAATAACCAGCACAAAATGAAAAAAAGAAGTATTATTTGAATGCCCTACGTTCGCTCAGCTGAGGACTAAATATTTAAAAGGTTTACTCAGTCGAATTTTGTTGCTGTTGTGTACTTCGTGTGTGTGTGATCATAAATAATAATACACACACATAAACTGTTATTAGCTTTGATTTTTTTTCTCTCTCACTTAATTCGAGATAATAAAATATGAATTGTGATGGTATGTAATCATCCATGCTAGCGTGCAAGCTATTCATAGTCCTCACTTTATTTTTTGGGGGGGATCTCTTCCTTACACGTTGGCCAAAATTAATACATGCACGTTTTGAGAACGCTAGGCCCTTTAAAGTTACCCACAAGAACATTTTTCAAGAAGTTCAATATTAACAATAATGATATAGTCTTTATGTGTTATTTCTCCAAATTAGAACCCATAACCCATAACAAAGCAAAGAGCAAGGAATCAAACGTAGTCAAAACAAACAAATTCGCTTTAACCCCTTCACTGCTCCAGCCTGTAAAACTTCCGGGCTGAAAAATGCTCACATTATATACACCTGCAAACAGTATATATTTTATGGTCCGATAACAAATCGAGTTTCAATACTGTGCATTTCGATAGAAGTCCTTACACAAGCTCATGCGAAGGGGCAAAAAAGGCTTAATGGCTTCAAGTTTGGCACTTGTATTGGTCCTTTTCCGAGTGACGGCGCGGCAAGCTGGCAGTGAAAGGGTTAATAACAAAAAACCAACTCGCGAACCAGCACGAAAACAATGAGCCGCAGAAATGTTACGAAACGTGGTACGTTGTCGGGTACGATTTGATATGCTGTGAAATGTTGGTTATTAATCGGATTAATTAACGTCGTGTCAATCGCACTGCCTAACTAACCTCACAGCTAACCTCACAGGTCAACCGCACAGGCTAACTAACCTCACAGCTAACCTCACAGGATTCAACCGCACAGGCTAACTAACCTCACAGCTAACCTCACAGTGTCAACTCGCACAGTGCCTAACTAACCTCACAGCTAACCTCACAGGTCAACCGCACAGGCTAACTAACCTCACAGCTAACCTCACAGGTCAACACAGTCAGCAACGGCTAACTAACCTCACAGCTAACCTCACAGGTCAACCGCACAGGCTAACTAACCTCACAGCTAACCTCACAGGTCAACCGCACAGGCTAACTAACCTCAGGTTGACAGCAGAACAGGCAGCTAGTAACTGGACTTTGTCTAACTAAAAACTGTCCGTTGCAGTCAGAAATAAACGGACTATTGTGTTTCGCCTTCTAATTTCCCAGATAGAGATAAAAGAATAAATACAGACTTGCTTATGCGCACTAAATTTTGAGAAACAGTACGGGCTGACGTTCCTCATAATTAGGTGCCAGTGCAGACTTCAGTGCTAAAAGATAACTTGAATTTACATTAAAATCTTCGTCGAAAGCAAATCTACCGACAATCATTTGTGCACGTAAGCCGCCCTGTTAGAAGAAGGAGAAGAAGAAGAAGAAGAGAGAGAGAGAGAGAGAGAGAGAGAGAGAGAGAGAGAGAGAGAGAGAGAGAGAGAGAGAGAGAGAGAGAGGGAGGAGGAGGAGGGTAAGAAGAAGAAGAAGAAGAAAATAAAATATAAAACATAAAATTTAAGAAAAACAAGAGAGAAGAAAGAAGAAGAAGAAGGAAGGAGGAGAGGAGGAGAGAGAGGGAGGGGAGAGAGAGAGAGAGAAAGATCCAAATATACAATCAGACATTTTCTGTCAAAGTTTGGTTCTTGTTTTAAATGCGCGTTAGCAGTCACATCCGTCTCAGATCTTTTATAATAAACATTGCCGGCTTTTCGTCTTCAAGAGACGAAAACGAAACCTGGCGAAAACGAAGCTAAAATATGTGATCGGCAATCAACCGTGAACACACCAGAACTGAGCTTTTTCCTTTCTGGTAGCGTTTTTGATATTATTTTGATAGTTCGTTAATTGGAATTATGTTTTTATTGCACACACTTTTGTGTTCCGGTTGTGATTTTTTTGGGTGCAGTATTTTTCCGATAGCATGTAATTATTTGATAGTGTATTGATATTGCATTAATTTAAATTCTGTTTTTGTTATACAAACTTTTGTATCCCAGTGACAAATATTCCTATGGAATTTTCCGATAATGATTTGATAATATTTCGATATGTATTGATATAAATTGTATTTTTTTACTACGCAAACATTTGCATCCCAATGATGAATTTTCTCGTAAGTTTTCCAATAACATATTATTTATTCTATTTTAAAACATATTAGTTTGAATTATATTTTTTATTATACAAGGTTTTGTGTCCCAGTGATGGAATTTACCATGGAATTACTTCCGCTAGCATACTTGATATTATTTTGATATTGTATTACTTTAAATGATATTTTCACTATTTTTAATTTCACCTCATCGGTAAATTTTCCCATGGTGTTTAAATGTTTCCGTCCATATTTCCGATAGCGCATTGGCATTATTTTCATATGTATATTAATTTAAACTATGATTTTGGCTCCACAAACGTTTGTGTTCCTGCGGTGAATATTCCCCTAAACAACTGGGTTCACTTTCCGCGAGCAAAGCCAGCTTCGACAGACACGCGCTACCTTGCTTAACGTCGCCACGTGAAGCTCCGACGTTTAATTGGTTGCTTGTTTAACGCCGAGTTGTCTCCGAAGAGGTACTGGCGGGGACCGAAATCCCAGGAGGTGGGGGAAGAGGGAGACTGTACCTAACACTACACTGTCACCACCAGAATGACTCCTGCATTAAGATCGGCAGCGATGAGAATACCTGACACTACACTGTCACCACCAGAATGATTCCTGCGTTAAGATCGGGAGCGATGAGAATACCTGACACTACACTGTCACCACCAGAATGATTCCTGCGTTAAGATCGGCAGCGATGAGAGCCATTTTAGGTTTCGTTGATTGCGAGGGACAAAGTCACAGGACAGCGTCCACAGACCACAACTTGGCAAGCCGAAGCGGAATCGAACCGAGGTCCTTCTGCTAACCAGCGGCCTAGCGACCCCCCTCTCCCCCTGCCCCCACCCCCCACCCAGCACCCCGCACCCCCCGCTAGTCAGCGTGTACCAGAACGTTTGTCGTCGTTACTGTTCTTAATACCACAACACAGAGCGATAGAACAGCGTCGATGCGGCTGTCACCACAGTAAGTAAGTAACTTGGTGTTTTACGCCCAGTCAACCGTTGCGGTTTTATCAGGGCGAAATGTCACCACAGGTATAATAATAATAATGGAAATTTTCACAGCGTTCTACCTAAAAAACAAAAAACAAAAAACAGCCCTTCAGAGCCCGGGAGCAGTGTGAAAGTCCAGGTGGCCGTCCTGGGCTCCCGTCCCTAATAATCCGTACGGCCTCTATGGACGTAATGCAACGTTGAACATTAACAGCCCAAGACGAGTACAACTATAATGACAACATGGCAAACAGAGCTATATGCTACACCACGAGGCTGGAAAAAAGTGTATAATTATAGAAAAGGAATATGATTACATTCACTGAGAGAGGGGGTGGCGGTGGCGTTGGCAGTTGGGGAGTGGGGTGGGGTGGGGGAGTGACGGAGGGGCATGCTACGGCGGGGGGGGGGGGGGGGGGGTGGTGAGAATAAGGGTTCGGCATGCCTTACCAAAAGCAATCATGTAAAACAGAAGCTTCGCGGATTAATTTCATCAAACACACACACACACACACACACACACACACACACACACACACACACACACACACACACCCAGGGTACTGTAAGGTAAGAAAATTTATCTGAGACGTCGGTCATCCCTTCTGACCTGAACGCCAAGTCCACCGTGTGGTTTGTGTGTCAGGCCGAATCACAGCACTGTAGGCTATGAAAATAAAATGTTGCTTGAAACACAGCTTCAAATACCGGCAAAAATCAGAACAGACATAAATTATGTCGAACAAGTCAACAGTGTCCCAGCAAAACGCATTAGCACGCGAGCGCGAGCCACCCTCACCCTCACCCCCCACCCTCCACTATCTCTCTGTCTCTGAGAACGCCTACATATAATTATATAAACACAACAAACAAAAACAAAAACAACAACACCTGTTTCCAAGGAACTAGCCATCTCAAAACATGTTTTGTCCTAGGTCAGAATGGAAACTTAATCAGGTGGCTTATTTTGTTGTTGTTTTCTTTTTTAAATGTCCCGTTGATTGTATATTGAATTTAGAAACCGAACTGTGTGAGTGACAATTAGCTGCACTGGACATGCAATACAATACAATACAATACAATACAGTACAATACAGGCACCCTCAAGTCTCACAGCTGGCCTACCGGCAACCAGCCAGCGCTTCCTGCCTGTTCCTCGGGCGACGTCACAACGCACTTCTCCTGCCGAACTTCAATGTGGTGGCGGCATGCAGCAGACAACACTTGAGGGTGGTTTGTACATCTAGTCCCTCAGATCACAGCTCACGAACCTCACTTTCTCAGTTCAGTATAAAAGCAACGGGAGACTTCAAACCAAATCGTTGTTTGTTTTAATCTCTTCTATAACCTTTTTGACAAAGTGTGTTTTGAGAAGGGTAGTTCCTTTAAAAATCGCATGATGACAGTAAAACTTTGTTAACTTGAGAAGAAGAAGAAGAAGAAGAAGAAGAAGAAGAAGAAGAAGAAGAAGAAGAAGAAGAAAGAAGAAGAAAGAAAAAAAGGACTGGAACATTATGAGTATAAAACTTTCAAAGATTTTTTTACAGCCTTACTATATTATTTGCTCTTTTCAAACCGAGGAAGTTTTTTTATTTTAAATTTGTACCAAAACTGCATGTCTTCTTCTCTAATTTGTTGTTGTTGTGTGAGTACATCTTTCTAATTGCACGTGCATGCACGCGCGCGTGTGTGTGTGTATGCGTGTGTATGCATGTGTGTGTGTGTGTGTGTGTGTGTGTGTGTGTGTGTGTGTGTGTGTGTGTGTGTGTGTGTGTGTGCATCTGTGTGTGTGTGTGTGTGTGTGTGTGTGTGTGAGAGAGAGAGAGAGAGAGAGAGAGAGAGAGAGAGAGAGAGAGAGAGATTAACGTGCTTGGTTTCTGTCCAATTGTTTACCAATATTCCACCCCGCGGTTGGCTATGTTTGAGCCACGTAATGTTTATTGTGCATAACAGTTTTGAGCTACCAGACACCGCTCTCAGCTTGGGCTGGCTGTGGAGGAAGTGAGCGCTTTCAAATGCGGCATTTATCATTGTTACATCGAAGAATAACAAACTGAGTAATCATGGTGTCGACGGAAATGTGGCAAGCCAGTGGCTTGAACACGCAAACCCGCACCCATCCCCTAACCATTTTGCTTCCATCAGAGACAGCTCCAGTACTTGACGCGAGGCAGCGTCTTTGTGTCCGTCTATACAGCTAAATATTGTTGAAGGCAGTGATGATGATGACTTTAGTTACGTATGTTTTACTAGCGTGGTACCGACTGGCAAAGCTGAAAGCAAACAACCGCTGTGGATGAATACCCTGGATGATCACAGTGACTGGATTTAGGGAATAACTTCTTCTTCAGTAAGTAAACATGGTGCTTAACGTCCACAGAAACCGTACGGCTTATTGGGGACGGGGAGAAGGGGGGAAGGGGGTATGGAGGTGGGGGAAGAGGGAGATTATATACCTATCGCTACACTGTCACCACCAGAATGACTTCTGCATTAAGGTGGGCAGCGATGAGTCATTTTAATGTTTCAGTAGGAAGTGATGGACAAAGTCACAAGACTGTCCACAAACCACGACCTTTTTCTTCCTCTTCCTTTTATTTACTGAAATCTTTTCACATTTGTGGTATTAGACTGGTGTTACAATTATCAAGATAGCAGCCTATATCATCAGCTTGATCAAGTTACACCCAAACAATAACAAATCTAAAGGGGGGGGGGGGGGGGGGGGGGAGGATACTAGGGAATAAAGGATAGGAATAAATTTAAGTTGTCCGGAGCCGAAGAAACAGCGACAGTTGACCAAACCATGCTTCCAACTGTCAGGACTCATGATGTAAAATCAGATTGAAAATGTAAAATCAGACTGATAATGTAAACACACTGAGACCGGATGACCATGCTGATTCTAACTTTAACGTGACGAAAATAAGTGAACGGCCTTTGTGGACACCGCGACAGCGATTAATCCAAGTCAGTCAGTCAGTCAGTCAGTCACTGAGTCAACTGCTTTGTTAGCACAGTGACTGCAGTAGTCGATCCTAAAGTATGTAAGCAAATAAGTGAGCGGCTTTTGTGAGAGCAGTGACAGCGATTAATCCAGCCTAAAGTTTTCCAGAGAAAGTAAGTAGGCAAGGAGGTAGGTAGGTAGGTAGGTAGGTAGGTAGGTAGGTAGGTAGGTAGGTAGGTAGGTAGGTAGGTAGGTAGGTAGGTAGGCAAGCAGGCAAGCAAGTAAGAAATAAGTAAGCAAGCAAACAAGCAGACAAGCCAGAAAGTGAATAAGTGAGTGTACAAGCGAATGGATGAGCTGAACAGACAGAACGAACCACAATCGCTGTGACTGTGAGCGACATCAACTTGAACTGAGACACCGCAGACGGTATCTGGCTGCGACAGAGCAAGAATTGAGAACTCACCCCAGAGACTGCAGTCATTGGCTTTCCACCCGTCGGGAAACTAGGCTGTCCACGCCGGTCTTGGAAGACGAGAGAGACACGACTCAGTGACGACTCCTTTTTCCACCCGTCGGGAAACTAGGCTGTCCACCCCGGTCTTGGAAGACGAGAGAGACACGACTGACGACTCCTTTTTCCACCCGTCGGGAAACTAGGCTGTCCACCCCGGTCTTGGAAGACGAGAGAGACTCGCTGTGAAGGAAGTCGGCGCACCCCGCACACCAAAACACAACCAGATCCGGCAGTTCCGATGCTGAGGCGAGGAGTCCGTCAGGCGGGCACTGAGAAGCCGGCAGTCTGCGACATGTCCATCACAATGCGGGCATCTGCTCTTCCTCCTTCCTCCCCCACCCCCCAACCCCCACCCACACCACCCCCCTCTCCCACACCCACACCCTCAGTCTGGCCCCTCTCGTCTGCTGCCACTCCAGCTGTATCTCGCCAACCCCACCCTCGGCCCTCAAGGCTCTCTTCTCAGTTCCCGGGACCCGCTCGGCTTCTGCCGCTTGTCCGTCGTCCCGCGTGACGTCACCACCTGTCAACGCACGTGCTGCCGGAGGAGTTCCGCGGGTCAAGGGGTCGCTGATGATGATGAAGCCGCGCCAGCGACAGCCAGTGATACGTTCCGAGCGGTCTTATCTCCTCTGACGACTGGTGGAGTTCTGACGCTGCACCCGTCTTCGTTCTTCTGGCTTTTTTTGGTTTTTCCTCCTGGGCCGAAACGTGGATGTTTAGGCGGAGATAAGCGGACAAAAATGACCAGGAACTTCTCACGCTGGAGTATAAACGATCTCTTTGACGTTCTCAGAGTACTCAAAACAAGCTACAGTTCCGCAAGATAATGAACTTCCATACAGGAGTGGAAGAATAAAAACTGAGGAGGAAAAAAAATAAAAAAAATAATCAGAAAACGGAAGACTAAAAAGTCAAACTTGGCAGCAGTCTGAAGAATTAGTACTCGTAGGCTACACAGAAAACAGCCTCTCCGGACGAGATGTTTGTAAAGGTTTCCCGCAACACATAAAACGGCGAGTTAGTTTGTCACGTCTAGTTTCATGCCGAGTCAGTCTTTGACGGAGACACTGAGAGAGTCAGTGTAAGTCAGCCACATCCCAGTTGCGACCGCTTCAGTCATCCAGGTTGTCCACGTAGTACTAGCAACACACTCACACTCACACACGCTCACGCCACGTGGAGTCGCGGGTTATTTAGTCGAGGCAACGCAACATCGCCAACACTGACAACTACCCACCATCGTGGTACCTGTCACTTGGGCTTCGCTTCGTTGCAAATGGCTGTTCTCCGTACTGAGCAGGCGGTTGGCGCTCAGCAACCAGACTCAGCATCACGTCGCTACGGAAACTCAGAGAGAGAGAGAGAGAGAGAGAGAGGGGGGGGGGAGCGGAGAGGACGGTGGGTGGTGTACGACAGGGGGATGGAGGGGGGGGTGCGGAGGGAGAATCCTACACACTGCTTGAAACCGCCTGGTAGAGGGCGTGCTCTGGGCCGTTTGCAGGCGGTGCCGTCACCCTATTGCACGTGCTGCACGAGTTAGCGGCCCTGGAATGGCGGGAATGCGGCCCGCCCCGCGCCACTGACCTGTCTGTCATTCAGCAGAAATGAGATTTCATTGGTCCGTGGCATTCCACGGACGCCGTTTCCACCAATCAACACCGTCGCTGCACGCGCGGCCGCCGAGGGGCTCTGGTCTGACAGCCCGACGACGCGCTCGAGCGCCCGGCGTTGTTGTGGCGAGAAAACGTGCCCCAACAGCGGGTTGACGCTGGGAGGGCGCGCTTGTCCCGAACGAAGCCGGCGAGAGCTGGAAACTGGCGATGTTTGGATGTTTCGGGTTCTAACCGTGACACTATCTCGCCATCATTTGGCACTCCAGAGGCACAAATGAGTTTTAGCAATGAAGACGAAGCCGGCTCTACGAGCGAGGTTCCGCTTGCTACATTACAGCAGCACGCAGGAGACAAGCCATCAGTGATGAGAAGACTGACTCGACCGGCACACCCACAATGCTGACACCATGGCCGGTTGTTAGTACTGACATTTCATCATTCACACTATTGTTCATTCCCCCCTTCATTCATCTTCAGTCTAATTGACACTAATCACTATTATCACAAATTAATCAGTTCATTACACGACTTTTTAATTAAACAAACGAACCAACCATTGAACGGCCCTGATCTAACCGGCACCCCGGCAAATCCGCAGTGATTACTGACTATGTTGTCAGTCACTGACAGAGTCAACCAATCAATCCTGTCACTGAATGAAAATACTAAACCACTGAATCAACCAATCCTGTGGCGGGATCAATACAACCAGCCTCTTCATTCCATTCACCAGTCATTCATCTAGGAAATCACCTACACATCTGTTCCGACGCAGTCAATGGCCGCGTCGATTGCGACTGAAAAAAACTGCCAAGTTGCCGTCGGCAGCGTTGTAGAAAAAACTGCCAAGTAGCCGTCGGCAGCGTTGTAGAAAAACTACAACGCTGCCGACGGCTACTTGGCAGTTTTTTTCAGTCGCAATCAGTTGAAATCAAGTCATTCAGTGTTACACCAGCCTCAGTCCGTTTTGTGGCTGACCAGTCTGCCTTGGGGAGAATTAGTAAGGTCCCGGACATGTCATGTTAGTTTAGTGTATGACGGTTCATTTGGGTTAGTTATAGTTAGCTAGCTCTTGGATTTTAACGTCCCGTGACTGATTGAGATTTCACGGTCACATTAGGATGATGTCTGGGTATGACGCCATTCGTGATGTCGTTACTACGTAATAACAACAACAGCTCACTCTTCGTAATCAAGTAAAACGTGCAATTCTGCTTTGAAAAACAAAACAAAACAAAACAAACAAACAAACAAAACAACAACAACAACAACAAAAGCTCACACGCTTATTTAAGTTAACCCTTTGTCTACCAACCGTTGTGCATTTTTGGGGCAGTTTTCTTTTTCTAAGATCGCCCGGATATAACCGTCATGGTTGACTGGGCTTAAAAATTCTTTTCTTCCACTATCTTGTTTTCAAATGTCGGTCCCGAAAAGAAAAGACTAGGCTGACCAAAATTGCGGCTTTTAAGAACTTCGTTCCTCGTAAGATTTCGCGAGAATCTGGGATTCAAGCAGCGAGTTGTACAGCATCCTATAAAAAGATTGGAAATACTTTGCCAATGACATCATAATTACGACGTCCATAGGGCCGTGAAGGGGTTAATGAGAATGAACACAACACATAAAATTTTCTGGTAGGCCAAATCCCCGGCTTTTTGGAAACAACAACGAGACATGGACGTCAGCTGATTTTATTGTACAAACGATGAACGAAATGAAAACACTTAGCTCAAGTTTTGCTTAGGGGTAAGTCCACGTTTTGAGTACTTAGCTTAGTACTCTTAGTTACTGTACCTGTAAAAGAATTAACTTTCTCAACTTATGTTGTTGTTTTCTCTTTTCTTTTTTTCTTCAGTGCATGTAGAAGAGAAGCCAGAAAAAAAAGATTTATTTATTTATTTATTTTTTGCCAGAGAGTCGAAAACACACGATGTGATTTTAAAAGCGCAGAATGCAAGAGAATCCCCCCCCCCCCCCCCTCTCCCCGCCCCCTTACCCCCGCCCTCAACTTTTCTCTTTCTCTCGCGGGTGTTAATGGAATCAAAGAGCTTTTTTCAGCGACCTGATGGATGAAGATGAAGAACCGATCAGAAAATGTGACGAAGTATCTTGTTTTAAAATGTCGGTCCCGTTGATTTTATGTCAAATTTAGAAAACAATATTTTCTCCGGCCTGTTTTTACCATTATTACTAGATTGGGCCTCTTGTTCTCATTATTACTAGGCCTGTTACTATCATTATTATTAGTTCTGTTATTATCATCACCCTGATATAACCGCACCGGTTGACTGGGCGTAAAACACCAACTTACTTACTTTTATTGTCATTAGTTCTGTTATTATCATTAGTTCTGTTATTATCATTAGGCCTGTAGTATCTTTAGTACTAGGCCTGTCATTAGTGTTAGGCTTGTCAGTAGTGTTAAGTCTACTGTTATCATTATTACTAACCTAGGCCTATTGTTCTCATTATTACTAGGCCTGTTGTCATCATTATTATTAGTTCTGTTATTATCATTAGGCATGTTGATATCATTAGTACTAGGCCTGTCATTAGTACTAGGCCTATTGTTCTCATTGTTACTAACCTAGGCCTATTGTTCTCATTATTACTAGGCCTGTTATCATCATTATTATTAGTTCTGTGATTTTCCATGCAGTGATATCCCCCCCCCTCTCCCGTCCCTCTTACCCTATCCGCCCTCAACTCCCTTTTCTCTTTTACTCGCGGGTGTTAGTGGAATCAAAGAGCTTTTTTCAGCGACCTGATGGATGAAGATGAAGAACCGATCAGAAAATGTGACGAAGTATCTTGTTTTAAAATGTCGGTCCCGTTGATTTTATATCAAATTTAGAAAACAATATTTTCTCCGGCCTGTTTTTACCATTATTACTAGATTGGGCCTCTTGTTCTCATTATTACTAGGCCTGTTACTATCATTATTATTAGTTCTGTTATTATCATCGCCCTGATATAACCGCACCGGTTGACTGGGCCGTAAAACACCAACTTACTTACTTTTATTTTCATTAGTTCTGTTATTATATTAGTTCTGTTATTATCATTAGGCCTGTTGATATCATTAGTACTAGGCCTGTCATTAGTGTTAGGCTTGTCAGTAGTGTTAAGTCTACTGTTATCATTGTTACTAACCTAGGCCTATTGTTCTCATTATTACTTGGCCTGTTGTCATCATTATTATTAGTTCTGTTATTATCATTAGGCATGTTGATATCATTAGTACTAGGCCTGTCATTAGTACTAGGCCTATTGTTATCATTATTACTAACCTAGGCCTATTGTTCTCATTATTACTAGGCCTGTTATCATTATTATTAGTTCTGTTATTATCATTAGCTCTGTTGATATCATTAGTACTAGGCCTGTCATTAGTATTAGGCCTATTGTTCTCATTATTACTAGGCCCCTTGTTATCATTAGGCCTATTCTTATCATTATTATTATTATTAAGCCTATCGCTGTCATTGTCATTAAGCATGATCTTATTGTTATTACTAGACTAGGCCGATTATCATCATTATTACTAAGCCTGTTATTATGCCTGATGTTATTATCATCACTGGCCGATTTTGAATTTAAAATAAATAAATTATTATTTGTTTCTAACTCAGGCTATGAAGCGCTGTGAACACGTTCTATGAATGTGGAATGATTTGGGCGCGATGTAAAACTTCCGCTTTGCATGACATTACATGACATTATTATTATTATTATTATGTAAACGGTGTCGGCAGTCACCTGTCTGTATTAGAAAAAAGAGTGACATTGGTTGGAGCAACGCACGCACGCACGCATGCACGTACACACGCACGCACGCACGCACGCACGCACGCACGCACGCACGCACGCACGACCACGCACGTTGCACCACGTACCCCACACACACACACACACACACACACACACACACACACACACACACATTTAAAAAAAAACCTGTAGATCAGTGCATGTCCGTTGTAGCAATACTAATGATACTCAAAGTCTTGGGCTTTCAGTATTAAAACAAACATACGAGCAAAACAAAAAACAATAGCAACAATCCCCCCCCCCCCCCCCACTCCCCCACTCCCCCTTCGAAAAAACACAAAACAAAAAAAACAAAAAAAGAGCAGAAAAGCGCACCAAGCAAAGGAAAACAGGAGGAAGTCAGCAACTGAGATGGTAACTTCAGCCATGTTCTTTTCTTAAACAAGTCATTGTGTTGTTCAAAGGAAACGTGGAATGAAGGAAGGAGCAACCCTTCCCTTTCTCCCTCCCTCCCTCCCTCCCCCCCCCTCCCCCCCCCCCCCCCCCCCCCCGTGTTCCTGACCATGCGAGAAGAGAACCGTTATTTATGACGTGTGTGGTCGACATTTAAAACCTCTCCCCCTGCCCTGGGGCTTGCTGTGCAGCACCCTACGCACCCTGCTTGTCGCAGCATGCGTCAAATGAGCTCCGCTCAGGCCCCGTGTCGACTGCCGTGGCGATCACCTGCACATTAACTCATTCCCACCACCTCCAGCTCTCATCGGCACATTAACTCATTCCCACCACCTCCGGCTCTCACAGGCACGTTAGCTTATTCCCACCACCCTCAGCTTTCCCCCCGGCACATTAACTCATTCCCACCACCTCCAGCTCTCACTTGCACATTAACTCATTCCCACCACCTCCAGCTCTCGCCGGCACGTTAACTCATTCCCACCACCTCCAGCTCTCACCGGCACATTAACTCATTCCCACCTACCCCAGATCACAGCGGCACATTAACTCATTCCGACCACCCTCAGCACTCACCGGCACATTAACTTATTCCCACCCACCCCAGATCTCTCCCCCCCCCCCCCCCCCCCCCCGGGTCTCACCGGCACATTAACCCATTCCCACCACCACCCCAGGTCTCACCTGCACATTAACTGATTCCCATCATCCCCTAGGTCTCATTTACACATTAACTCATCCACCCCCCCCCCCCCCGATCTCACCTGCACATTAACTTATTCCCACCATCCCCCAGGTCTCATTTACACATTAACTCATTTCCATCATCCCCCAGGTCTCATTTACACATTAACTCATTTCCATCATCCCCCAGGTCTCATTTACACATTAACTCATTTCCATCATCCCCCAGGTCTCATTTACACATTAACTCATTTCCATCATCCCCCAGGTCTCATTTACACATTAACTCATTTCCATCATCCCCCAGGTCTCATTTACACATTAACTCATTTCCATCATCCCCCAGGTCTCATTTACACATTAACTCATTTCCATCATCCCCCAGGTCTCATTTACACATTAACTCATTTCCATCATCCCCCAGGTCTCATTTACACATTAACTCATTCCCATCATCCCCCAGGTCTCACCGGCGCGTTAACTCATTCTCATCAACCAGCAGCTCTCACCTACAAAGTAACTCATTCCCACCATCCCTCCAGCTCTCACCTGCACATTAACTCACTCTCCCCAGCCCCCAGCTCTCACCTACAAAGTAACTCATTCCCACCATCCCTCCAGCTCTCACCTGCACATTAACTCACTCTCCCCAGCCCCCAGCTCTCACCTACAAAGTAACTCATTCCCACCATCCCTCCAGCTCTCACCTGCACATTAACTCACTCTCCCCAGCCCCCAGCTCTCACCTACAAAGTAACTCATTCCCACCATCCCTCCAGCTCTCACCTGCACATTAACTCACTCTCCCCAGCCCCCAGCTCTCACCTACAAAGTAACTCATTCCCACCATCCCTCCAGCTCTCACCTGCACATTAACTCACTCTCCCCAGCCCCCAGCTCTCACCGGCACATTAACTCATCCCCCCCCCCCCTGCTCTCATCGGCACATTAACTCATTCCCCCAGCTCTCACCGGCACATTAACTCATTACATCCCGCCCAACCTTCGTTGGCCTTGGGGTTAAAGTGGATTATTTGCTTTTGCATTGTAGTATTGACTGTGTTGACGTTATGTGTATAATTATGTCTGTCCCTCTCAGTTTCTTTCTCTGTCTGTCTGTCTTTGTTTGTCTGTCAGTATTGTCCTGAACCTTTTGCGGTTGACGGGATATTAAAATCCAAGAACCAATCAACAAAAGCTGTTCGTCTACTTACCTCTCTGTCTGTCCATCTGTCCGTCAGTCAGTCAATCACTCAATCTATGAATCAACACAAGGAATCAAAAAACCAGCCAACAAACAAAACAAAACAAAAACAAACTCAGAACGAAAAAGCAGCAAAGAATGACAAGAATAAGACACAAAAGTGGGCACCGTGTGATTCAGTTCGGAGGTCGGGCTGTATCGTCACAGTGTTACTTTTCGGGCAGTCTTCATGACCCTGAGTTCGGGCCGTATCGTCACAGTGTTACTTTTCGGGCAGTCTTCATAACCCTGAGGTCGAGCCGTATTGTCACAGTGTTACTTTTCGGGCAGTCTTCATGACCCTGAGTTCGGGCCGTATCGTCTCAGTGTTACTTTTCGGGCAGTCTTCATGACCCTGAGTTCGGGCCGTATCGTCTCAGTGTTACTTTTTCGGGCAGTCTTCATAACCCTGAGTTCGGGCCGTATCGTCTCAGTGTTACTTTTCGGGCAGTCTTCATGACCCTGAGGTAGAGCCGTATCGTCTCAGTGTTACTTTTTCAGGCAGTCTTCATAACCCTGAGGTCGACCCGTATTCCCGCACACTATTTTGTTTCTTCGGGGTAGTTCAGTTTCACAACTCTCGGGACGAACCGTACACGGTGTGTTCATCAGTTTCTTCATACCTTCTGGCAACTAGTCTTCCCAAGCCACACTCCAAGCACTGGTTTACGACATCCTCCCGATCCCTCGGAATATGTTCCCAACCACTGAGCTTCTAGCTTAGTGTTCCCAACCCGCATTCCGAGCATCGCTTTCAGGCACTTCCTCCAGGAGGAAGGATGTCGTAAACCAGTGACTGGAGCGTTCCCAACCTGTGAGCCGGTTTGGCCAAGCGGTAAGGCTTTTAGGCTGGTAAGCGGAAGGACCTCGGTTCGATACCGCTTCGGCTCTCCTTTCTCTTCAAAAAAGGTTGTGGTTTGTGGACACTGTCTGTGACTTTGTCCGTCACTTCCTACTGAAACATTAAAATGGCTCTCATCGCTGCCCATCTTAATGCAGGAATCATTTGGTGGTGACAGTGTAGCGATAGGTGTATAATCTCTCCCCCCCCCCCCCCATCTCTCCGTCCTTAATAAGCCTTACGCTTTCTGTGGACGTTAAGCACCATGTTTACTTACCTGTTCCCAACCCTGCGGTCGAACAT
>JABMCL010000188.1:1145000-1147500 GCA_018857735.1 Alviniconcha marisindica | reverse complement strand
GAGGCTTACCCCGGTGTGAAGATACCTAGAGGCTTAACCCAGTGTGAAGATACCTGGAGGCTTACCCCGGGCTGAAGATACCTAGGGGTTTATCCCGGACTGAAGATACCTGGGGGCTTACCCCGGTGTGAAGATAGCTAGGGCTTACCCCGGTGTGAAGATACCTAGGGCTTACCCCAGTGTGAAGAGACCTCGGGGCTTACCCCGGTGTGAAGATACCCATTTTGCCGCTGCTGAACCGCCGGCTATGAAGGCACGCTGATTCATTTTAACGATGTTGTTTCGGCGTCGATTGAGGAACTTTGTAGTAGTGTATAGCTAGTGCGGCAAGAAGAAGACTGAACTTTATCACGCAAAGATGAGAGAGAGAGAGAGAGAGAGAGAGGGGGGGGGGGGGGAGAAAATAATTATATATACGCACACACAAACACAAACTGACAAGTCGTGAACTGTAGCGACGGCAGACAACTGACGCCGTACAGCACGGAGGGGAGGCAAGTCTGAAAACGACTCGGAGAGTGAATTTCCTGCCCCTTGTTTCTTTAGGCGGGCGCTTGGTGTCGCATGATGTTTACACGTCCAGCCGACCGTGCTAATTCAAATCAACTCGCGCCGTTCTGCCGTCATGCGCCTTGCTCTGACGAGAAAACCGCGCCTGGAACTGAGGCAAGTGAACTGGAACAGCAGTCAGGTTTGAGATCCCGGCCCCGCTACTGAATGATGCACTCTCAGACCCACCGGAGGTCTCCAAGACTCCGCGGTCTCCCTCTGCTGGAATGGCCCGGGTTAGAATCTCTCGCCGGAGGCCACCAAAGAAATGTACATAATCTAGATATTATCTAAAATATATGTTTGGTTAACAATTAATTTTTTTTAAAGGTAATGAAAGCATACCAACAGACAGTAACAAAAAAGTTATCGGAGCGTGAAAGAATTAAACTTATCAGTGCTGAAAAATAACAATTTATGCAATGTGGTGGGTAAGCTAGATTTTCAACGAGAGAGAGAGAGAGAGAGAGAGAGAGAGAGAGAGAGAGAGAGAGGAGAGAGAGAGAGAGAGAGAGAAGGGGGCGGGGAAGGAAATGGAAAGCGAGAAGGAGAGGCGTAGCGTTTTGGTTACGGTTCAGTCGCGACTCGATATCTAGATTTACTGTGCTAGAGCGGAGCACAGGAAATTTCACGGACACAACTACTTGCAGGCTACCATATCTGGCACAGCAACAGACAGGCGAAGAAACGCGTAACATATTATTACCAAAGTCAAGATTAAAACAAAACAAAACAAAACAGAACAAATAAACAAAAACAGAAAAAATTGTCGATAGATGAAACGTCTTCAGTTCACTGAGTCATTTAAAAAAAAAAAAAAAAAAAAAAATCTGGTACTACTGTTGTTTATTTTTTTTTTTTTCCTACCTAATTGTTTATGGGATAAACTATTTAAGTTCAGGGGAGAGAGAGAGAGAGAGAGAGAGAGAGAGAGAGAGAGAGAGAGAGAGAGAGAGAGAGATGATCAGTTTTGTTCCGATTGGCACGTGCCCTGTGTTGAGACTGTTTCTCAGTGCACATAAGCTTCGGGCCACACGGTCGACACAGTTCTGTTTGAGTTTGAAACCACTGATCCACTTCTGCAAGCTGGTTTTACTCACAGTGTTTGCTTTCTTTGTCCAAGAACTTCGCTGTCAGTTTTCACGCCCACTGGTGTCCAGATGCACGTCAGTGGAAACCAAAATGTTCTCTCTCTCTCTCTCTCCCCCCCACCCCCCATCTCTTCGCATCGCCTCTGACCTGGGTGAAAGTGGTGAGAGAGTGGTCAGCAAGGTCTGTGTTTGCTGTTGGACCTGAACCACAGCCCGGCTTTTATTTCATGCACTCATTCACCTCCTCCTAGCTATCCTCGTCAGTGAAGAAGCCAGTTGGAGTCCATCGTTCTGGCCCTCCACCCCACTTCCCCCCCACCTCCCCTACCTCCACATGGCCTTCCAGCGTTCTAGTCCTTTTGGTATAATTATGTGGCCTTTTCGTTTTAGTGTGTGTAGTAGGGGGTGTAGTAGGGGAGGTGGGGCTAGACTATTTCATTCACCTCCATGTAACTCTCCTCGTGTGTGTGTGTATTGGGGGGGGGGGGGGGGGGCTTGTGAGGGCGTGTATATGTAATCAAAACTGATTTATTTGAATGATTTGCTCGCAATTCTATTAAAGCACATTTTTGTTGTTTTCGTTTAATTTCTCATCCTTTTATTTTCCGTCCGTGTTGCTTGTGCGATTGTTTTGTTGTTGTTTTTATTGTTTTTCTACAACCACTGACCTGTGTCAGAATGCTAGGTAAACTACAGCATGTATTACTGACTCAGTTGTAGAATCGGGCCGCTTTTCTTCTACGTTTCTCAGTTTTCCAAGAGAACTGTTTTTCAGCAGGGTCACCTTGCAGACACGCTACGACGGACCACCACACACACACACACACACACACATACACAGAGAAACTTGACTTCCTCGT